>BCGF01000002.1:3482672-3980382 GCA_001599175.1 Pestalotiopsis sp. JCM 9685
CCCCCCCCTTTGACTAGGTATTCATCTGAGATGAGTAGGAAAGAATGAAACACCAAGCCCTGCGTACCCAACTCCGGCTCAAGACACCAAGCAGGCCTCCAAACCACCCACAAACGATTGTCCCCTTCTTTGCAACCTGTAAAGATATCTCCTTTTCGTATCCGAACTTCTGCCCATCCATCAAAGATCGTATCGCATTACTTTTAATGCTTGCATTCGCCAGTGTCGGCGCTGCCAAAGATCAATCAGTCAGCCTTGCCATCAAATCTCGAATCTTTGTGTTTTTCCAAGAGCGCAGGAACAGGACTTACCGGAAGCGCCAGCTAGCAATGCTCGATTCTCCACCGGAAGCACACCCGACGATCTCGTTGCTCAAGCGCATGACGCACTCGCTGTCGTCCAGGTCGTAGGTCCCGACGGTGTTGAGGTTCTGGACCTCGAACAGCCAGCCGGAGCCCTGGCACACGGACTTGGTCTCCAGCGGATTGAACTTGCCGGCGAACGTGCCGTTGGGCGAGTTGCAGGCCTCGCGGACGAAGGTCAGGGCCTGGGACCTCTCGGCCCACTTGGGGCCGAGCTCGTAGCAGGTGGCCGAGGCGGACTGGATGCCAAAGGCCAGGATGGCACCGAGGGAGGCGATGATTGTGGAAGACTTCATTTTGGTTTATAAAAAAGTCTTTTTGCTTTGAGTTTGGTTTTGGTTGTAGCAAAGCAGCGGAATGAGAGAAGCGATGTGGAGAGCGTGATGGTCCAGATGAACAAACGTGAAAGGCGAGCTAGGAATTTATATTTCTACTCGGAAGGCAGTTCCAGACATCGTAGAATTAGGTGTACTGTAAGTATATACAAAAAGGGGATGTAGGTGCAGAAGATCACAGAATTTAGGTTGAAACGTGTTATAGTACATTTTTATAAGAAGATCGTGGCGCCGTACCAAGACCGGCGACTCCCAAACCTTTTCTTCCGGCTGTCAACTTTGGACCTTTGCGTTTGCTACCAATGTTCTTTTCTATTGATCATTTGAGAATCTACAGAGTACCTAATGAGAACATTCCGAATCCTATTAACGATGTCATATCGTCCGTTACATTGTATGATGTATCCATAGCATAGGAGCTTTGGATCTTTCTGATGAACTCAGGGCAATTGATGTATTGATCGCCATGTTCCCGAAGTCCACCTGTTCTTTTGGTCCATGCTTTCAAGATGAGATCAGCCAATACCCGGTTTCGCTCGGATTCCATATTGAACAGCTCCGGATGCAGCGTGTAGTTGAGCTCGCATTGTTCCCATGCCCGGTTGGCAAGGTCGCCTTCTGTGTGCCAGTCCAATCTTTTTACCACAAAGATGAGTGTATCAACTGGCATATTGATCGAGGTAAACCAGGCAAACCCCATGTCTTTCGAAGCTGCGGTCACACTGGTATGTACTTCCAACTCCGTGACTGCGAGAATCACAACAATGTCATTGTCCAGCTGGGTTCTTGTTTGCCCCTGGGGTTCCGGCAGCCTGAAAAGAAATCCCATGTGCTCGAGAATATGCGTGATCACAATGCTGGCCATCTGATGCGTACAACCTCTTGAAGGATTGCAATATTTGTCTCGGAGAAGTGTAATTTGTTGTTCCAAGTCTCTGAAACGTGCCTTGAAGTAATTGGCGTGCCCATCGTCCGTTCGGTTGGAATTCCCAATAGGCATATTTTTAAGCTCGCCTATAATGCTTACAGGCTCAAGGCCGGGGGTTTGTAAGAGGAAACTGGCAACCTCATACATGATATGGCATAGCACCATCTCTGTGGGCCCTTCGCAGTCACGGTACGGACTAGACGCGTCCGGGTATATATCGACATCATTGAGGTTTTTGGGTTTGGACGTACTGGAGTGCCGAGGCAGCAGCGAATGGCCGAAACCCGAGCTGATGGCGTATTTTGCGTCGAGTATGATGATTTGCCACCAGACTCGGCGTCTCATCTCCGACTCAAAAGGGGACAACCCTAGCATTTCGCCATCCTGATGCATGCCATTCTTTTGAGCGATGCGTATGACTACACCATTGAGGCTCCACAAGGCATGCCGGTCCAAACGGCCTTGGAGAGACATCTGAACATGGTTAGAATCATCCAGGCTTTGGTTCGGTATACAAGTACATACCATGTAGAGAACAAGGGCCTGGATCACCGTCAAAATTCTCGTCTTGAGGTATTCCGACCTTTGTAAAGCGCGTTGCGTTTCGGCAGAGAATTGTCTGAGCGCCTCCTCCTTGGGCAGTCCAAGAAGGTGAGTGCACTCTTCCTCGGACATGGCTACTAAAGCCATAAGAAATATTGCAAGCAATAGTGCCTGCATGTTCATAGGCACCGCTTCCCTGCCGCTGCTTGCATCGACGAGCGTGGGCTGCAGACTTGGGGAATGCACTATTTTGGTCAAGGGATGAACTCTGTCTAGGTAGATCTGCCAAAGACGGAAGACATGGTGACTCTCTGGCCAAAGACTTTCACTCGTCCATAGAGGCTGAATGTCATCACCGAGAAGGAAATCGGGGTCAAGAGGGCTGTAAAACAGGGGAGCGTCGTTGTCGGGATTCTCTCGGTTTGGATGATCATAGCTATCGATCAGACCGCGTATTGTTCGGAGCTGATGGAAGTGAGAGAGTCAGTCTAGAATGAGGAAACCAAGAAAATACGGTGGTGATTACTTCGTCGTGTATTGATTGGGCGAGGAAATTGTCCATGAAAACAACTGATCCATTTCGGTCTTCCACAAGTTTGCCACGAGGGCGACTAAATGGCGTCCATTGCGAGAAGTCTTCATCTAGATGGCTTCCACCCGTTCCAGAGGGTTGAGGCTGATCAAAGCCGTTCAATGTAGGGCCCGGGACATGGTTGGAATGTGTCAATAATCGCTGTTCGCAAAGCTCAACACGCCTCTTCAACACTTGCGCCGGTCGCGGTAACGTAGGCCGACGAGCAAAACCCGTAGGAGTGCATTGAATACCAGCCTGTATGTATTAGCAAGCGAAGGTCAGAGCAGAGTCGATGCAAGACCGACCTTTTCGCAGCCGGCGCACGGGAAAGATCGATCACACTTGATCTTCCGTTGCTGACAGCGCCTGCATGATAGCACTCGAGAGCTTTGGCCAAGCATTCTGGAATTTCAACCGAGACCGATTCAATGCAGATGTGAAGAAAATAAGCCGAAGAGATGTATTTCTTTGAATACAACGACAAACATTCCATGGTTGAGAATGAGTGTACTACTGAACAAATGGCAACGGGAAACAAATAGTACCATCAGTGCCTCCCGGTCAAACTTGTCTTGATCACGTTAGTGCCGGCATGTAGCAGGACTCCGCCCCGTGTGTCCGTTAGTCCACGGACGGACTCGCCTAAGCTCCGGCAGTCTAAGGATTTGAGACGGGGCTCGGAGGCCATGGCACTCGATCCAGTCAATAATGGTGATTGGGTATGTACCTACGTAGGTCAATCAAGTCAGGCAGTCCACTCGTCTAAAGCACACATAAGACTTTGCAGCGAAATCCAGCCCCTGATTTGATGGCCCGTCACCCAGGGTGAAATTATCCCAAGCAGTCTTCACATCATGCAAGCCGGATTTGCAGCGCATTTTTCAGATCCCAGATTTCTCAGGCGTTGCGATTCAAGAAGTGAAAGTTCACATATATTGTGACATGTGAAGGCGACTGGGAGTAAAATGAGTTAGTGGAAGGGAGCTGTATTTATGTGCGGTGATCAATGCAATGTACGTCCCTACCTATATCATAAAACAATTTGGATGATCTCGCCCGACTGCCTTTATCCGCGTCCCTAATCTGAATTTACTTGATAGTATCTCCGCTTGCCAAGCCCCGTCTCCCCCATCGACTATATCGGTATAAAATAGCAATAAAGACAATGGCAGTATTGAATCTCAATTGTAATAATCCAACTTCTGATAACAATATTTAATTTTAACACACAAAGCCTTGAGCCCATGTAAGCTGCTTGCTATGGGGGTCAAAGTCAAACTCTTGTTTACTTGTCTTTTCCTAAGGCTTGCGACGAGCCAGGAATACTCACCAACGCCAACAATCTGCACCACTGAAGCAAGCCCATCATATCCCCCGGCAACGAAGCTGCCCGACCCTTTTCTTCTCTCCAATGGAAGCCGAATTACAACCAAGGAGCAATGGGCGTGCAAAAGAGCAGAGATAAGGGAACAACTTCAGAATTACGAGCTTGGCGTGAAACCTCCCAAACCTACAGTCTCATCGACGTTTGCCAACAATAAAATCACAATCGTCTCGTCACTAGGCGACAAATCAGCAACATTCGCTGTGACCGTCAAGTTACCAAGCGGAACAGGCCCATTCCCTGCCCTCATAGCCTACGAAGGGGCGTCGATCCCAGTTCCATCAGGAGTGGCTCTCTTGACCTTTCCTAACCACGATGTCGCTGCCGATGACCCTCGTGGTACGGGGAAATTCTATGCGCTTTATGGCGCCAGTCACCCGGCCGGGGCGCTCATGGCCTGGGCATGGGGCGTAAGCCGCTTGATTGATGCCTTAGAGCAGCTAGGACCTGTTGCAACGCACATTGACGCCAGTCGACTGGCCGTGACTGGGTGCTCTCGGAACGGCAAAGGCGCGCTGATCGCCAGTGCATTCGACGATCGCATCGCACTGGCAATTCCTCAGGAGGGCGGATCGGGCGGCCCAGGATGTTGGCGCATCGTCGCAGACATCAAGAAGAATGGCACCAAGACGGAAGACGCCACGCAAATCGTGCAGGGCGACTCGTGGTTTGCTACATCGTTCTCCCAGTACGCTCCAGATACTTCCCGATTGCCGTACGACCACCACATGTTGATGGCCCTGGTAGCACCTCGAGGGCTCCTGGTCATTGAGAACTCTGGAATCGACTATTTGGGCCCGGTAAGCACGTATGGGTGCTCTGCGGCGGCGCGCATGGTTTATGAGTCGCTGGGGGTTCAGAACAACATGGGAATCTCGCAGGCATCACACGGGTCTAGTCACTGTTCGATGCCAGCGTCGCAAAACCCAGAAATCAGCGCGTTTTTCAACAAGTTCCTCCTTGGAGTCGACGCGGATACGAATGTGGTAAAGACGGACGGCAAATTCACCTGGTGGGCTCCTCAATGGATCGATTGGTCTTTGAATGGATTGGTGTAATTGAACGGATGAAATCGAAAATGTATCATCTATGGATAGTACGCATAACTTTGATTTATCATATATATTTACCTAAGCTTCTACTGTTTTTGTGTTATGTATGGCTTGTTTTTCTCAACGCCATTCTATATCAAAGCATTTCTGAATGCCTGCCTCACCAACCATACACGACATATAAGCGAGGCACATCTTACGGGAGGACACGGGCAAGAAGCGTTATATAACGGTTTTGGATCATCGTCATCATGTGCCATGCGGGCCACTTTCAATTGATACTGCCGAGGAGAACATCGCTTGACATGTTTCCAAAGGCAACAACGATTCCACTATCAATACCCTCGGGCTAAAGTCTGGGTCATTGATGAGTGCTCACGGAGAGCAACAACTTGCAGAAACGCGTAAACATTTGTGGTTTTGACATCTCAAATAGCAACATCTATCTAATTTTAAATGTCTGAAATCGCCTCGACATGATCTTGGAATTTATCGGCAATTCTTGAAAGGACTTTTTGATCATGTGGCCGAGCCAAGACAGTCCTGGCATCTCGGCCGACAGCAAACCAGACCTCACATATATACCATCCTCACTACTGCGCTCTAAAACCAAGACCGTGATCATTGAAATCAATGGGTCCGTTGACACCATTCCCAGTATTCCCAACGCCCATTGCTTGCCTTGGCCAAGTTGTTGTGCGAATTCGTCCTCAGTTGGTGGCCCGCGAGACATGGAAACGGTGGCTGGGTGGTCGTAGAACTTCCATTGCCTCGTCTGGACGTTGAATTCTAGTTTTGAGGCTTTAATCATACGAAGATGTACGGTAAGTATGGGGTTATTGGATGAAAGCGCCCTGTAGGAAACCTTCTTGTCGCGTGTGAAGCCACGTGCGGTTTCGTCGAGGTTGATAGAGTGATCACCCATGAATCCCCTCACGCTTTTGAACCCTGCTCTCATCGTAGCTTTAGTAGGATAGACAATCTCGGACGCCCAACCAACCCAAGACCACGAAGGGAAATCCGCTCTGCGCCGGGGCCTTTTCGACGTGTCGTCATCCCAGCAAGAATACCTGTGTCTCCACGACAAGGCTTCGGCAAACGCATGAATTGGATCTAGTTTATAATCAATATGCGGGTAGGGAATTGCCCAATACTGGAGAAGTGGTTTTGGCAGCTTCTCGAGCTTATGTATCAGGCCCGAGAAAGCGTCCAGCGAGTCTCCGTCAAAGCTGAGGTTTCTGGCCGAGTATTGTTGCGACCAATTTAGATAACTGTCAAACAGGGCGGAAAAATCCAACTCTTCCACGCCGCGAACACGTTTTGCCCTTCTCACGGCAGTGCTTTCTCCCCGGTACGTTCCAAAGAGGCCAGGGGGCATGAACGTAGCGGCTCTGCTTTTGTCCTTTTCACATAAGCTAATCAGAGATCCCGATAGACTCTCGAAACAGTTCATGGCGTTGCGTTCAAAATACATTTGCTCCTCGGTAAAAACGAGGCGGCGGCGGCTTAGCAGTCCTTCCTGAAAGGTCCAGCCCCGAGTAAACCACCGAGAACCGCGAATAACGTCCTGGGGATCCCTGAGCGTCGATGTGATATCTATGTTCTTATATCTGACGGATGATCCTTTGGAGCTGGCTCGTTCTTTCCCGCCCGCCCCTGGTAGACCGTGTCGTTCGTCGTTTCCGGCCGTTGCAATAGTGGCCAGCTCGGCGTTCTGATAAATTAGGTCCATTTGCTGGATTTGCTTGAGTTTGATCTCTGGATTCTTTTGGTTAATGCAGTATCTGTCCACCCATCTGATCAGTCGAGACATATTAGCTTTTCGATCGTATAGATGTTTCTACCAAGTGCTCGAACAAGAGGCCACAGGTATGCAGGGTGTTCCAAGACAGTATATGGAACTAGGAAGCATAGTCTGGAAGACAGACATATTCAAGATCATACGCAGGAGATTTGTAGGACTCACAAGTAGCGAAACCCAAGTGCCCTGGTGACACTGATTGCATCTTCAATTGTGGCGGGCAATGTCTTGGGAAGCGGCACTTGATCTGCATTGGGGTCTTCCGGCTCGGTTGAGGCAGACTCAGGCGAAGGAGGACCCCAAACGTAGCTCAAGGCAATATACGGCTGGATATCTTGGGCCGTTTCGACCATCTTGGTCTCGCAGTCGATCCACCGAAATCCATCAATCGCGACGGCGGATGCTGGTTCCTGCTGACAGAGCTCATCGTGGTGATCACTACAAAAGTCGAACCACTCCCTCACCACAGCGGGTTCAAAAAGAGGAGGGACGGCGACGGCACTTAGGATCGTCGGCTCTGATTCCTTGTTGGTCAAAATGAGGCAGCCTTGCGACGCTATTCGAGACTCTAATGCTTTTCGATCGTTCTCTGAGGACGTGTCAAAGTCGGCGGGCACCACCGCCAAGAAGACCAGCTCCGCGAGTTTCAGCTCGTGTGAAGCCCATGGTGCTCTCTCTTGGTGATTGAAGACGAAATGGTCCTTCAATAAGAAGCCTTGAAGCTTGTCACCAGTATCGTCGTCCCGGATTCCGTCGCTAGCTCTTTCTACTCTGGCAGCTGAGAGTAATCGACACAATGTGCAACGGGTGTGGATGGCTTCGCGGAACCGGTTTCCGAGATCACTGATCGGAATTCCCTGGTTACCGTTGTTGAATATAGAGCTCACGGTGTCGATCAGGTTGGTAGGGTGGAATGCGTCGGCGTATCGAGCCGCGAGGGCGGATTTGTTAATGCGCCAGTCCCAGCCTGGGAGATGATGGGACTGTTCCGACAGGTCCATCATGATCTCCAAGCATTTTGCGCACAAATCAATGCCGTAGCTCTGACCGCCATCTGGTAGTGAGTCAATTCTGGTATCCATAGCGCTCGTTCAACTTGCAGAGGAGCTCTTGCTACAAAGGAACACATCGATTCAGTGTCGTTGTTTTGCATTACAAGAAGCATCAGCTGCAGGCTTGATTGAATTAACAGTTGAGAGACCAAGGATCAAGAAACAACGATTGTCCTCGAGCAGGCTGAGAAACTCTACAAAGACCACTTGAAGTTATCATGGGGTTGCTTACTAATAGGCTCACAGATGCAGGATAATCGTGACCATGGAAGCAGCAGTTGCGCGGCAAATCTCCGCTGCGTGCTGCAATTCTCCATCAGCTCTGGTCTGAATCAGGCTAGGTCAAGTAGCATTGTACAGCTCGGCTGAAGGATCAATATGTGGGATCCCGTGTAACGCAGAGAGTCTGGCTCAGCCGTAGCGAGCATAACGCATGCGCCGTACAGCCGGGTCCTCTTTTGACGTGTTGAAAAGGTCCTGCATACCTCGCTGGTAATAAGCTGAGGGGAATACTGATTAATAATGTTGTATCCAGCCCGATATTGTTTGTTGTTTGCCCAGATGCTGCACGACTCGAGCCATCGGTGGGTCCACCGAAAACAAAGGTCTCAGTGTTTCCCACCCACAACTCTATAAATACTATATTGCGTCTCTAGCATCTGCATACTAGTTCCGAGAGCCGAAACCATACCCCAGACTGTGTGTCGCGGCTATCTACCTAAAGCCCGAGATCAAGACTCCTGCCTGTCTGTCTGCCTTACGAGTGAGGAGCATGGGTGGGCATAAGATATATGAAACTACAACTCATCATCATTCCTGTCAGACACTCTGCGGCCGACGCAGACGGAAAAGGCTAATGTCATCACATCACATCATGAGGATTCGTAGGGCGGCACTGGCTAGTCGCTACATTTCGGAGAAACAGTATTCTAGGTCTTGCAACCAAACCGCCCATTGTTGCAGCTCCAACAGAACTCGTGGTCCAACATAATGCCTTGGGCGCACTTGAATCGATATCACGCCGTGCTAGGGGGCCGATTCTGGAGAGTTATGCACGTAGAAAAGGCGAGAAGCCACACCCAACCTCATGTGCACTTTTGTAGGGGAAGAAATGGGATGCAATACCCTGCACATGCATACAACTCGCAACCCAACCTGCATCCTCCTACTACTGCAAGGCGATCCTTCGCCGCTTGTTGCCCGCCGAGCCAGAAGAAGGAAATGGTGGCACAGCAGCCAATACCACCTCAGCACCACCTCAGCTCCGTCAGCACACGCTGCACGAGGATGAGCGACAACACAGATACTGCAGCATGGGAGGGGCCCTATTCTTCCCACGTGGGAAAGTGGAGTTGGGCGTGTGCAGCGTTTTCTGTCCGGCCGAACTTCTGGAAAATTCCAATAATAGCCGTGCCTTTTCTCGTCTTTACTTCTGGTCTTTTTTAAATGTTCCACGCCGCACATGTAAGACCGAAATTCACTGAATGGAGAGGCTGTCGAAGATCTCTCAACAATCAGCGGTCATTCTAGCATCTCCCAGCCCATCGTACGGAGGCCGGGCAGCGGAACGATGGTGGTCTTAGACGAGGACTCACGACTGGTTTTGCGCACCGACATTGCGCTTGAGGTTATTGTGACGCTCGCGGTGATCTGCAGGTTTGGGTGTCGACTAGTCAAGCGCGCGGCGTTTGCGTGGGATGATGGGTGGATGGTTTTTGCGTGGGCGGCCTATACTGCGTTTGCTGCGCTGTGCATAACGTCAGGTAAAGAATGAATTTTATTTTTCTTCACTATCTTGATTTCTTGTCTCCGATGGCTTGTTTGCAAAGAATTAAAACATAATAAATCGAAATCGAACCATGCTGACCTGGTAACAGTGAAATCTGGCGCTGTCCAACCCACCGAGAATACCAACGTTTTAGTCAAAATTGGCAAGGTAAGAAATATCTACAAGATGATATAAAAACATCCTCTTGACGTGCTCTCCAGCTCGAATATGTAGCCCAGATCATGTTCGAAACGGCCCACGCGGGCGCCAAGGCGTCGCTCGTGTGTCTTTGCTGGCGGATCCAGCCGGTCGACGAGATCAAGAAGTTAAAACACGCCGTCTTGTGCTTTTGTATCACGTGGTACATCTCCTGCTTGCTAGTCACCCTGTTCCACTGCTCGCCCATCGACGCGACGTGGGACTGGTCGGGGCAACGCTCTCGCTGCATCGACACTGTCATGTTTTGCCTGGGATACGAGATGGGGAATATCGTCTGCAATCTCGCCATTATGTATCTGGTGGTCCGAGTCACCACAACGGCAAAGCTTCCCTGGTCTAAAAAAGTTTCGAATGGCCTTCTATTTCTCATATTTATCCTTGGTTGTTGGTGAGTAGGAACCATTCCCCGGGGCAACGGGCCAAAAGCTGACCATCTTTCCAGGGTCATTGTGACTTCAGCGATTCGCATCAAATGTCTATTCCATCAATCCGATTCCCGAGACTCGTTGGTCTACTCTAGGATATGGGCCTCGGTGGCCGCGGCGTCCAGCATCATCTGCGCGAACCTGCCCACATACGAGCCGCTCTTCGGCAAAGTCCTTCTAAACAAGTGCTTCGGGAGGCGCAGCAACAGAGAGTCTTGGAAGTCGGGCGACTACAGCATCCAAGGTGTATCGAACTCTCTGCGCTCGAGGAGGTGGCGCAAGAATCCGTTCACCGTCATTGGTATCGACACCATCGTGACCCATCCGACACCAGAGTCCGGGCGCGAGGACAACAGGAGCGAGGTCTCGACGCACCCGCTCAACTCGATCAGAGTCAACCATACGATAGAAATGCACGAGTCGTACAAGGGCGAACTGAGTTGAAGACTTATTATATACATGGAAACCTTTTCTTCCGGCCAATACCAAATGCGCAACCTATCTTGTGAACTGTTCCTCTCCAAATTACAGTACTGGCACCTAACCAGACTTTCACGCCTTTCTGACAGCGCAGTGAAAAGCATGATGGAAGAGCATTCATTGCTCTACCAGTATCATCCAGCCAATACCGAATGCGCAACGTATTATGTGACATCGCTCCTCCTCAAATTACAATACTGGCACCTGACCAGACTTAAACTTCCCAACGGCACAGTGAAAAGCATGATGTAAGAGCAGCCATTGCTCTACCAGCATCAATGATCAGTCGCATCTTGCGACTGATCGACCAGAAATCCATCGTCCCTAACGGCGAGAAAAATTCGCCAACGGCGAGACCAAACGCATAAATGTACAACAGCCACCCAGTGAGAAATTCAAGTGACGACTGTGTCTTGAACTTGATCTCTTGGGTTTTTCCCTTCTTACCTGCATTTCCCCGCCAACCGTCCACGGCACCAACTCGCAATCACTCGTTGCGTCCGAAATATCTCCAGTGGGGCTGCTCGTTCCAGAGGCGGCGCTCGTCTCTGACATCATAGTAGTCGAAATCCTCGGGCTCGTCGGCGGTCCACTCGAGCGGTAGGGTGTCGCTGACCTTCTTGGAGACGAAGAAGAACGGTCTTCCGGGCTCCTCCTCGTGGGACTCGATGAAGGACCAGCGGCGGACGTCGAGGCTGTCGCACAGGCGCTCCGTGGTGCCGTCGAACATCATGTCCACGAAGTAGCAGGCGAGGCCCGCAAAGATGGTGAAGTGCTCGCGGACGCCAAAGAAGGGCGAGGAGGGCCAGAAGTCGGGTCCTCTTCCCACAACCTCGTCGATTCGGCCTCGGAAGATTGTCTGGCTGCCGGGACCCTGGAGGATGTGGAGGTCGCCGTGGCTGGATTCTTGTAGGACGGCAAGGCGTCGGATCTGGGCAATGTTACCGAGGGATGGAGCTGCAATCGAAGGACAAGCTCGAGGGGTGGATCCGGCCCAATAATGAAAATGGAACAGTTTGTATTCGTCTCCGAATGCAGTTCCTGTGTGGATGCCTCGGCCACCTCTTGCGAAGAGCTCGCCTTCAAAGACGATGTTGGGTACACCACGAACGAACAGGTCGTCTCAGGACGGGCGAGAAGAATTAGTGGAAGGAGAAAAGGTAAAGGGGTTATCCTGACTTACATTCGGGACTCAGACGTAGTGTGCCGTTGCGCTTTCCAGTAGCAGCGAGACGCATCGCATGGGGTGTGTCCCATTGTCCCTCTGGATTCAGGGGGATATGGCGATGAACGGATATCTTCAGGTTGAAGAATCGTTCGGCCTCTTGGCGACTTTCCTTGTTGACAGCCAAGATTGGCGAAATCAGACCTCGGTGTGGAACGATGACAGGTGCAGCCTCGTCGGAGACGAGGGGAACACTGCAATTACAACAGTTAGTGATGTTTTCTTTTTGCTTTTTATAACCAACAATAAGTTGTTCCGTAGAAGGTTCTGCTTTGCGCGTAACTGCGACTGGGGAAGTGAAAAGGGGCAACTTCTTTTTTGTTGAATGCAGTGTAACTCTGGACTCTCGTGGAATGCTTACAGGCGGTGTGGTAGTTCCATAACCATGGCCTCATGCCAAATCATCCTGCGAGCTTCAAGCGGCAGGTGTTGGAATAGCTCGAACTCGGGTCGCTTGTCACGTGAGGCCAGCACAGGCAGATTGGAATTTCCAAGCAACGTGCCGGTCGTCGTGACTGACTCCTGAGATTGAGAAGCTGCCATGTTTGGTTGTCGTTTGTAGGAGATGGTCGTATCGAAAAGAGGATTTGTTCCTTGCAGCTGAGGAATTTACGTGCCGGCAATGGCTACGAAGTGACAACGTAAATTGAACAAGAGGTTTGCCTCTCCGAAGCTGAAGACGATGAATGTGAGCCAGCGATTTGGGTCCCCGGGTTCTCAAGACAAGAGTGGTGGCTGCAGGTTTTATGCAAACGCCAGAGAACAGCGCGCGCGTCTTGACCACGCAGCTTTCAATTTGGGAGACTACAAATGCAAGGCGTGGTTTAAAAATTTCATATTGTGAATACAAAGTACTTCGGCCGGGTCGACTCCGGCAGTGTGTGGGAGTGCTTCTCGGGGGGTGACGAACATCAAAGCCATCACGGAAACCATTTATTTTACAGATATGGATCGCAGCATGATGAGCCTTTTGAATCCAGAGTACCTCCGCCGGGCTCACATCGACAATATGTGGAAAGCTTCTCGGGGGAGTCACAAACATCAAAGCCATACCGAAGCCATTTATATTACAGATATTATAGATATGACAGCATGATGAGCCTTGCAATAGACGGACGACAAGGCTGGCTGGCAGTGAACAGCGTCCTAATATAACCATTTCACTACCAGTCTTTAGATTTAAGTTAGTAAATATCTTTCTGGGAAGCCTGGGGTTCAACAGGATTTCAGCTATACCTTGAATACTGCAACTCTCGTCACAACTTTGAGATTGCTAGGACTTGGCGTCATTGCCAATCGTTGCGGCTTTCGATATAATACGATAGTCGCCTCTGCTGTTCGGCCTTGTTGTGCAATCGTTTTCAGAGAAACTGGCATACATGATCGATCATACTGGGTCGCCAAGGTGGCATCGACGCCGGTACTCCGGGATGGAAGGCTCGTTCGTCTGTACACCGGGGCACCCATCCTACTTGCGGTCAAAACCGTCTGGGTCCTACAGCTCTGACCATTTCGCTTGAACCTCTCTACCCACTCTCTCCAGGCGTGCGGCTGCTCGTCTCGACTCCAGCACGGCATCCGATGTTGGGGCAATGACCGTGCCGATCAAGAGCGGCGGGGAATTGGCATCTTCTGGCTCGACTGCCTCGGGGTCGGCCAGTAAAGTGGAAATGTGATCATGGCCACTGCAGCCTTGAGGTGTCCCCCGAGTCCTCTGGCCATTGACAACAGAGCTTGGCTGTGGTACCCCGGGGGCGGACGATGCTGCGGGCCCCGGATTCAAGAATGATTGGAGTAATACGGGGCCGTTAGGCGCGTGCTCGACCATGATCCTCTGAGGAACCCCCAAGCCCAGACGTTGCACCGTCTCGTGCACTCCCAGGGCAGTCTGTGATAATCCGACCAAAGCTTGTGCCTGCTGCTGCCGCCGGGCAGAGGTGACGAGTGGCGTGAGGGAGCGATCCACGAGATGAAGAGCCAGGTTTGGATGCTGGGCGGGCAGATTGGCCATAGTAACGACTGGGTGGTGAGAGAGATCAACAGCAGAGATGGAGACTACTACAAGTATAATATGCGGTGCCAGCAAGATGCTACGCCAGAGGGAATATGTTTTTCGCCGATGAGAGTGTGGTGTGGAACGTGTCCGTCTAAGACATGCATCGGATAAGCATCTGCGAAAGGACGAAGCAGGAGGTTGGCAACAAGATGCGCGTTGTACATTTGGTGACAACCGCTTGATGCGATGGCCGGGCGCTAGAAACAGCCACTGGCAGGCAACTTCAGGGCCGAATTAAGCACTTTTCGCGATAAGAGGTACATTAGGGTAGGTACAAGAGATGGTGGGTATTGGGCGTAAGGATACCTTGTACCGTCCGTGCCCATATGGACATTCAAAAGATAAAATACAGATACAGCAAGCCTGGAAGTACCTAACAAGCGACCATTAAAGCTCCCTGTTGGCGGGGACGCTTGACCACATTCTGCGAGCTCCTCTGCGGGATGACGCGTGATCTACTCACCAGGGAGCACTGGAAGCGCCGGCATGCACAGAGTGTACTGTAGTACCCCAAGCAGGTCTTGGCCAACATTGGACTCAGGTGCTTCTGCTCATATGATAGAGTTGAGACAGCACCTGCCTGTGGGTAGGTACAGATATATCTAAATGTAGGTAGTACCTACATATGTAATCATTGCGCCTAGTCTATCTACCTTCAGGGTCCAACATCTGATCCATTTCCGGCCTCACGGGTTTCGAACGACGTTGTATTGCGTAGAGACTGGTGGCGCGCCTACTGGTAGCTGGCGGCTTACGGTCACAAACATCCATCCTCCATACAGACTACCTACACTGGACTGTTTTCTTTCCTATATACCAACCTAGCCTAGTTTGTTCGTCTTTTTTTTTTTTTCTTACTCCGTACAGACCGTGCGGTAGCCTCGTCTCGTCTCGTCTCCTCCGAACATGCCCATAATTCAAACCAGCACCACAGCTTGAGGAAAGAATCATTGGGCAGCTCAGGCTGGGCCAAGCGGAGCGGTGACAGCAGTAGTCAAGCATCAGGTATCCAGCGCTGGGCCAAACCGATGCCCAGAACGAACCATGACCAACGCTAACACGGGCGGAGCCTCAAGCTCGTCGCCAACTGTCCCTCGCCCTGGCCGACCACCAGCCCGCAGTGTACGTAAGGTACATCACGTCCTTCGCGCAAACATTTTCTCCTCCCCGTCCTTTCTTCTCCCCTCCAGCTGCCATGCTGCTGATACATTTCTCGATGCCCTCAAGCTAACCCGAGATGCCGCGTCGACAGAAACTGCGGAATGGCACCTGGATCATCCCAGGCACCGGTGAGCGGTCGCGCCGCCAGTTCACCTTGCGACACAACAGCCACAGCAGCGATGCCGATCTCGAGATGCGCTCACTCGAAGAGCAGGAGAGCGTCAAGGAGAAGCTTCAGGTCGCGCTTCACAACAGCCTCATCGGTCTCTATAATGTCTGGGCATGGCTGAAGTCCTCCAAGGGAAGAGGAACAATCAAGTGCTCCGTCGCATATCTGCTTGCCAGTCTATGGACCTTCTATGCCCCCTTCGCCGCCTTGCTGGGACCCATGGACGGCAAACACATTGTCGCTACGATCGCCGTTTATTTCCACCCTGCCAGAAGTGCCGGGTCCCAAGTCGAAGCCGCCGCCATTGCCATCGTTGCAGTCCTGTACGCCATGTTTATTGGCACTCTGTCCATGGCCACATCAGTTCTGGTCGGCTCCGTCTGGGAACAGGTGAAGCTGTCATATGCACTCATCCTGATCTTCTTTATTGGCGGTGGCCTGGGTTTCATCGGATGGGTCAAGCAAAGGCTGAACAACCCTCTGGTCAGTGTTGGGGCCAGTATAGCATCCATTGGCATCATCACCATCATCACCAAGGAGAATTCGGTCCATACTGGCGTCTTCACCAACCAGAAGATCATCCAGTCTCTCAAGATCCTGCTGATCGCCACGACTACAACGACGGCAGTCAACTTGCTCCTGTGGCCTGTCTCTGCCCGGGTCGCTCTGCGAAACTCGATGCGGACAGCCTCTACCACCCTCGGCGAAATGATGTCAATGATTGCCAAGGGGTTTCTTAGCGGCGCTGAAGAGGATTTGAACTCGAAGGCTTTCGGCAAGACATCTGCAACCTTCACCAGTACTTTGACTGCCATGAATAAAGACTTGAGGGAGGCAAAGTACGAGTACTACATGTTGGGCCGAGAACAGATCTACAAGCACGACAAAGCTGTTGTCCGGTGTATGGAGGCATTGTCGCAGTCTCTTGGTGGGCTTCGAAGCGCGGCTAACACCCAGTTCGAACTCTTGAAGGAGAAGGCCGGTGGGCTTGCCGACCAACCCGTCTCCCCAGGCACTGATGCGTTTGCGCCCGTTTTTGGAAAGGCTTCCTCTCATCAGCTGAAAAGCGGATCGAGATTCGCCGTATTGTCGGCTATTGATGAAGCAGCGGACGAACGTAGCGACCGGGAAGGCTCCGTGTTCAGCGAGTCATCCTACTTTACAGACCGCAGACTCATGACTCCGGGATCGACTCGAACCCCGTCAGATATCTTTGAAGTGTTCATCCATCGTCTTGGACCTTCCTTGAAGTCCCTAGTCCATACACTGTCCGAGATCCTACGGGATCCTCCCTTTGGCGCCCCAGGCTCTCCAATCACAGTGAACGACAACTTCAAACAGAGTGTGTCGGACGCCATCTCTTTGTATAACTCGCAACGCGGCAAGGCGCTGGAAGAGCTATACAAGACGATTGAGCTGGAAAAGTCGAGACCAGAAAATGTACAAGCTGATTACGAAGAGGTGGCAGCAGCATGCGGACACTTTTCTTTCACCCTCCTGAGTCTGGCGGACGAAATGCAAAAGTACCTCGATGCCCTGGACGACCTGAAATACGTTACTGAAACAGATCACAAGACCTGGAACTTTCTCAAATTCTGGAGATATATCGGATCCATGTTCAAGTCTCGTGTCCCGGATCCCGAGGAAGCCAACTTGATCAAGCCGCTGCGGCGTTCCAAGATGCCACGGGGCATTCCTCAGAACATGACAAAGCCGAGAGACAACTTCCAGTGGAAAGCCGAGCCAAGCACCAATGCCGTCCAGAGGTGGATATTTCAACACCTTTTGCTTTTCTTCCGGTTCCTCTCTCGAGAAGATGGTACGTCGGAGCGCTTTTATTGACAATATTATGCTAACTTGTTCTTCAGTTCGTTTTGGTCTCAAAGTCGGCATCGGAGCGACTCTCTACGCCATGTTTGCGTTCATTCCGGAGACCAGACCTGTTTACCAGCATTGGCGTGGTGAATGGGGTCTCTTGTCCTTCATGATCGTGTGCAGTATGACGGTTGGTGCTTCCAACACCACCGGCTTTGCTCGTTTCGTGGGAACACTGATGGGAGCCGCCTTTGTGATCATGGCTTGGTGGATATCTGGCGGCGATGCCATTCCTCTGGCAATCTTTGGCTGGGCGGTATCCTTCCTCGCATTCTACATCACAATCGATCGAGGGAACGCGCCTTTTGGTCGCTTCATTCTCTTGACGTACAACGTTTCCTCGCTCTATGCGTACTCGCTTTCCCAGAAGGTCGAAGACGACGACGATGACGAAGGTGGCCTCCACCCCGTCATCCAGACGATTGTGTATCATAGAGTCATCGCAGTGTCTCTAGGTATCCTCTGGGGCCTCATTGTTTGCCGCGTGATCTGGCCCGTATCCGCTCGTCACAAGTTCAAGGAGGGTATCTGCGTCTTGTACCTGCAAATGGGTCTAATCTGGAAGCGAGGACCCCTGGCCATACTGCTCCGTAGTGATGCCACCGACACTTACTTGAAAGTTGGCGAGCAAGCTGCCATGCAGCGATATGCCAACCAACTACAGACCCTCCGTAATGCGGCAAGCAACGAGTACGAGCTTCGAGGTCCGTTCCCTGGACAAGCGTATGGCCGTATCATGGCTTCGACGCAACGTCTACTGGACGCCTTTCATGCTATGAGCTTAGTCACGCAGAAGCATGGGCGGCTCAGTGAAGGCGAGAAGGCTTTGCTATACCATACCGCCCACGAGCGTGCAGAGATCTGCGCCCGCATCTGTCATGTCTTCCAGGTGCTAGCCAGTAGCATCATGCTCGAGTATCCCCTTACAGACGCCATTCCTAGTGTTCTTGGCACACGGGACCGGCTGCTCGGGAAAATATTCCGATTTCGAAAGGAGCACAATGCCGAATGGGAACAGGCAGAAGCTAAGTCCCTGCAGAGCCCAAATGGCAATATTGGTGACTCGAGTTTCATGGTAGGCGCCATGGGAAAGGTGCCTAAACTTGGCAACATTGTCATTGAGGAGCCAGATTATGCGCTCCTCTATGCATATGCACTTGTTACTGGCCAGGTCGCAAAGGAGCTCAAGGTTGTCGAGAATGAAGTTGAAGGACTGTTCGGACGACTGGACGAGGATGCCATGCTCCTTGAATGATGATGCAGGGCAGATGGCACACATAAATGTAGGGCATCTTTCAGTCATTCCCCGGGAAAGAAACTTGATACCAATGGCGTACAATGGACGGACGGCAATCGGTTTGGTAAGGGCAGCATTCGTTCCTGGACAGAATAAGGAGTATGCCTTGAAGCACGGTGCTTTCTTTACGAACTTCGTACGATACCTATAGATAATACTGATGACGGTCTAAATGCCAATATGAATACCTATCAATCGCACAATTCCGCAACTCTTGTCCCTTACAATATCACGAAGCGCGTGTGCTTGACGAGTCAATCATCCGCTCATCTACTTCGCATACGCACGAATCTAGAAGATACTAGACACAAAAATGACAGCTTAGCACTGGTTCGGAGGCTGCGTCGTATTAGCAATCAACGAACCAGACGACTCACTAAAATGTAGGGGCAGCTTGGCCCCCGCATGGCTATGTCTTATTGGAAAGCCGCCTACGACACGGGACTGGCAGATCTTCGCTTTATAAGGCTATAGAGAGATCCATCAGGATGCATCGGCGCCGGATTCGACAGCACATGTGCCTCGGCGGCTCAGCTGTTGTATATAAACCAGGCTGTGTCTGGGTGATAGGCTGCCTCTTACAGTTCTGGGAGCCAAAAGGTTATACAAACATTGTTTGTTATATCTTGTGATACATTCTGAATATCATCTACCGAAATAATCACAAGCACATTCAATACCCAAGTCTATAGCGTTCCGGATCTCAAAGATCTGCTCGTCGGAGAAAGAAGGAAAAAAGAGACAAGCACCAAAAAATGGCGGACCCAACACCGCAATACACACACGTAAACCAGCCCCCTCCGCCGTCGCCCCCGTCCCAGTTCGACCCGGACCGCTTCTCCATCTCGACCGTGTCGCAGACGGACATACACGCCTCGCCGGCGCCGCGGCCCCGCCACGTCTTCACGGCGCCCGTGACGTACGCCCCGCCGCTGGCGCCGCTATCGTCGTTCCGCGCCGCCCGCGTCTCCCTCGTGTACACGCCGACGCAGCAGTACGACCACGCGGGGCTCGTCTTCGTTCTGCCTTCTTCTCCTTCTTCAGACCGGCAGCAGCAGCAGCCCCCCGACGCCCGCACCGTCGACACGTCCACGTCCTGGGTCAAAGCCGGCCTGGAAGCCAAGGACGGCGCCGTGTACCTGAGCGTGGTGACCCGGGCCCCCGGCCAGTGGTGCGACTGGTCCCTGTACGTGCTCCGGGGCAGCGGCGCCGGCGGCGCGCCGTTCTCCAGCTCCAGCTCCGGCCAGCTCGGCTACGAGATCGGCACGACGGTCGAGCTCGTGCGCAAGGGCAACGCCCTGCTCGTCCACCACATCGACGAGGCCGGGCAGCCTGTCCTGCTGCGCAAAGTGCCATGGGTCTTTCTGGACCGAGATGGCGGCGTCCTGCCCGAGGGCGGCGGCGGCGGCGGAGAGGCTGACCCGGGTGGACTGGCCTGGATCGGGGCCTTTGCCGCGCGGCCGGACCCCGAGCGCCGGGCCGGAGACGATGCCCTTCTAGTCGGGTTTCGAGGGTTCGAAGTCGAGACGATTTAAATAAGTCTGCTTCGGCCTGTGCCCCCGTGGATCAAAGATCATCTGGTTTCAATAACGGAATACACAAGTCACAAATGGCGCATATTGATGATAGACAGTCCCGAAAGAACAAAGATACCGACGACCGACGCTGGATTTTGCTACATACAGCCCTTCCATCGTGTACCCCCCAAACATCCTCAGACGTGTCCTGTGTCAAAATCCAAATTTTCATGCCTGAGTTTCCTCAAATAATCGTGGTGCTATACGTACAAAATGAACAAGAATGCATTATAGCTCTTCCGCCCCAGCACCCTTTGGGACGGAAGATGCCAAAAAATTAAGTGTGAGAGTCTAGTACTGGTGATTTTAAAAATCCAATGCCACCAAAGAGTGATGTGCTTTTCTCGATGCTGGTCGCAGAAACGCCGCGAGTAGAAACAACATAGTACGCATCGTATGGGTATAATGTAAGAATGTAGACGACGCTTTACATGTTTTCTCGAGTTTAGGCGTGACCGCACTTGCCGGGTTGCGAACAGATGACACCTGGGGGTCCGTGGTCAGTTTTGGTCGACAAGCAATATGTAACCGGGGATACACACCTGCAGCAACAGCCGCCACAATAATGATGATGAGGATAGTGACGAGCAGGCACCACCACTTGAGCTTTCTTCGGTTGCGAGCGCTCTTGATGCCCTTGCCGACGTGCACGTTACCCTCCTCGGTCCACTTCTGAGTGTTTTCGGCATTCTGCTCGGCGGCCTGGACAGCCACTTCTTGCTGCTCAACGAGCACGGCAAGATCCTGGAACATGCTGGCAAGCTCGATCAAGGTCTGCTCGATGCGCTGGAGCTCGTTGTGACGGGCACGAACATTGCCCAAGACGGAAGTAGCCTGTCCGGTGCGGTTGGTGCGAAGCTAAAAGGAGAAATATCAGCATTGGGGTTCTTTGCGAACAAGTAAATCCGGTACATACAGCCGTCTGGAAGACACCCTCGTTGCCCCAATCCGCCTCGGTGGCCTGGCGGACCTCATCCTCGCTGGCGTCAGGGTTCACAATACGGTACTGACGGGCGATCTGGTCACGGTAGCGCTGGCGGTACTGGCTCTCCTCCTGTTGGTAGGCGCGCAGCTCGCGCTCGAAGTTGGCCTTCTGGGTGCTAACTTGCTGGTCCTTGAGCGATTTGCTGCCGTCCGTCGTGCGGCTTGCGTCGGTAGCGAGGAACTTCAACTGGTCGCGGATACCGCCGTTCAGGGTCTGAGTCTCAGCGACGAGGCGCTCCAGCTGCTGGGCCGACAAACCACCATCGGATTCGGCGAGGGCGCGCTGGTGAAGCGATGCAATGGCCTGGACATTGGTGGTCAAGGTGCCGATTTGCTCGCGCAGGTGACTAATCCGCTGGAGGAAATCCTGTTGCGTAAGAGTAACAGCGCCTTGCGATTGCTGAGGGTAGGACTGTAGCTCGTGTTCCTACACGCGAAAGAAAAAGTGTTAGTCCATATTCAATTGTTTTCTGGATAATTGATTGATGCTTTTTCGCGTGATCAATGACAAAGGCTGCGAAAGTGCTGGTGCTGAATCCACGGCGCAACGCTCGTTCGTTCGGTTGACCGTTGCGTGGAATGGATGGATTGATTGATTGACGAGTGGAAGGGATGGGTCGGTGGGCGGATGGAGCGCTGCTTACTTGACCACCGTATCCTTGGTCGTAGCCTTGGTCGGCGGACCCGTACGGGTTGCTCTGGTATTGATTGTTGTAAGACATGATGATGTCTTGACGATAGTTTGTTTTCCTGCCGTCGGTGTCGCGCTGGTGTGGTGAAGATGCGGTCGGGTTTGGCCTCGAGGCGCCGGAAGGGAAAAATGGGCGTTGTAGCGGTAGGCGGCGGGAGCAGAGCCTGTGCGGAAGAAAATGGAGATGCGATGATCACAATTGGGACAAGCAGCAGCTGATTTCTGAGTGAGGCAGTTGCTTGCTGACTCCTAGGCTTGGCAGACTTGCCCTGAGCTTGGTCGCCTCTCTGGCTCTCGCTTCTGTCACTGGCTCGTACCGGGGCAAAATGGGAAATGACGTCTCGTCTTAACGAGGAATAGGATGCAATGCGACAGGCACTTGGCGTGAAACTTGTTTTCTTCTTTGGCTTGTGTTTTTCCTTCCAGCCGGAGATAAACAACAGATTGGCCCGGCAGTGGAACTGATGATGAAAAATGCAATACTATGCAGAGAGAAGGAGTGGTGATGGATGATGCTAGATTACTTGGGTATGTATTTTGACCACGGTCCGTCGGAATGGTCGGGAATGCTTATTATTGCTGCATAGGCCTTGGGGAAAGCTATTGGAATGAATGAGAATAAGCTGCTGGGCTGAGGCGGCGCTGTCGTTTACTTAAGGTCCTACATTCTCATCTCTGCGCACTGGCCGCCCTCTCATTCTGGGCGTACAGAGTAGTTCAGTGTAATGGTACCACACTACCTTATTAGTGTATGCAAGTTTGCGGTTGCAGTCCTGATCGATGCATGCACCACTCTCACCTATGTCACCTTCACCACTGACGCATTGCTGGCAGCCAAGGTGATAAACCTCTGGCTGTCACTCAAAGGGCTTCCTCAATTGAAGCTGCGGGTCGTAGGCTTCCATGGATCGTCAAGTGGCTAATGTAGGTACGCATTACGCCGCGGGGCCGCTTGCAGCCAATTGACACGGTGCAATACAGCGTTATGTCCAATAGTGCCTGAGGGCTCTCGGGGCTTTAGTGTAGCGGATAGAGGAGGGATCCAGGCAAACGCGGACGGTGTGGGTTCGGTATCGCCGCTGAGAGACAGCACACGCTGGCAATAGGCAGAAGAATAAAGAAAAACTTACACAGTACCATACACTACGGGAATGCTACACACAACACACTTGCAGATCAGCCCCGGACCCGGACTCTCAAGCGGCAAAGTGTGAGCCAAAAATAAGCACAGCCTGCCCAGGGGCGGCCAATCCCATAGTCTACAGTTGGATCCGTCTTTCGTGGCTGTGGACTGCTTGGTTTCTTTCTAAGTTTAGGTAGGTCGTTTTCCGAGACCCTGACAGCCTGACAAGCCTGACAAGAAACGGTCAAGTATTGCGCGTTGAATTCGCCGTTGGACTTTACAATTATGACCTATATCCCGGGCTGGAACTACTGTTATGATACTATACTGAATGTGACATCAGACACCGCATTGAGCCGACTTTTTCGCATTTGGCTTCGCCATCGCCAGTCAGTTACCCGGCAATCTTGGTGCGCTTCGCTTACACTGTCTCATGTGCACTCGGCGATAAGCTGTTGCCTGGTTAGGCTGTCACTTTGAGATCATTCGGCTATTGTAGAATCTCAGCAGAGGCTTGATGATGCCTCGATATGAACTATTATCCCTGGCAGATCGAAAGACACAACAGGCGCCACTTTTTGTTTATCTGTTTCTCTATTCTTTGGCTAGTTCTCGCCAGTTTCGGACTGCTTAGAAAGAAACAGTATGTTATTGCGGGCCGCATCCTGACTGGTGCTGTATCCCCGACCAAATGACAGTCCAATTGAAGATCAAGATTCTATCTTGTATAGTCTCCTTGTCGCGCTCCTTTGTCTCGCTTTTTGGGACCTTGAGTATCCCCGAATGCGTAAGACTTCGCAACGGAATCAGTTATGCGACAGGCATGTTATGTTTGTCCGTGGTATCTTCGAAGCCCTTCTATGTTGGATCTTAATTTCGTCCGGGCTGATATGGTAACGAAACAAGTCGGTTCGTATAGAAAGTGACTTGTGAGCCGCTTGAGAACGTATAAGCGGGTGAAGCTGTCATGCCTGCTCTTAATGATGGAACCCAGAAGGAAAGGCTTCTTTCCATTCCTTCAGGCTCGGGCGCACGATGAACATCATCCTGTGGGAGGCCCTACTTGATGAGACCATCAATAACCTGCTGGGCTGCTGTATCAACTCGACCCTGAGCGCTGCGATTCAACTGTGTTATGATCTTGTGTGGCGGTTCGCTTGGGTTCGCCACGAGATCCAGACGTCTCCCTTGAGCCACGTGTTTCTCTGAATAAATTCGTCAGAGCAGTACTCGTGCCTCTTCGCTATTGTTGGCGCGCACAAACTCAAAGGTACTCCTTCTTGCGTCCGGTGCGTGTGTATTGGGTCAAGTGCCATTCGACATCGCCGTCCTTGTTCTCGAGAGTGCCGCTCCTAATCTCGAAGACTCGCATAGACATCCGGGGACCAACCTCGGACAATTCAACGCTGTCGTGTCCGGTCCGGACAAATACGTGGTGCCGAACCTCGATGGTGTCGTCAATGTTCTGGAACGTGATCACCCGGGAGCCGATCTTGTTCTTGCTCGTAAGAGGATCCCGAGGAGGGAAGACGTGCTTGAGGATCTTGACAACCCGTTTTCCGAGATTCGAGCTGAATCCCTCAAAAATCAAGTGAGGATAGGACTCGGAAACAGTGCCGCGAATCGAGTTCGGAATATCGTGCCGCAGAACGACATTGTGCAGAGAGAAGCTGATGGTTGGTCCGTGAGGGAAATGAGATATGCTCATTGCGGTCGGCGTACCACGCTTGGGGGCTGTCAGTAATGTACTCTCTCAGGTTTGCTCTATTGCAGCAAGACTAACATGTTCGTGTAGCAGGACCACATCAGACAGACCAGCGGCCTGAGCAGATCTTGTCAAGTCTGGAAGAATCAGATTGCCACGGTTGAGGCGAATGGCAGTGGGCAGAAGTAGTCTGATCTCTTTGGCAAAGGCGGCCAGCCTGGCGGACGGGTCTCTACTGGTTGTGACGAGGACTCTGGGATCAACAATTCCAGACAATTGCGAATATTCATCGTCTAGGTCGAGCTCTTCATTGACGGTGCGGTCGGGGCGCGATTCGTCGTAGGCGTAGTCTTTGCGCAGAGCCTTGTCGTTGGCGATCGAGGAGTCCAAGGGCTTTCCGGTGGCCAGAGAGGACCGGAGCTTTGCTCTCTTCTCGCTGATCTCGGCATCGCGGAGGGTCATGGCCCTCCTGTAGAGGTAGTCGCGCCTCTGGCGAGCTTGTTTGCGCTAGGGGAGCAAATGTCAGTATGGGCATCCGTGAAGCAAGCAAGCATAAGAACAGAACCTACAATCATGATGAAGATGTCTTCAGTGCCGCGCTTGTGGTCGGGAAAACAGGTATCAGGTTGGCCGGGGGCAATGATGTATAGGTACAGGCGGGAGAGATCTCAAGACGGCGTTGTTTGCGAAATAGTATGGCAAAATCGCAGATATGGAATATCAAAAAAAAGATGGCCCCGCCAAAAATTGTCCCAGGGAAGAAAAAAAGCTTAGCAGGGATTGGTCACCAAATGTTCGAGCCTCCAGCAATCGCACATCAAAGTCGGTGCTTGGAGTCACCGGTGTCCGTGCTATCGCTGCTTATCGGGCGGCTTTCCAAGGGCCAAGGTGCAGCTGCGGCTTTCATTCGGACCCACTCTTAGCACCTGCAGCCCACTAAGGTTTGTAGTCGCTCCCATTTCTCCATCGATGCACCTGACAGGGCTCCCAAAAGAATCGCATTCGATTTTGACGAACCCGGAAAAAAAAAACCCAAAGAGTTTGGAGGCTCATCAACAAGTTCTGCCGAACGTACGGCGAGCAGGTTCGGAGCGCATGGGACTGCCCTAGGTGTTGACGCTTTCTCTTCCATCCGTGAGACATCCAAGCGATGTGATCCGTCTCGTCTCTTGTCACTCCCCACAGTCACCCAAACCAAACATTGGATCCCTTGAGGCCGCTCACCTAGGCTTCCAAGAGGTCGTCCACAACCCTCTGCTTCGTTTTTGAAGGTATTGTCCCTTCCTTCGCTCCTTATCTTTTCACGTGCACTTTTTGGCAATCGTGCTGGACGATAACACCTTGGCCGGTCGCATCGCCAGGTTCTACTACCAGCCTGTCTGGTGCCTTGACCACACCAGAGCCTCGATTTGCCCCTCTATCAAGCACATACGATCGAAAAACTGCTGGCTTCAGCTGATCACTGCTGACAAACAACAGCGATCACGTTCCTGCTCAGATTCCCTACTGCGCAGCCCCCTCCATCGCTATGGAGGGCGCCTTCACTCATGTTGGCAACCACTTGATCTCCGACTCTGCTGCCGCCATCAACGCAGGCGATGACGATCTTTCCGCACTCGATCACGACGAGAGCTTGCTGTACGGTAACAAGTTCGCCGGCCGCAAGGGTCTAGGAGGCATAGGCAATGCTAGACGCCGCGATGACGATGACAATGGCACCGAGGTTGCCTTCGACGATGACGAGATAAGCATGGCAAGCATGCCTATCGGCGCCCTGAAGGACCTCGCCATCAATAGGGCCACGCCGGAGGAGGAGAAGAAGTTGCCCGCTCATGCTTGCGCGTAAGTCCTCATGGGCTGTCGACCTCTACGCGGAAACGACTGGCTAATCCTTTGTCATAGATACTGCGGTATTCACTCGCCTGCCTCTGTGGTCAAGTGTCTTGCTTGTAACAAATGGTTCTGTAGCGCTCGCGGCACTGCCAGCTCTTCCCATATCGTCAACCATCTCGTTCGCGCCCGACACAAGGAGGTCCAGCTTCACCCAGACTCGACCCTTGGCGACACCATTCTCGAGTGTTACAACTGCGGCACCAAGAACGTGTTCCTCCTCGGTTTCATTCCTGCCAAGTCCGACACCGTTGTTGTACTGCTCTGCCGACAGCCATGTGCCGCTTCGACCTCGACCAAGGACATGAGCTGGGATATCTCGCGCTGGCAGCCCCTGCTCGAGGACCGAGCATTTCTGCCGTGGCTTGTCACTCCCCCGTCCGATCACGAGCAACTCCGCGCACGCCACTTGAGTGCGCCCATGATCGCCAGACTCGAGGAGTTGTGGAAGGATAACGCCTCAGCCACGATTCTCGACCTCGAAAAGGCGGCAAGTATCGACGACGACCCTGCTCCAGTCATGCTCAAGTATGATGATCCCTATCAGTATCAGAATATCTTTGGCCCTCTTGTCAAGATGGAATCCGACTACGACAGAAAGCTGAAGGAAGCGCAGTCCGAGGATGGTCTGGTCGTTCATTGGGACAAGGGTCTCAATGACAAGCATCTTGCTAGCTTCACGTTCCCCAAGCTCGAATCTGGCGATGTAAAGCTAGCTGTCGGCGACGAGATGCGCCTCAAGTACAAGGGTGAACTTCGTGCACCTTGGGAAGGTGTTGGCTACGTCATCAAGATCCCCAACAACCAATCCGATGAGGTCACGCTGGAATTGCGCAAGACTGGTAACGACAAGAGCGTGCCTACCGAATGCACTCACAATTTCTCGGCGGATTATGTCTGGAAGGCGACCTCGTATGATCGTATGCAGGCTGCTATGAAACAGTTTGCACTCGATGAGATGAGTGTATCTGGATACATTTTCCACAAGCTGCTGGGTCATGAGGTTGCTGTCGCTCCATCCAAGGCTCAGCTTCCCAAGAAGTTCAGCGTACCGGGACTGCCAGAGCTCAATGGCAGCCAGATCAATGCCATCAAGAGTGTCTTGTCCAACCCTCTCAGTCTTATCCAGGGCCCGCCCGGCACAGGCAAGACTGTTACGTCGGCCACCATCATCTATCATCTGGCCAAGATGAACAGCAGCCAGGTCCTTGTCTGCGCACCGTCAAACGTTGCCGTCGATCAGTTGTGTGAACGAATCAATCTGACCGGACTCAAAGTCGTTCGCTTGACTGCCAAGTCTCGTGAAGATGTTGAGTCTTCCGTCAGTTTCCTCGCACTTCACGAACAGGTCCGAATGCTTGACAGCAACCCGGAGCTGGTAAAGCTTATGCAGCTCAAGTCAGAAGTCGGTGAACTGGGCAGCAACGACGAGAAGAAGTTCAAGCAGCTCACCCGCGCCGCCGAACGGGAGATACTCAGTAATGCTGATGTCGTCTGTTGCACGTGTGTCGGTGCTGGAGACCCGCGTCTAGCCAAGATGAAGTTCCGTAACGTCCTGATCGACGAGTCGACACAGTCTGCTGAACCAGAGTGCATGATTCCCTTGATCCTGGGCTGCAAGCAGGTTGTCCTTGTTGGCGATCACAAGCAGTTAGGTCCTGTGATCATGAACAAGAAGGCTGCCAAGGCAGGTCTCAACCAGTCGCTTTTTGAACGCCTTGTTCGTCTAGGTCTTACACCGATCCGCCTGAACATCCAGTATCGAATGCACCCTTGTCTGTCCCAGTTTCCTTCCAACATGTTCTACGATGGTTCCCTCCAAAACGGTGTCTCTGCTCCCAGCAGAATCCGCAAGGATGTCGATTTCCCCTGGCCTGTTGCAGAAATGCCAATGATGTTCTGGTCTAACCTGGGTAACGAGGAGATCTCCGCATCTGGAACGTCGTACCTCAACCGTACAGAAGCTACGAATGTCGAAAAGATTGTGACTCGGTTCTTCAAGGCTGGTGTGCGTCCTGCAGATATCGGCGTTATTACCCCATACGAAGGACAGAGGAGCTACATTGTCAATGTCATGCAGAACACGGGCACTTTCAAGAAGGATTTCTACAAGGAAGTCGAAGTCGCATCTGTGGATGCCTTCCAGGGTCGTGAGAAGGACTTTATTGTCCTGTCGTGTGTTCGTTCCAATGACAACCAGGGCATCGGTTTCTTGTCTGACCCCCGTCGACTCAATGTGGCTCTCACTCGTGCAAAGTACGGCCTGGTCATCATCGGTAACCCCAAGGTCCTCTCAAAGCATGACCTATGGCATCATCTTCTCGTCCACTTCAAGGAGCAAAAGTGCTTAGTGGAAGGCGCACTCACCAACCTGCAGACATCCCTTTTGCAGTTCAGCAAGCCAAAGAACAACTTCCGTCAACGCCCCAACCATGGCGCTCCCATGGCTCCCGGCTATATCGGCCGTGGTGATGGACAGCACCATGGTTCTTCCATGTCCGTCCAAGACTTCGACTCGGGATCGATGATGTCCTACATTCCCGACGACGTTTCGAGCATTCACAGCTCGACTCTTGGTGGTGCTGGGCTCGGAAATACTGCCTTTCCTCAAATGTTCTCATCCTTCAACCCTGAGCAGTGGCCCGGCCTGCCCGGATTCAATGGTCCAGGTGGTCGCATTGGAGGCAAGCGCGGCGCTCGCGGCGCTGAAAGCGTAGCCGGTGAGAGCGTCGCCACATCGGAGTACACGGACGCCAGTGCTTCTGTCATCGGTGGCCGTGGTGTCGGCCAGGGTGGCGCTAGCCTCGGCGCCGGACTTCACGACGCACTCCGTTCCTCCAGGCCTGCCTCTTACTCCCAGTCTGATCGCTTGAAGCAGTATGTGGAGAGCTCTGGACGTCCAGGTTACGCAAATGGATATGGCAACCGTCGCTTTGACGACGACGAGAAGAGTATTAGTACCGCCTTCGCTAGTCAAGTTGGTGGCGGATACGACTGATGGCTCAACACATTTACACGAGGTTTCTAATCTTGTGTAACACCGCTCAATGACTTATCCGGACGACGGAAGATGAGGTCAACTTGGTCTTGACATCACCATTGCCGGCTTGGAAGTGCAGATCATCCATCAGAATCTCAGCAGGCTTCTCGCGGTCTTTGCTGCAGGACTTGGAACGACCATCCCGTACGGTCCTCAGTCGACTCCCTCAGTCGGGTCACACTGGCCAAGATGCTGCACATTGGTGAATGACACCAAAGTGCCCCATCGACAGTGGGCGATCCCGCACGGGATCATCCGGCAGCAATATCGTCATCCACGACGCTGCTTGGACTCTTTGGGCCACAGGTCTTGTGAGAGGGTCTTTGGCTCGCAACAGACGTCTAGAATCTGTTCCGACAGCCGCGAAGATGTGTCAGACTGCTCACAAGGACACAGGTGCCTGAGCTATGCATAGTGTGGCAATTCAGTCTCCAAAGACTGACAACAGCCCATGATCTCGACCTGACTATAGCTCATGTCCCAGAGCTCTTGCGATGCGTCATTTCGCAAATCATTGATAATTTGATAGTTCCATACGCTCATTAATACACTCGTTTGCATGATAGTTGTACACTTGTCACGCGTGAGGCCGAATATAGGATTGTATATAAAGATACAGTATGCAACTACTTGTTGAGTGCTATAATCGGCATCACTTGCTAACCTAGCAACAACGGCGACGGAAGGGGCCGAGGGCAGGTTGTCCGCGGACACTATTTTAAAGTTGTCGGACAGCATACCTATGTACGGAAATTGCTAAAGAGCATGCGAAGCATGTGAAATCAAATGATGTAAAGATATAACTTGATACAATCATTTATCAAGGGTTGTGTGTCACAAGACGTTTGGACCATATATTGAGTTCTTGACTCAATATTGAGTGAATCGTTTGCTACAACATACTATTTGCTTCTATTTGCAAAAGTTGCAAAAGTTGCAGAATTACCAGAGTTTGCAAGTAGTTGCAAAGTGGCCAATGCTTATACCCTAGTAAAAAAGCTTTTCAGCGCATTTCTTTGGTCAACCCAGGCCTTTGAACCTTTACTTTCTCAACGCTGAAGCAGCAAAACCAGATACCAAAAGGACCCGCTATCGCACTCACCACTTGTAAGACATCTCGGATTTATTGCTTGAACTTATTTCTATTCTCATCTCCGCAACTCTCCGTCAAGTTGTATGGACTTTTCCCCAGTCTCACACAGAGAATAATCAAGTTTTGATCTCGCACATTTACGAAAAGCCTCAACTTCCCATCCATCAGGGCGCGACTGTGAGGCACCCTTGCTGATTGTCAGGATCAAGAAATAGTCAAGACCCAACGCCACCAATCATCAAGAAGACATCGAAACTCGCCATGGCCACCCGCCCCGTCCGCTTCGACTTCAAGACGGACCGGCCGCTGACCTTTACGCACGAGCTGCCGGGGTACCGCGACGGGTACATCGCGGCGGTGGCGCCCATCATGCGGGCGCACGCGGACGAGTGCGTGGCGGCGTCGGACCCGACGTGCTCCGTGTGCGGGCGGGCGCCGACCAAGTCGGTGCTCACGACGCCCATGTCGTACCTGCACGTCGAGCCGCAGCCCCTCGTCGCCGTCCTGTGCAACCCCGTCTGCGACAGCAAGCGCTGCAGCGACGACGGCACCGCCGGCATCAACCAGCTCCTGAGCGACATGATGGGCGGCATGCAGCCGGGGCAGGTCTCGGCGCGGGCGTCGAGGGTCTCGCGCAATGCGTCCTGTGTAAGTTGTTACCGTCTCGGTGAAGGGGGGAGAAAATATTTATGCCGTCCTCCGTGCTGACATGTTCCCTGACTCCGAAAGCCCTGTGGATCGAGCCGCAAGTACAAAAAGTGCTGCGGCGCTACGACTGCTGGCGATGATTAGGCGGTGCTCGCTCGTTTCCTGCAGCACGTAAGACTTGTGACAACGCTGTAAGCAAGTCGGCATCAGTAGAGATTAAAAGCGTCCAACTGGGTAGACGGTTCTTGGCGTATGCTAGTAGCGACACTGACAGACATATTGATGGCTTGAAACCGTACACGTCAAAACTTCTCCCCGACCAAGTGCAGCGTGATCATGAATGTACCATGTCAGAGTCCAATGTGTAAATCTCGTGTGTATTGTACATTAGATACACAGCTATTGACAGTCTTCGTCCTAACTAATATACTTGACTTCCTATACTATCAAAAGGATGGCCGCCAAGGTACTTGCATACTGTGGATCATATGAAGCGTATACCAAATGAGTATAACACCGACTCTGTATAAACTAATCCATGCCGCAGAGCCGCACGGCAGAGCTATAGATAGCCGAGCAGATCATGTCAAGTCGGACACGACCCACAGGTCCCCTATTTCCCGAACTACTTCCCGAACCCGAGAGCACTGAGGCGAGGTCGTACTGGGTGACGCGTGGCGCCCGCCTGTGTCTAGACGTCGGATGACTTCACACGCCAATGAAACCGAGTCGTGGCTTGAGAACCGAGGCCTCTTGAGAGGTGTCTGTCCCGCTGTTGTGCAAGCAGGGGGCAAAATTCTGACGGAGACGAAGCTACAAAATGTCGAGACTGAGAGACGTGGACATGGTATTAGTCAACCTCGAGAGGTCTGCCCATATAGTGACGAATGCCCGTTCTAGATGTACGCAGCGCTGAACGTGTATCGTTGTCGTTGGGATTTGCAAAGCCAATCAATCGGGCCCGTCCCGGGGTCGACGGATCCGAAAGGCGAATCCAGGCGAGCTTGGATTGGCCGAGAGCTATTGAATCCAGAAGAGTGCGGCGGTGCGAATGCCATAGCCTATAGGACCCCCGCCTCTAAGGCTTCCGTTTCCAGCTCTACCTGAAGGCCTTCTGGGGTTCTCAGAATCTTGAGAATCTGGATCCCTATGCTGGCCCGGCTGGCCGTTCATGACAGCGCTACGAGCTTGTTCATTACGGCATTACGTGTTCCCGGGAGGCGCCATGCCCAGCTAAAATGTGCTAGCTGGCGCTACGATACAGGGCACTGAACAGCTACAGGGGCCCGAGTTGGGTCCCGTGGCTCCGCAAAGTCCACCCGCCGGGGACCCTTTTGTGCACTACAGCGTGGCTGCCAGCGGGTACGCGGATACACCTACACAGTAAACCAGGACAGCTTACAGGCCAAGACTCTCACTCGACAAGCCCGCTGCGTGTGCCAAGGAAATGTACATACCGTTCTGCAAGAGGGCGAGTTTGCGAAAAAACGAGGGCATCTCGGGGCCTGGATATCTGGATATCTGAGCACCTTATCCCCAAGGTACCCTATCAGGGCCTGTGTATCTAGTTTGACCTCGTATCTGCCATTGCCCACTTTCGTATTTCTGCTGCTGATCCTATTGGTATCGATTGACGCTGAAATTGGTTTTTCTTGATATAATCCAACGGCTACGCCAGCTTCAATCTCATAAACCTGACTAGATAACCTAGCTCATTCTTATTCCCTCCCATCTTTTGCACAAGCACCATTACATCACCCCGCCTTCCCCCATAAGCACTTTGCCCATACGGTCTCAAGTCCCTCTCCGTGTTTCGAGTGCTACGACGCAAGACCCTCGAAAACCCCAAAGATTGTTTCCCCCTGGCATTTGACTGCCGATTTTTAATCTTCACCTGGAAACTTTTCTAGAGACTGAATAATTTCTTCAATCGATTTCACATTCCGCCCGATCGATATGGCTACAATAGACCCGACCCCCGCCACCACTTCGGTCCCAGGGGAGGTGGCCCCGAAGACGGAGCGTGACGTTACGACGATCCCAGATGCGTCTGCCGCCCCGGCGACGGAAACACCAGCACCAGCAGCGAAAGAACCAGGACTACAACAAACACAACCTACACGGATAGACACATCGGTCGCCCCCGCGGCCGGCCCCAAGTCGGCGGCATCAGGGGCGCCGTCGCATCACGCAACAGCATCGCCCGTGGCCACGAGCTCCCCGGCGGCCGTCATGTCGCACTCGCCCGTCGACATGCAGAGCGTCAAGAGCGCCAAGGGCAGCGGCCTCGGCGACGCGACGGCCGAGGGCGCCATCCCCTCCAAGGACGACACGAACCCCCTCGACTTCCAGGGCGACGTGCAGACAAACAACAGCCTGCCCACCCAGGAGACCCTGCGCAAGCTCGAGCAGTACACGGTCCTCGACGAGAGCGGCAAGTCGCACACCTTCAAGAGCCTGTACACGGGTCCCAACGTGGCGCGCCGCGTCTTGATTGTCTTTATTAGGCACTTTTTCTGCGGTGTGAGTGGCCGAATCTCCCTGCTGCCCTCCGTACTTTGATTTGGGGGGAAACAATTGTGCTGACATTATTATTTCGGCAGAACTGCCAAGAGTACCTGCGGCAGCTCTCGGCCGCCATCCCGCCCGAGCGGCTCCTGCAGCTGCCCGTGTCGACGTCGATCGCCGTCGTCGGCTGCGGCTCGCCCAAGCTCATCCAGGCGTACCTCAAGGAGACGGGGTGCCCGTACCCCGTCTACGCCGACAACACGCAGCACCTTTACCGCGAGCTGGGCATGATCCGGACCCTGTCGGCCGGCGACCGCCCGGCCTACATGCAGAACCGCACCATGGCCCAGACCGTCTTCTCGGGCATCTCCCAGGCCCTCAAGCAGGTCAAGAGCGGCCTCGTCCTGCAGATGGGCGACCAGAAGCAGGTCGGCGGCGAGTTCCTGTTCGAGCCCGCCTCGCGCGACGTCGAGAGCCCCATCGCCACGCCCCACCACGACCCCAACGGTGGCAGCACGAGGTCCTCCGTCCACGAGGAGGACCTGCCCTCCAACGGCCACCACGACGAGGAGAGCGAGGAGAAGATGATCACGTGGTGCCACCGCATGCGCAACACGCGCGACCACGTCGAGATCCCCGAGCTCAAGGACGTGCTGGGCCTCGAGGGCGAGTACGGTGACGGGGAGAACGCCGACCGCGCCCCCTCGCTCGACAACGGCGCCGCCGCATCGCAGAAGTCGGGCAAGCACGGCGACCGCTGGGCCAAGGCCTCGCGGACGCGCAAGGGCACAGGCTCCAGCATGGCCAGCCGCATGAGCCGGATGAGCCTCGACGCCAAGGGCTGGCAACCCCCGGCGCCCGTGGACGAGGTCGAGAAGTAAACACTCTCATTTTATTTCCGATACCGAGAGCGCATGTCTAAGAAAGAGAAAAGAAAGTTTTCGGAGGCGGGAGTGCAAGATAATCCAGCGTCAAATGTTTTTTTGGTTACTCTGCTTTTTTGGATTGCGCAGTGATTTGTTTGTTCTTTATTTTTTGGCCAAACAAAAGAGCGATGAATGATACCTCTTCATAGCATTCATTTCATAGTCGGAGAGATTAAGAGATTAGGGGTAATGATCTCCAGATGACAATGCGCCGTGGTCTTGCTTCATATATACGTATGGAAACTCAATTTGGGGGCGACGTATGCAAGCCTTACATTATTACCCACAGCCTTGACTTCAGAATTGCACGAGCTGGATTCATTTACACTGCAACAGCCCCAGGGAAATATATATACACGTCGGTAGTAGATTGTCTACCTTGAAGAAGGAAGGGGGGAGTAAAATTACGTCTGCAACGAACAGAAGAAAAGTGTACAATCGAGGACTCCTATTTCTCTTTTTTGCATGTCCCCAGTCGCAATGCAGTGAGGCCAACGCCGGTACAATACAACACCAACCTCCAAAATGCACAGCAGAAGTAAGCGATCCTATGAGCTTGGCGACTAGATTATGCCGAACCAATACAGCTGAAGGTCATGGATATACTCGGTCGACTCCCCATCAATCGCTCTAGAATGGCCTGCATTTTAGGTTCCGCCTTGCTCACCACACCATTTTATACAACAAGCCTTATCATGGAAGCAAAAGACTTGTCCCCTATCAAAACACACTTCAAGCTGACTGGACAGTGCTTACTTGTGGGACGTGTCCATGTGCCTTGGTCGGCGTGTTTCTTATCGGCCAGGGAAACCACCTCCCATACCCGACAGCTTGGCGGCGAGCTGGGGGTACTTCTCTTGGACCTCGAGCTGAGTGCGCGTTGCCTCGGCATACGATAGAGCATTAACGATCTCGCCCGGGGTTCTGGCCAGCTCGGCGGCACGCTCAAAGTACGTCAAGGCGTCAGTAACCTTGCCTTGTTGCAGTAGGAGCTGGGCCATGGTGGCAACAGCAATGTCGCATTCAGGGTCGACTAATACCGTAGTCAGTAATCAATACTCTCGACGACGTTTGTATATAACAGTGGACTTACTAATCAACGCCTTCTCGCACAGCTTCTCGGCCTCGGTGAATTCCTGCTTCTGCTGGAACAGAGCAAGAGCCTTGTTGATGAGAGGCAGCACGTTCATGGCCATCGGCTTGGTCTGCTTCTCCATCTCCATAGCGGTGTCGAACTTCTGGATGGCCTCGTCGAACTTGCCCTGGTCGAGCAGCAGCTCTCCGTAGTAGTTGTAGACGTCTGGCACCTTGTCAAAGTTCTTAACGCATCGTCTGAAGGTGGCCATGGATGACGCTATCGAGCCCATCTTGTACTGAGTGACACCAAGCTGGATGTGAGAGAAGATGAAGGTGGTGTCGAGGTCAATGGACTTTTGGTAGTCCTTGGCGGCCTCCTGGAATTCACCGTGGATGAAGTGCAATTGCGCGCGGTGGTAGTAGATATCCGGGTCCTGGTCGTTCTGTTGGATGGCCTTCTCCAAGTCTTCGGCAGCCTCAGCCCGCTCGCCTGGAATCATTGTCAGTACTTGTTCGCATGCCACTATGGGGCGCTAATTTGGGAGAATATCCTACCTCTCTCGAGACGCATGCTAGCTCGCTTGACGTAGCTCTGCGTCAACGACGGGTCAAGCTCGATGCTCTTGTCCATGTCGGCCAATGCCTGCTCCTGGTTGCCCTTGAGGCATCTGAAAGTACCGCGCATGTTGTATGCAAGCGCCTCGTACTCGCCGAGGTCGCCGAGCTCCAATGCCTTCTCAAAGGCGGTGGCGGCATCCTCGTAGCCCTCATGCGTCTTGCGCTCCATGGCCCTCAGACCTGCCTGCAGCTGTCCCTTGCCGGTGTTCGAGTCCAACTCGTCCGAGTCCTCCAGGCCAGCGGGGCGGTCCTTGGCGCGGAAGCTCTGAATGTAGTTGGCGACAAAGGTTGGGCTGGGAAGCTTGTTCGGGTTCTTGGACTTGACGATATCGTCAGCCTTGACCTCGGCGACCTTCTTCAAGAGTCGCTCAACGGAGTTAGCGCTGGACTCGTTCTTGAACTCGTCGATGATGCAGCTAGCAGTAAAGTCCAAGAGGGCCTCGCTGTACTGCTCGAGGTGCTCGTAGGCATTGGCACGTCGGTTCAGAGCCTTGACGTAGGTGGGGTCCAGGTTGATGGCCGCGGTGGTATCCTCGACGACCTTGTCCCAGACGCTCAAGGCATTGTAGCAAGCAGCGCGGTTGGAGTAGAAAATGGGGTCGGGCTTGCAAAGGATGGCCTGGGAGTAAAGGTCGATGGCCTTGTTGTAATCCTTGCTGCCGTACGCCTTGTTGCCAGCGTTCTTAAGCTGCAAGGCGTATTCCTTGCGCTTGTCCTCGCTCAGAGTGGCGGCGAGCTCTGCGGTGATTTCGGGGAGCTCCTCGGCGGGTTCCACGGGGGCCTGCTTGGGCTTCTCGGTGATCGCCTCAGCGGCCTTTTGAGCCTCTGCCTGACGCTCAGCCTCTTTCCGTTTCCTCTTCTCCTTCTTACTGATCTTAGGTTGTGTCGTCTTGGGCTTCTGCATTGATTTCAGTGTCAGTCTCTGGCGCATCGTGGTGGGTTGGGTCATAATCTCGGGGCCATTGGGGTGGGCAGCGAATTGTACGTACAGAATCACTGTTGAGGTAGTATACAACACCGGCACCGGTGGCTACGAGGGTGACACCGGCGATCGTGTAGACGATGGCCTTGTTCTCAGAGGCCCAGCTGGTGATGCGATCCCATGTGGAAGACTCTACAGGCACTGCGATGGGCCTGCCCGGAGGCATGGGCATGGGGGGTGCCGGGGCGGCGGAAGCACCAGACATGATCGGGGACTTGTGTGAATGGAAGGTGAGAGAAAGCAGGCGATAAGTGCTATCGATGGTCTGCACAGACGAATGGGTCGGTACGTCGAAAGCGACGAGATCACGGGGTATTGGCGACGAGGAAGGATTACTAGAAAACGGCCAACTCCTTGGGTGTTGTCCGGGTTGGGTTGAGGTGTGTAGTAGTAGGTAGCGAGTGGCTCGATGATGCAGGAGCTCGACCGGCAACGCGAAAACTTCTAAATTTCTTACCTACCTACCGGGCTAGCGCGACGCTCAATTCGGTCCATGGCATTCGAATTTGGGCCGAACTGCTGCTGCTGCTGCTCGCTCTGCAGAGAGACAGGTAGAGCACGGGCCAGATGACCTAGCTATTACCTAGCTTCTTAGCGGGCAAAAGCTGTCAAAAGCCGATTGATCAGCGCCCTTTTTTATTTTTTTCTTCCCTCTTCCAGGGCTGATCAGTACGTAATCCAAAGTACTGAAGACCATACGACGTCACTACCGACCCGCCGTGTATTCTCGTACAGAATACCTCGAGCGCCTACCATATCACAAGCAGATTTGTGATACATACCATTTATTTAACCAACGGTTTGGTCTAAGACACCAACTACCTACAGATTCTGATGCTCATAGCTTTATGCTAGGGTCTGACACGTGCAGGACATAAGTATTGAAACAGTAACAGGAAGGGACGCTGAACATCGTGATCTCTTCTTCAAAAGTCGAACCACTCAGTGCTGGTTGTGGGTCTGTCCATCTGCACATTTAATGTGCTCAGGTCGTATCCGTTCTTGCCGTTTCATACTGTATTGGCCCGTCTTTCAACGAGCGAACAATTATTCCATTGCCAGCAGAGGGGGGAATTGTTGACCACCTGAGTTGGACATGACCATTTCTCTTGGTGGTTCGGGAACAAACACGATATTTGCCAATTTGAACAGCTGTGCGCCTCCTGACGTTGTCGAGGGCTTGAGCTAAGGCGGGTTGTGGTTGCCAACATGACAAAGCCGAAAGGTACATTAGGTATCTGACGGCCAACCTACATACATCAGAAAGCAATTGTGAGAGAGGCTCTCGGCCACATTGTTACCATACCAAGATACATACAGCCTTTTCCATTAGACCCGGACTAAAGTTGAATATCTACTTGAATAGGTAATAATATTGAACAATGGCCGACTTTCGACTGTTCACCTCGATCCGTTACGATCCCATCCTGCTCGACGCGCCAAAGCAGGAGGACCTCGACGCCACGGAGTGGAACCGGCAGATCGCATCGCCGTGGTACATGCTGGACTACCACCGCGACCGCATGCTCAAGGCCGCCGTGCACTTTGGCTGGGGCTCCGCCGTCGCGCGGCTCGCCGGCCCGGAGGGCCTGCAGCGGCTCGACGCCTTCCTCGCGCCGTTTGCCCAGTCGGCAGGGCCGGCGGTGCACCGCGTCAAGATCACGATCGACGGCGACGGCACGCTGGCTTACGAGTCCGGCCCGGCCGCGCAGACCGACCTGCGGAATTTGTTCCCCGCACGCCTCCCGGCGCCGGCGGAACACGAGACCGCGGCAGATCTACCTAGGAGGCAGCCCGAGTTCGAGGTATATGTAGACAGTGCGTCTACCTCGCAGACCGAGTTCACGCATCACAAAACGACGAGGAGGCAGATGTACGATGATGCTAGGAAACGGTACGCTCTGAGCCCGCCTGATACGAAGGAGGTACTACTTGTCAACCCGAGAGACGGCTCCATCATGGAGGGAAGCATCACGACGCCTTTCTTCTGGCGCAATGGTAGGTGGGTGACACCTCCAGTTCCAAAAGTGTTCCAGGAGGGCGAGGGAAGTGGCGGGAATGATGGAACAACGAGAAGATGGGCTCTGGAAAGGCAAGTAGAACTGATCATGCTAGTACCGTACGCTCCCTGGAGGCAGTTTATATGCTAACACGGATCAGAGGACTTGCCGTCGAGGAAGTGGTTCTTGCTGACAGCCTCCGTGATGGAGAAGAGTGCTGGATAAGTAATGGTGTAAGGGGCTTCATCTTTGGGAGGGTCAAGCGTTAGAAGCCGTGGCATACAGGGTTTTATCGTATACAATCAGCATTCGTTAGATACTGACCTCTACTGACAAGAATTGGTACATTTTCTGATTCACACAATATCACCTACACAGCCAGACGCCTTTGTGTGGATTAAAAAAGCAGTGAAGGTTCAGGTACATACACGGTACATGTACTGCATTTGGTGTTTTACGGCATATCCATATCAGTAAAGTACGAGTTGGGGCAAACATCATGTCACCTTAGGTACATAGCCAGCCGCTTTTGTGAGGGTTAAAAAAGCAGTGAAATCACCTTGGTGCGTGACACTGCAGCAAGTCGGAGGCATGTCTATGCCGATAAAATACGACCTGGGGGGGGGGGGGGGGGCCTCCCGAAGGCGGTTTGAAGGCGAGGGAACGGAAAGAGAGTGCAGTGACGATAATGGCACAATGTACAGGTTAAGGGTCACGGGCTGGTTACTACACCCATATGTATCGCAGTAACATGATCGTGGCCATGACAATGTTCAAGTATGCCACACGGAGATATTCGAACTGTAAAAGCATAATCTCAGGCAGGCAGACCATAACGTACTTCTGATTCGCGTAAGCACAGCAAACAATGTTGAAATTTATTATCGCTCTGAATTCGACCATGAAAAGCACATGCCAGGAAGATTATCATCCACCGGGAAAATTACACCCGAGATACAAATACTGGTACTGCCGGGCCACTCATATCAAGATGCCCGATTGACCAGTTTTATACCCTGTTCGGCACGCCTCTAAGCCATCGTACATTTTCAAATGCTGCCACTGGAGATAACGACCTTTCTCGTCGCCGTGTCCTCTCCCGGTAATTGCATCAAATACATAGCCAGTCTCGCACTCGGAGTTGTTCCCTCCTAAGTGCTCAGGCGCAATGTTGGACTGGTATAAATAGAGAAAATCTCCGCATTCTCATAGCAGTCAGAAGCAAATATATCAATGACCATCTGCGAATATTTTTCGACCACTTAACTTGAGTCATACTTCAAAATCATACTTGGGCAGTGCACACCAGTCTCCTTAATTCTGGCAACATGCTCACAGCGAATGCATATCAAGCTTGAAGTTTAAGGATAAGAATGTATTAAACGCATATACTAAGCGACCCTTCTAAAGAAACTGAATCAAGCGATTCAACGGCCGACAATGTCCCATGTGTTGCTACAGTCCGTGTATTACAGGCAGCGTGCCTATTTCAAACGGGAATACAAATGCTTAGGAAGAGGTAGTCGGGGGTGTCAGGTTCTGTGTCTTCTCAATCTTTGGCACGACACCAAAGCGCGTGTTACCCTGGTCCCAGATCTATAATGTTGATATTAGTATGAGTACACTTAGATATCTACCGGCTGAGAGGATGTTGGCACTTACAGCGTAGACGCTCTTGAGGAAACTGTCACCAAGGATATCAAAGTCGAGGTCACCACGGGACTGCACACCACCGTACCACGTGTTATCGTCAATGGGAGCGAAGACGAGGTCCTCCTTCTGGATGACGAACTCCTTGTCGCCAACGGCAACGCTGAAGTCAGGCAGGTCGGCGGCCTTGACGCTGGTGGGGATGGTCCAGCCCTGCTGCGAGTCGTCATACTTGGCACCCTTGATCTGCTTGTACAGGGCGGTGCAGACGTCGTCGGAGACGAGAGCTAGGGTGGTGCCAGTGTCGGCGATGGCCGTGTTGCCCTTCACAGCGGTGGACTTGCCGTTGATGGAGTAGGATGCCGAAGGGAACTGCCAGAAGCCCTGCGAGTTATCGATGTCCGTCCAGTGAATCTCTGCGCCCGAGGCCGTGACGAGGTCCTGGTCGATGTAGCCAAATGTGTAGAACGACTCCTTGTCCTGGTCACGCTCGCTGTAAAAGGCCGAAGTGAACAGTTCCGACTCCTTGGGAATGTCCTGCTGGGAGATCATATTCTCAACAGGAGTAGGCTGAGGATCCGACTGAGATCCAGAAGTCACCGTGTTGATCGTGCCAAAGGCCAGACCTAGCAATCCATCGCCGGTACCCGAAGAAAACTGCGCCGACATTTTCTTCGCCAGCTCAACGGCCTGGTTCTCGACCTTGAGTCCGCCAATCGATACGACGTCAGTGCCAACATCGCCCGAGGCGCTTGAGCCATCGCCGTAGGAGATCTTCCAGGCCTTGCCCGAGAGCTCCTTCCAGGACGACGACTTTGTGGGGTCAAAGACGGCATGGCCCTTCTGGGTGGACTTGCTCTGCTCGGTGGAAAAGACCCAGAGGTCGGCCGAGCCGGTGTCAAAGTCGAGCTTGACAGTCTGAGCCGGTGTTCCAATGTCAACTTCACAGAGATACCTATAGCAGCGTTAGCCATGATGATGGTGACGATTTGGTTCAGAAGTAGCAGCGGTCGGTATCCAAGCAAGCGCCCAAACATCCATACGTACATGGAATCATTCTGCTGGTCATCGGCGGTAACCTCGCCGGTCTCATCGCCGGACCCAGTCGCCTTCACAAGCACGCGCTGGTGACGGAGTCTGCCGCCTAGTGCCTTCTGGAAGGACTCGGGTGCGAGGCCTCTTTGGACGACCTTGTTCTGGACGCGGTAAGGGCCGGGCTGGGTGGGCTGGAAGCCGAAGCGGTTCATGAGGTAGACATAGGACTTTGTGCCCTGGGCCTTGTAGTTTGAGTTGCGGATGGCCTTGACCTTCTTCAAGCCCAGGTTCTGACGGAACTTGCTCTGCGCGGCAAAGATGGGCTCCATGGTGGCGGTTGAAATGTGGTTGATTCTACAGTTTATGGTGGATAGGAACAACAAGGTTCAACAGTGATAGATGTTATGGGGGTGATAGACAGGTGGATAGATGGAGCTATGTAGACAATCAAAAGATGAATGTCGAGTAGGGAGGAGAAATCAAGATCAGGAAAGTAAAGCCAAGCAACGCGAGGAAGGCGTCCTTTTGTATCCCATGGGGTCACAAGTCGAGGAGGCGCTCCTTATCATACTGGGCCAGGCCGTGTTGTAGGTGTGCTATACCAGTTAGATAGATGGTGGCCGGAAGGCAGGCTCGGTACCTAGGTAGCCCATACGTGGTAGACCGGGGTAACGCAAGACAACTTGTTCCTGCAGCTGGTCTGATGATGAACAAACAACCTGTTTCGAAAGATGTGGCAAGCATGATTCTGGGTTGTTTATGCCCCCCCTCCCCTCCCTCTCTTGCACCCCGACCCCAGGCCGGGGAAAACTGGTATTCTGCACTTGCATGGCCCTCTGCTTTAAGTCATTCAAGCCATATGATACCCAGGTGCGATCTGCAATGCATCAGTGGCCTGCACCTAGAGAGGCGACCTCAAGTTTTGTATTGATTTGTCCTCAGGACTGGAGCTAGATGGTGGACCGCCGAATGCTAGCATCGAAGTACACCTCCTCAAGGATTAAGAAGGTTAGTTTGGTACAGGCCCAGTATTCAATGAAAATCAGTATCCTATCACCCGTTTTCTATGGCGCAACTACTTACTCAGCATAGTGGCAGAAAATCTGGAACCGAGTACCAAACTAACCTTTTTAATCCCGGTGAACTGTACTGAGGTCTGAGGGTACGTTGGTCCAATGTACTAACGTTACTATATTAATTCCGTACCTGCGGGGGAGGAGGCAGAACCAAGCCGGGCCAAGCCTTGGTGTATGTGTATACTACCTCGCCTACCAGTTGACAACCTACCATTTTCTACCGTCTGTTGTCCGGCGTCTCGGTCGAGCTATGCAGCCAAGGTTTCTGCTGACTTATCAAGCGAGCGCTGCGAGCAACATTGCCTGCTAACCTCACCGTCGCTGTACGCATGAATCGGCCGTGAATCTAGGTATCATAATGTACATAGCTGTCTGCTGGCCTTTCCCCAAAACATGAGAACAGGGGTCTCTATCCGTAGTGCATGAAGACGAGCAAGAAGAAGACGAAAGCTCGACCGTGACAGTTGCAGTTCAGCTCACGCGCAGCGGCTATGACGAAAGATCTGCGACCCCATTCTCTGTTCTCTCTGGCGGTACCCGGTAGCACAGCACCACCACTGTCTCTCTTGCTGCCAACCCCATGCATTTCCTTTTTTGTTACAGGTCTCGCCGTTTTCGTCATCTTGCCTCACTTTGATCTCCAGCAAGGTCGACCGCCATCCAATGATCACCTTATACCGTTGTTTGTAGATTTGGAGCAGAAGCGGCTGTGCAGAGATTCCCGGGGGGAGCCTCCCGCTTTGCCTTGCCCACTTGCCGCCGCCATCTTCCAGGTCTATATCGGGACTTGGGGATAGGCGAACAGGGGGGAGCTCTAAATAGTCCCGCTGAACCAGGTCCGGCGGAGTCAAGGTAGTGCATCTCGTACCACCGAGGGGTATCCAAAAGATAACAGGTCGCAATTATGCGGACACTTGATATCTTCAAACACAAATGTTGCTTCGTTGTCCAAGTATCTACCTAGGTAACTACTATCTGGAGGCCCCCCTCTTCAGTGGCAGTTCTGCAGTGGGGGGTGGGCACACCAGGTAAAACAACAAGCTTGATGGCATGGTGAGAGGTGGATAACGTGGCTGTCCGGTCTGGTCTGGTCTTGTCTACTGGACACTAGTCAGGCGGCTACTGCCGTCCTATCAGCTCGTCTAGTTAAGCATCATTGATCACGGATCGTTTCAATAGTACTATGCTGCCCGCATTGATAAGGGAAACGAAGTGCAGCCAGTCCAAGGCAGTCATGTCTCGTACCTGGATCAAGCTTTCCCGGCAGTCGTCGGTAGGTCAGTTTTACTAGGTAGGTTGGCAAATCTGTGACGTCGTCTTGGCACATGAGGGACCAGGGGTGCTTCCGTCTGTTTCTTCTTCTTCCGTTTCTTTTACTTCGTGCGAGGTACATCGCACACCTGTTGCATCCCAAAGGGCATCCCCCGAAATCGTGTGGCGTGGCCGTGATGAGGTCGATCCGGAACCATCCCTGCCTTGCCGCATTGGGCCGGTGACCAAAACGTCATTGGGTGTTCTGCGCGTTGGGGGTGATCTTGCCAAGTTGGACGAATCGAGAAGACGCGATCAGATTATGTATGGCGTTCGTCCAAGACAAACCAGACCCGTCCATCGTGGGGGTTCCCTCAAACTGCCTGTAAATACACATGTGACCCGCCATCGCTGGCCGTTGGCATTTGACTTCTTGATACACCACAATTTGATAGACATTACAGCATTCTCTTCCAGCCATATCTTCCTCGGATCACGCGGATTTCATCTTCAGGGTGGCCGACCTTCACGTCTTTTACCGCGAGAACATCAACTTGTGTCACTATTCCATCATTCGATTGGGCCAAAATGAAGGTTGATCGGGTAGGGGCAGGGCTGTGTGAATCATCAACAACCAGTCTATGCCTGAGACATGCATCTTCCTTGACCTTCACGTTCATTTATGCTGCTTTCTTACATATACCAGACATACCTTCATGGAAAGCACTTTGATTGTTGTCATGCATAAATGTTGATTAAAAGCAGCAGACAACGCTCACAATCATCAAAACGTGCACACAACTTGTTGGGGCAATGGATATTCTGGTATATCTACTCTCCCCAAGGACGTAGCCAGACCCTAGCTCCCCGATTTCATCTAACTCATCATGTCTTCTCCTGTTTGCCGCCTCTACATGAAGTTGCCATCCAAAGAACATATCCAGCCACGACACGCTTCGGCATTTTCCACCAATTTTCCAACTAGACTACAACAAGGACAGCAAGAATGCTTTCGAAACAAAAGCAATTATAAGCAAAACTGCTCCCCAACGCCTGTACAATGACTCGTCGCAAGTCGTCCGACAATAGACAATGCCAGTGCAGTGAATTCGAAATGGATACGCGAGTGCCGAGCTTGATGTTGTCGAGGCGAACGAGCGATAGAACCACGACTGACTTCCATCGATCGAGGCCGGATGCCATCTAATGGGATTGACGAGCACGCCACTAATAAGCAATTAAGTATATATGACGCGTCGTTGTGGGCTAAAGGTAAGACTATTGAGGATAGTAGACGGTGCCAGGTTGGTGATAATAGTAGCCATCTTGACTGGGCGTGGCCATTCCGTTGACGTTCATCACTCCGTTGGCCGCAGGATAGCCCTGAGCGGCAGGGTAAGCTGGATAGCTGGGCACTTGCGGAATTTGCGAAGCATCGTAGTAGTAAACCATGCCGTTGACCTCTTGTGCGACAAGGTTGGGACCACCACCGGGCTGGCCATTCGCCTGTACGGGATCAACGGGACCCTGTGTTGGCGGAGGACCAGGAACGTACGCAGGTGGTGCAGCAGGATATGGGTTTGGTGGGGGATAATAGTAGCCCTGTGGAGGTGGCACCATCTGATAGGGTGGGTAATACGCCTGCTGCTGCGAAAAGTGTGTAGGTTGGAATGGAGCCGCGTGGATTGCTCGCTCGGGTATCTGAGATAGAGGAGTGCCCGTGGAGTGTCGTGCAAACGAGCCATGGCGACTGTGTGGGTCGTTGTTGAAGCCGTTCGAGACCTGGACGGGGACTTGGTGGTGGAAAGCCTGTTGGTAGGACTGTGCATTCTGAAGCATCGTTGGCGATTCGATGTTCTCAAGCGATACCGTCTTCTGAGGCCGGGGTTGGTGCATAGGTATGGACGTTGCCTGGCTCTCCTGGTGAACTGCTTTTTGAGGCAGATGATGAGTCTGACCCTGAACGTCCTCGTAGATGCCGGTCTGGCCGACTGCTGGCGCTGCTGCATGGATGCTGGCAGCCAGCCCCTGCGGCTCTGCCCGTGGAGGTAGCCTGACGACAGGCCGAGAGGCGTCCATGGCCATAGGTGGACGTGAAATAGCCGAACCCGTCGGAGATACGATGTAGTCTCTGCCCATATCAGGTGCAATGGAGGAGCGCCTACTAAGGGCCACACTTGGAGAATACTGGCTTCCATTGTAGTAGCTTCCGCCATAAACACTAGTTCTTCTGGAAAAGCCACCCATGGAGCCGAATCCTGATCTGGGCTTGCCACGTATGCGCTGTTGGTTGTTTGGTCGCAGCGCCCGCGGTATGAAGATGAACGATCTATCGGTCGCCGGAAAGATGTACCGCGGTGGGTAGTTGGGCAGCGAGATGCGTACGGGTTTGTCGCGACGCAGGGGCGGGCGGTGGTCTGGCAATTTAGTATACTGCTTGACCGGCATCGCAGAGAACACTATCGGTTGCTTCAACTGCGGAAGATAGACCCTAATCTGGACATTGCCAATGTGTTTTTCGGTCGATAGGGTCCTGTTGATAGGGGTAGCACTCATGTCACACGTAGGAATGTAGCCATCTCCATTGGGCGGACCGTTGTCCATGATGACCTGGTTGCCTTGTGCTGACTGTCGCGCCGAGCGAGAGGGCTCCGCGACGGCCTCATGCATGTCATGAGCCCACGGAGTGCTGATTATAGGATCAGCTGGCGGGAAAGGTTGGTGAGTGCTAGCCAGGTCAGCCTTGATTCTCGTAGTAGATGGTGGTGGTAGGACATACCTGGTAGGAGCAAAGGGGCCTCCAATTCCTCCACGACCTCTGCCTCGACCGCCTCTGCCAAAGGGTCGGAAACCATTGGCAGCAGGGCCGGCATGCCGATGATCGTGCATGAAGAAGGCCCCTCTGTTCGGCACAAAGGCCGGATCCTCGTCCCGCTTCTTCCTGTAGTCATCATGCTCTCTCCGTCGCCGGTCTTGAGGGTTGTCCTGTGACTGATCCATGGCTGCCGAACTCGAGCTGACGACGAGTGGGGCGTTGGCCTTTGTAGCAGACGGAGTGCCTTCGGCGTCTTCAGAATTCGTCTCATGGGCAGTCTCTGTCTTGTCCGAGACGGATAGGCCATTCATCATCACCTCGGTGTCCGAGACAGTCGTTTGGCCCGACTGTCTCGTCTGAGATGCCGATTGTCTGGTAGAGCTGCCCGAACCTTTGGAAGCTTTTGCCCCGGCATGACCGTTGGCCGCACGAGCGTGTGCCTTCCGCAGAGCAGGAGAGGTGGGCGACGCCTCATCGACATTGCTTGTGTCACTATCGTTGGCCAAGTCGTGATCATCAGAGGCTACCGAGCCTTCGGTCAGCGAGTCGTCGTCGATGTCGTAGTCCTCATCACCCTCGTCATCAGCCCGACGCCTGGACACGATCTTTCTTCGGCGGGGGGCAGCCATGATTATTATTTGGGAGTCTGCTCTGGGCCCGCGACGGGTGGCGCAACTGTCAAGTCGATGGAAACTATCGGCGGGGAGCAGCCTCGAATGCGCACGAGGTAGGAGAGAAGACGAGCGGAAATATTAGTTGGTGGTGCGTCCGCACGCCGTGGGCGTCGAGATGGTCGAGGAGAGGGAGTTCATGCGGGTTCGTGTCCTCTCTCTGCGGGACGTCGGGTAACTGGGTCTCCGGTGAAGCTAGACAGCTTGATCAGGCAGAGACGGCTTCAGACACGAGACCGCCCGCGGTGCCAGAGCGAAGGGAAGGAATATGTAGGGAGAAGGCCTCAATTAGACGTAAGAGGCGACTATTTTTTCCTACAGGTCCCAAAAAAAGAAGCAGGAACTGGAATTACGGCCCAAGGCAAAGCACGAAAGGGAGAGACGCGGTCGGGAGAAGCAAAAAAAGCAGAGGAGCCAAAAAAAAGAAGAAAAAAAGGGGGAATGAAAAAAAAGGATGGACAGCTTTTTCAAGAAATGCCTCCCAGCCTGATGGCGACAACCTTGACCTCGTGTTGGGAACGAGAAGGCGGTCGAGCAGGTCGATGGTGCTATGTAGGGTGATGGGGGGTGGATGAATTGAAGCTGGAGTCGAGTTCGAAAGATTGAAAATCATCAGGCGGCGGGCGGAGTCAATGAATTTAGGCCCGGTCCAGATGCGCGCCAGAGGGACCTGCAAAAGGCTCCTCTCTCCAGCTGTCATCCAACGCTAGCAGAGCCCCGACTCCCGACTTTCAACCATCTCAACACTCTTCCAGAGTGTGTGTGCACTGCTGCTGGGATGGATGACGGGCAATTGGAATTGCAGGCGCGCCACTGGGGCCCCTTCACCCGCTTGCATCTCTCTCTGCCTTGCCTTTCTGCTAACTGCATCCACGATTAGCTGGTCGCGCCCGACGAGCCTATTAGCTAAGAAGGTAATGCCATGTACGAACAAGTACGTACGTGTAGCCCAGAATCATCCATCGGACTGGAGCATGGACTGGAACCCTCCCTGCCCATTCGTCGTCGCATATCTCCAGGTTCCCTCTAATTTTCTTGGGCTGGAACAAGCTAACCTAGGTACCTTCTACCACTCACTTAGCCTAGCTCTCTTGGCTAAAAACAGGTCTACGGACATGGAATAGTACTCCATATGAATGGAGTCGTGTGCAAATTGCTCCTCTACTCGGCCGTTGTCCTGTTTCAATTTATGATTCCTTTTTCTTATTTTCTACTTTGCCAGATGGATTCTGACAATGCTTGGCTAATACGGTGACGACTTTCTCCGGGCCATGTCGGAGACTGCTGCAGCTCAGTGTCCCAAGTGAGTCGCCTACCTCGCCTACCTACCTGCACTGGCATTGTATTCTACAGTCCGCAGCGACCATTGGTCCAGCAAAGCATTGTGATCGGATGGTACGTGTTATTTTTCAACCATCATTTGCATGAAATAAAGACGGACTGACAGCAACGTCATGTCCCTTATCCTTTCTTGCAAGAGCAAGGCATATTACCAGCACGATCGTGACCACGCGTCAAGCTTGAACCTAATGCCATGCTCGCCACTAACACAATACCTTTCTTGCATGGCGTTTGAGGGCATGCCTCTTTATTACAGGTTTGAGACCGCTGCAAGACTGCTGGCTTGGGACATATCACCCAAGTAACAGGCTGTGGTGCACAATGTGTGTACATACACGTTCGGCAGCAGGTCTGTTATTAGACCTGTAGGCTGGTGGTTTGTACGCAAACAACCATATATGATGTGCCGGCCAATCATCTAGCAAGACCGGCCTCGACCCGACCTGCAGCTTCTGGCGGCTCTGACTGCTATTCGATGAGAGAGATCGGGTGGGAATAACAACAAAGGAAGACGTTATGCTCGGAACGCTGAATCTGCTTTTCGACCAAGAGCGTTGGCCAACACACATGGCACCATGAGCCAACAACCACCAAATACCATTATTGACTGGCGTATAACACGATCTCGCCCTCTTCCTAGAGCATTTCACTGTGCCAGCTATTTCCGCCGACCACGATAGAATACAGGTGATGCTCGGTACTACATTGTCTGAAGATGGAGCGGTCGTTCGACTGTTCGTAGCTATGGAGTATATATTCCGGACGAGTAAAGATATATACTCGTACTTATGATGAGGATCATATACTGACAATTTCTAGCAGTACAAATGTTGAGTTTGCCATATAATATTCCCAAAAGAACAACAGATCTTACACTAGCAGTAGTAGCAACCTCTCCCGACATTGGCATCGAGCTATTACTGCTAGTGGCCCGGGGAAGGTGGAGGAGGAACTTCTAGCCAGCAGCCATCCCCGCATTGCGACTGCTACGTAGTCTGATTTGATGCATATTGATGTGGTTCACTGGATCTCATTTGCTTTGCATCTGATTGGACAGGAGAGCCGCCGCGCTTTCCAAATGTATGTATGCTTTCCGCTCCTTTGGTTCAAAGGGCTCGTTGCCTCACCAAGAATATCTATCTCGATGCTTTAGGAAGTCAAACATACTGACAATGATGCCTTTACATTTACATCTCACTCTTTGTCCACTATATTTGTGAGTATAGCTGGGCCCAATATTCTGCGACTACCCATTCAGGTAGCTGCTTTGCTCACCAAGACGCGGGCTTATTGACACAAGCACCAAGCATACAAAGTCCGGACATGTCTCGAAGACGAGTTAGTAGCGTACACTGTGTATATTTGGTCGAACTCGGATCTGGAGATATCAGGATTGTCTTTGGGAATCAAATATCGTATCGGTCTTCGAAGATTGTGAATGCAATATAGAATCGGCTGGTGCTAAGGTGGTGAGTGTTGCCTTACCATGATGGTGATCCGATCGGATTAAGAAGACCCCGCAGTTACAATAGATTATGCGCAGAGTTCCGGACTATTACGATGCAGCTCGTCATGACGTGCTCGAACCGAGCGGTCGTGAAAAGGTATTCAATGTCCGGTCCAGAGTTGAAATCAGACTGATTTTTGTTTGCTCCTGTTAGCAGACGAATCAGCTGGCCAATAGCAGCTTCGGTTTATTACGATGCATGAGAGGAGTATTGCACTTTCGGACGCCAAATGCAAAAATCAGAGCATTATGTAGGTCTTGCTTCACGAGGCTCACGACAAAAAAGCAAGGTGCCTACCGGTTCTGAGCAAAAAGGAAACACCTTTCAGCGCTATGTTGATTTGGATGTGCTCGGATATGCGATAGGCAAATGCAACCGCCTTTGCCGACTGAAGTAGGTTAGATAATTCCAAAGTCCTCGGTATCAGCTTGTACCACTTGTCTACAAGAGAATATTCCAATTCTCTCGCCTTCAGTACATGGTAATTGTACGAGAGGAGCAAGCCTGGGTAACTTGACCATGGCTCGTGCTAGAGACAGTAATAGGTTGATGCTGAACGTGGGTGACCGTTTCCATCGCCTTCTTTGCCATCATGGCCATCAATTACCAAGCATAGCGGCATTCTCTGTCGGCCTTCGTCCCGCTCCGTAACCTAGGTAGATACGCACTCATTGCTTGCCTGGTTCTTGCCTACCTAGGTAGGGAAATGGCATTATTAGTGCTTGAACCGTGCAGCAGCATGAGGCATTCAAAGGCAAGCCAGGGACGTTCCAAGTTTCGAGGCCGAATGATAAAGCCTTAACGGTGACATTTCGGACGCGACACACATAGCGTGATCGATCTACCTACTTGACTTGCCCCGCTTCTTTGTCTCGCCCCACGCATACGACAGCCAAGCCCCAGCCGATGCTGAATGTGCATTTGCCTGTGTTACCGCCACTGGGTGGGATTTAGTGTATAAGGTAACCTGTGTGCCCAGGTTGCGAGCGCTCGCGTCTGCCTGTCGGCGGCGTATTCTTTTTGCCTCGATCCTAGTGGTTGAGGTCCCGGTTAGAGGGAAAAGTGCAGTGTAGTATTAAAAGACAAATGTCGTACGGAGCTGGTCTCACCTAGCAATCCATCCCATTATCCCACTGCCCGACTGCCTGCCCGCCCGGTTGCCTGAGAGGAAGCTTCGGGCCATCTTTTAAAACGTGACAAGTGCTGAAGCCTGCCTGCACCTACCTTGAGGTAGAACTTGAAGCGAGGTTGTGACCACCTACAGCCTGCTGCCTCTCTTTCCCCCTCCTCCTTCTCCTCAACTCAAACTCCCCATCGGGTTTGCAGTGTTCATCACTCTTCTCCTCTTTTACTCTCCAGCATACCTATCCACCTCTGGACTTTGGGTCGCTCACCAGGCCCATTCCATTCCTACGATCAATCAATCGCCAGACCAAGTTATCGGTAAGTACTCCGTATATGCGCGCGCATGATAGTCTCGCCATCGTTTCCCGTCACCCAGAGCTTGATTGATTTCCCCAGAGTCAAGTGGGTTGTCGGCTGGAGATAAGCTCCTCCCGTCGACTCCATTTCACCGCCCTGTACCTACCTTGGTACCCCAGTACCTAGGTAGGCAGGCACGCATCCAAATCCCGTCATTCACTCTGACTGCACTACAATCAAGCTGGCCCACCTGACCTGATAAGCATTGACCGGCCTGCCTGGGGGTCTTTCCAACTGTTACCGTTTGCACCTGCAGCACCTTCCATCGGAACACTTCCTCTTTCTCTATTCTTCCCATTCGACTTTCTGTCAATCAATCAAGATCATCATCATCAAAACTCGCAGGTCATCTACAAGGCCTATTGCGAGCGTGTTCTGCATCAACCCAGCACTGACGCATTTCCCAAAGCATCAATCCGACATCATGGCGTCGTCTTCGGCTGCCACCCCGGACACCCCGATCACGCTGAAGATCAACTTCGCGGGTGTCACCCGTCGATTCAAGCTGCCTCTGCGTGAGCTCGGTGCCTCAACCCTCGAAAATAAGGTACGTTCAAACAAATATCATTGTACAGATATCACTTGCAGCTATCCATGTTGCTTTTCCCGCATCCTTCTTCAAATGACGGTCAGATGTCTGGTCGCTTGCGCTCGCTCCTCTACCACAAATCAATATGGATATCAATGCTAACGCCCAGTACTAGCTGCGAGGATTCCTGCGAATCCATGAAGAGAGTCCGGTTTCGATCGAGCGCTACTCAGACTCTGCTGCTGCCTATGTTGTCCTCGATTCGACAAATCCATCCGTCTACAAGCAGCTTTTCCGCGCTGCCAAGGCCAAGCAGAAGCTCAAGCTGAGAGTGGTCGCCACGCCCATGGTCGAGCCAAGCTTCGCCGCTTCGAGCAGTGATGAGGGCTTCACTAGTCCTAAGCCCGTCACCGTGGAGGACGAAGCCGAATCGCCCGAACTTGCAGTTGCACCCGTTGCATCGCCAAAGGAGGAGGTCCGATCTGTTCAGAGCCCGGCTGAGACAACCACTGCCGCATCCCAATCGCAAGATGATGATAATGAGCTGCCATCCTTGGACACACTCATTCCCATTGCCAAGCTCAACGCCGACAGGATCGCCACCATCTCCGCACCCAAGTCCGAGCAGAGCGAGTCCTCGAGCCAGACTCCAGTCCCGACCTCGGAAATGAAGTGCCCGTGCCCTGCTTTCTCAAGCAGCCTTCTTAGACGGCCCTTTACAGTTTGCTGCAACAGTTGCGACCGGGTCGTCCCCGACGCCCATTTTCACTGCTCCACGTGCGATGATGGCGACTTTGATCTTTGCCAGGATTGCGTCAACCAGGGTATCTCTTGTTACAACGATCAACACTGGCTTATTAAGCGTACTATCCAGAATGATCAAATTACCTACAGCACTACCCACGTGGCCCCAAAGACCAAGAATACCACCCTGTCTCCCTCGGCCAACAAGCCTGGTTCGTCTGTTGCAGGTCAGTGCCCAGCTTGGAGCGCGGGTCCCCTGAAGCTACCTCTTCGCCCTCTAGGGACCGGCGAGACAAATCTCCCGGTCTCTCCGAACGTGCCAGTATACATGGCTCGCACCTGCAACAGCTGTGTCCAAGAGTTCCCGGAGAAGGAGTTCCTGCACTGCCTGGTTTGCGAGGATTTCGATCTCTGCAAGAGTTGCTTTGCCCGGGATCAGCACGGCCATCATCCCAAGCACGCCTTTACTCCCGCTGTCAAGGGTACCTCATTTGATGCCTCGATCACAGCACGTCTCAATGCTGGTCGCAGTGTCCGCCACAACGCCATCTGCGATGGCTGCAACCATTACATCCGTGGTATCCGCCACAAGTGCTTGGATTGCCCGGATTGGGACTATTGCGCAGACTGCGCTCAAAATGCCGGCTTCATCCACCCAAACCACCGGTTTGCCCCAATCTACGAGGCACTTCCCGAGCCGGCTCGCGCAACAAGCCGCTCGGCCGTGCACAACGGAATCTGCTGCGACGGTCCTCTGTGTACCTCTTCGCAGTCTGGCTCTACTTACATCGTTGGCGTTCGCTACAAGTGTGCCGTTTGTCATGACACCGATTTCTGTGCCTCTTGCGAAGCAAGCCCGGCCAATACTCACAACAAGACGCACCCTCTGATCAAGTTCAAGACTCCCGTCAGACATGTCAATGTGACAACCACAGGTGAGCATCAAGACGGTCACCGCCTTCCGGTCATGGGAGACCGCAATGTTTCCGCCGCTCTCCCCAGACGCACGAGCAACCGATCTACTGAGACTGTTCCCTCGCCAAGTGAGAACATTGCTGTGAACCCTGTTCGGACCGTGATTGATGTCAAGCCTACCGAGATCCAGAAGGAGGCGATCAAGACAGAGGAGACCGAAAAGGAGCCAATCGAGAAGGAGCAGATTCCCATCGTGGAGAAGCAGCAAGCGCCTGAGCCTGATCTGATTGCAGTCTTCAGACATGACACTATTGAGGACGGCACCGTCATGCCATCAAACCACACTTTTGAGCAGACTTGGGTCCTCCGCAACGAGGGTAAGGTCGCTTGGCCGGCAGGTTGCTCTGTCAAGTTTGTTGGTGGCGACTACATGGGTGCTGTAGACCCTACCCGTCCTACCGGAGTTCGCGAGCTCATTTCGGCATCCGAGTCGACTGTCTGCTACAACCAGCTCCAGCCTGGCCAGGAATTCTCTTTTACTGTCCTCATGCGAACTCCCGAGCGTGATGGCAAGGTCATCTCGTACTGGCGCCTGACCACCCGCGATGGTGTCAAGTTTGGACACAAGCTTTGGTGTGACTTGACGGTTGAGACCCCACAGAAGATCAAGGAAGAGCCCGAGGAGGAGGAATCCTTGCTGGACTCCAAGGTCCCTGAGCTGGGCAGGAGCCAGATGATCATTCCCAAGCTTGACCATGAGTCACCCGCCTCGAGCGTTCTCGTCCCCAAGGCTGAGAGCGAATTGGAGGTCGCCACTGAAACCGACACCGCAGCTCCGTCCATCCAGAGTGACGACGAAGACGATATTGACGAGTACGTCCAGGATGGAGAGGAGTGGGTCGAGGACTCTGAAGATGGTTACCTGACCGACGAAGAGTTTGAGATTCTTGACGCATCCGACGGAGAGGGCTTTGAGCAGCAGACCCTGTCAAGGAAGTAAATGAAACATGCGAAACGACTGCATTTACGGTCATGCACCAGCGTCCACAGTACGCAATGGGATCCGGAGTCTGGACACGAGCCGAATTTTCTGCGTTTTTGTTTGTATCTGACGCGATCTCTTGTCACGACGGGGGAAAGGGGGCGTTTCCATTTTCTTTCTGCATTTTGTGGTTGTCTGTTTTGACCGACTTGGTCATGGCAAACGTGTACTCGACGTCACTATTTTATTCGCTCCCTCCACGAAACACCCGCAGATTGTTTATTGGGGTTCAGGGAGTTCACCGTATGGTAGTCTAGGTAGCCGAATTGATAATTTCGACTGTGCTTGTGCTGTTGAAACCATGACGAGGTCGAAGTGCCAGTGCAAAATCAATACCACCGGCGTCAACTGGGAGATGTCTACGCGACTAGACATGCTGTCTGTCAGTCAAGTTGACTACCTCAACGACAGCCGAACAAACCCTTTCTTCTAATTTTATATGAAAAACTTCCATTTCACCTCATTCTCAACACAAAATATGCAGTTCTTCACCTAGGTATGCAGTCTACGCTATCAAGCTTATTGCTTGCGTGAGCATGGCGGTTCTTGAACCAGGAGAAGCCGGTAGGCTGCATATATTCGTCGTCTGACTTGAAATATATCTAATTATATGCAGATGATGCCTCTGTCAAGCATGTCACATCAGCCGATAGGCCAATTGCTCAAGGAAACGTCATGGAGGAGGCCAGAATTCTGAAGTACTGAAGTCTGAGGTCTCCAAGCACACATATTTCATCGGAAGGCTTTTTTTTTTTTTTTTTTTTTTTTTTTTTTTTTTTTTTTTTTTTTTTTTTTTTTTTTTTGCAAATATTGAAATCATCCCAGGCTCTCTGGAGGCTTGAATGAAGTTTTGTGTTGGCGAATACTTAGCATCAAGGGGCTCCATGATAACTGTGGATGCCAATGTTGTTGGTCCGTGAATGCATAATCACATGCATCACATCTACTTTCTAGCCACATCAAGCTGTCTGACAGGCGCTGCCCCACATGCAGCTTGCCATTGCTACTGCATCTTCCAAAACAAAAGAGTAAATGGACTTTCATTCGGTGGTTGGTAGAAAGCAGTTGGTTTTGCAGATTCTTGGCAGTATTATGTTCGTTGGCCACGCCGGAAAGTTATCCATGTGATGTAGGGGTACTTGATAGATAAATTTTGGAGAATACCTACCCATCAACACTTCCAAGTTCATCATTCCAATAGTTTTCCCGAGAGTTTGTTTATCGGTACTCCTACTTTGCGACACGGTCCAATCTCAGATCCAGAGATGCCAGACAGATCTCGTATCCGCATTGCTATGGTCGGCGGCGGCCTCGCCGGAGCTGCGCTGGCAAACAGTCTCGTGCAGATTGATCACCTAGAAGTTCACGTCTTTGAATCAGCGCCTCAGTTCTCGGAACGCGGTGCAGCAGTGGGCCTTTCCGTTAACTCACAAAATGCCCTCAGCAGAGTCTTGAACACGGATGCGAAATCCATGTTGTTGGGAAAAGCTGGCGGCGTTCCCATGAACTCGACTCGTATTATGATGGTAAGTCGCAACCCTCTTGAATCCGTCGGTACGACCCGAGAGACTTATACTGGTATATGTAGGGAGCAGGGCCGTCTGCTGGATCCCTTGTGTTTGATCTGTCTGGCACGGATCCGGGAATCGTGGTTCATCGTGCCTCCATTCTGCGTGAGCTACTTGCTCCGTTGCCTACACATATCTTGCACGCGGACAAGAAACTTGCCACCATTCGACAAGACTCTGATAAGATCTACTTGAAATTTTCAGATGGGATGACCGAGCAATTCGATGCCGTCATTGGTGCAGATGGCATATTCAGCACTGTGCGTCAGCACGTCCTGGAGGACGCTGGAGAGAACCACGATGCCACGCCCGCCGGATTTTGGGATTGTCGGAACCTGGTTCCCTTTGACCGGGCAAAGAAGGCGCTTGGCGAACAATACTTTGAGCTGGACCGCCAGTACGGCTGGGTCGGACCAGGAGCCTTGGTAATGCATGATATCTTGGAGAACCGCACCATGGTGCAATGTGTAGTGTCGGGCGTCGAGATTGACCCGCCCCCGGACCGAAAGCGACCTCTTACCAGAGATTACATGCTAAAAGCTCTGGAAGGGTGGCCAGAGACGTCAGTGGCCAAAGGCATGATCGATGTAAGAAATCGACTCCCTGAAGAAAAAAAATGGCGACCAAGTATTGACAACTTTGTAGCTCATGCTAGATCAACCCGATCCGCAGGGCTACTCAGAATGGGAGCACAAGTCTACTCCGACCTACTCGAGAGGCAGAGTCTGCATCATGGGCGATGCAGCTCACGCCATGACGCCATGGCAGGGCTCGGGCGCTGGGCAAGCGATTGAAGACGCGATGATTCTTGGGGCGCTGCTGAGACAAGTTGACTCGCCCAGCCAGATCGAGGCGGCCTTCGAGGCATACAGCATGGTGAGGCGGCCGAGATGCCAAAGGATCATCGATTCGAGCCGAGGCACCGGTGGGATGCTCTGCGGTCAAAACGCTGAAACTGGTCTTGATCCAGAGAAGCTGAAAGCTGCGCTGGGTCCGAGATGGGCGTTCATTTACTCTCTGGATATGGAGCAACACAAGAAAGAGGCACTAGACAAGTTCCATGATATACTGGCTGGGAACTAAGTCTACTCAAAATGTTGTTGTTTACAAGCACTACCGCCTGCCTGACTTTCTTTCTACAACGCTCGAAACTGGAACCATTACAGCACTCGTGACCGACCATGCAAAAAAGAGCACGCCAAAAATGTCTCACAAAAATCAAAAACATACAACACCGGGGATTCCCCAGTGGTCACCCACCTGAGTACTGATCCAGCGATCACAGGACATGTCTACCTGGCGAAAGGGGGCCACTTTCTCGATAGCCTGTGACACAGTAACGTGTAGCTCTTGCACCGCGCTAGTGGTGGGGTGGCATTCCGTCTATAACGCTATGTAATTTTGGATGCGATACGGGCATGAAAGCGTTATATAACAGTTTTGATACGTTCGCCAAAGCCAGCAAGTATCGCTTCCTGCCAATCAAATTCGAAAACGTGGCCGTCTCACGCAACAGTCAAACGATCCATTATATAGGTGGGGAAAATACGAATTGCGGTCTAGAAGATAAGCGCACGTGCTTTCGCGGGGGGTACAGGAATCAAGCTTTTTACAGCCTCAATACTTTTTACGTCCTCTGAATAACTCCTTAATGGTCCAAGCAGGTATATAGTACCTTATGCTCTTCCACCGTCGACTTACTTGCCGCCATCTGCGTATAAAGGTCGAATCACCCAGAGCATCCGAATTTCTAGCCATTAGAGCTAGAAACAAAGCAACACCAGCATCGAGTCAACCAGTCCCGAATTGCTGAATATCGAGCTTTCCAGTGTTCGAATCTCCGCCCATCATTTCACCTATAGCTTTGTCTCCAGAGGAAAGGAGCATATAGAGAGTTACTGCACCAGTGGTAAGCTCTTAACGCAGCCGGAATAGTACCCATGCCGAACACAAAACTTGCAACGCCTCTTGTAGATGTGTAACGACTATACTAAGGACCGGCCAAAGTATAAACATATGTGTCAAGCGCCGGCAACCTGGCGACTGTATAAACTACACAGATATTACGACTCAATTTGAGGAGCAGCCAGGCCTCATCAAGTGCCTAACATAGATTGGGCATCCTTCGTTGCAAGCTATGATTGATTCTGCGTCTGCTCAATAAATCACATTCACTTCCTGGAATAGAGCAGATTTGGGGTATCGGCTACAGATTGCCGATATATCTACGTTATCGGTACTATTGTTCGACGCATACTTATACAAACGATTGCAATTCTTGGTTTCGATAGAAAAATAGAGACAAACGTTTGGAAATGCCTTCTTGACGCCTAAGTCATTCCGGGGCCCGACGAGGCTGCACGCCTTGGTGGCGATGCTGCGGCTGGTAAGATCTATATAGCCCGCGACGACCAAAAGAGCGTTACAGCGGGATGAAGATGCGCGGAGCTGAAATATCAACAGATCAGATATAGTTCCAGCCAACCACCTCTCTGATACCAATCAAATCCAGTTTCAGGTCACAGTCCACTGATCTTGTTCGACGAGAACGTCAACAACTCGTTCGAGGACTTCCCAGGATAACATATTGTAGGCTACAAATGCTATTAATTAGTCCTCTACCAAGTTCTCGACGCGGCCACACCTTTCCTGCCAAGAAATGGAGAAGCGCGACAGTAGATGTTGAAATAAGACTCTGATGAACACGCTCGTTCGCGTCGGCGTAAGCATTTCGTGTTGCTATAAGGCTATTTGAGGACGTAGAGCGACCGAATAACGCTGGTCTACACTAGCTGGCAAGGGGCGGACAGAGTGCACAGTGACGGCCTACCACCATGGAACCTACATCACCTATTTACGTGGCGGTATAGCAAGGCAAATGACGGCAGTTCAACAACAGCTACGGTCCTTTTGCACGTCGCTATGCTCAGTCTGTAGGCAGCGACAGAATTTATTTCCAAAGACTAGAGCAACTTAAAGGTAACAATCGCATACACCCTAAAATCCCGGGGCAGCATTGATCGCCTGTCCCCACTTCCAAACGGTCAGCACACGTTAGTTGTAACGGCTATAACCCCTCATCAGTGCAACGAGGGCCTGTATTATGCGCCAGAGCGCTTCTCGAGATGTTGGAAAACAAGCGAAACATAATTCGATCCATCTCTGAAAATTGGCCACACGACAGACATTGGCGATACAAATATAAGCAGCGGCTCCAATGTCCTACAGTTTCAGGAAAGACCTCAGAAAGGAGAAAGAATCAATGTTGGGACGGGCTTTGTACGTGATGACTTATTGGTTGAGCTTAAAGATACTGCCTAGAAATATTGAGATAGATACCCCCAGCCCACCGAAACAAGCAAATCCAATCTGTGGATTATGTGTTGTTATGCCCACGGCCAATCCAATTACGGCGGAAAGCAATAAGGCACACGCGGTCAGGTGTATAATTGCTATCTTCCTGATCACTAGGGACACAACCAGAAATTTAGGATTTCTTGACCCTGTCAAGATGTCCGGGTATTGCTCGGCGAAGATTTGGGAGGACTGGAGGACTTCTGGACGATGAAATGCAGCCGTTAAGTCAGGGGAAGGTAAAAACGAGGAGAAAACAATCTCGTGAGGGATGCTCGCGGGTTCGAGATTTTCCGTAGGTACCTACAATAGCTATATATTAGTTAAGGTATAAGTTCAGGAAACAGATTGCTTACGGTGTTAATAGATCCAATCTGTACAATTGGTTCGCAGAAGAAGACTCGAATGGAGTACCAGATACTTGCATCTATTACGGTCGCTTTCCATCGCCTTTGGATGCAACGCATGACAACATCGCCGGAAGTTGTAGGACTGATTTCACCTGGTGGAATAAGATATTTTTTTTCGGATCTTGTATGCGACTTGGACTTTGCGGTGGAGTTGTTGATCTAAAGATTCGGCGGCAATAACGACCTGGTCCCCGGTAGAGACATTCAAAGGACGAGGAGAAGACATTTATAAACGGCTTTAGGTGACTGGTTTGAATGGACGCAGGTTGGATTTGAATGTTTTGTGATAAAAAATGAAATTTGTGGCATTATATCAAGGCAATACGGATTATCCAATTCCCGATATGGAACAGAGGAGATAATTTTTTTTCTCGGCAGAAGACCATTCCGCTTATTCTTTGCTGGCATGCCCGGCTTGAGGGAGAACCAAATATTGTTCTGGCCGAATTTTGATGTCAGTTTGACTGACATCCATATTCGGATGTCAGTTTGACTGACATCCAAATTCGGCATAGCCTTCAAGAGCGAACTTTCCTGCCTATGCACGGTTAGTGGTCGGTCTCGAGACACGCACTGTAGCTCCCATTGGCTCAGACAATGCGCAGCACAACATTGGGCGTTCTTAAGTAAACAGTCATTACTTTAATGCAACTCAAGTATCTATCTTACATATAGGCGAAGCCTATTAAGCTTTAACGACTACATCATGGTATAAGTTCAAGAACAGGGTCACAACTGGAACATAGTCGTTTCGACAGGGACAATGAAGACACTGTACGTGGTATACCTTCCATAGCTTATCTTACCATCTCGCTGATCCCGTGCTGATTATGTGGACCAGACTGGACTTTGGTGATACTAGATCCGTCTTGGGGAAAACATCAGATTGAATAGACACTAGGACCCAATGCCAGCTTTCGCAGAGCATCTAGCGATACGCGACTAGATTTGTCGATCATACTAAGGGCCTGAAACTGGTCGTTCGAGAATAGCATGCACGCACACAATGCACAATCCGCCTACTAGCTTTATTACTATATTTATGCGAGAACCCTTTGATAGTCAAGAAAGACTTCCTTTCCATACATCCAATACCTAACAGAGTTCAAGACGAACCACTACGTTGTAACGATTTCTATCTCTGTCAATGAGACAGCAAGTACTGAGACAAGACTCTGATGAAGACGCTCAATCACGCAGTGTAAGATTTCGTCCTACTAGGAGCGACCAAATGACGCTGATCTACACTAGCTGGCAAGTTGGCACATCACCTAGTCACGTGGCTGCGTATAGGAAAGCAAACGACGGCGGCACGTTTGTGCGAGGGCCGTGTCCATCTGTGTCAAAGTCTATGGCGGGACTATCGAATAAGATGTCCCAGCATATCTTGTCACATTATGACTACAACTTTTCTCCCATCAGTGTCACATCTTCCGCCACTGCCTGGCGGCCTCTCAAAGCATGGTCCTGGAGGTCCAGCAGGTCCTTCGGGACCTGGCACGCCTGGTGGACCTCGAGGGCCGGGCTCCCCTGGAACTCCTCGTGACCCCTGACAACCGTCGGCTCCAGGTCGACCGTGGGGCCCAGGAAGTCCCGGATTACCTTGGGGGCCTTGCCGACCCTCTGTTCCAGGCCGCCCATCGGTACCTGCACGTCCATCTCGCCCGTCTCGTCCACCTTGTCCATCATTTCCATCGTTTCCATCACGGCCATCACGGCCATCACGGCCATCTCGTCCGTCTCTGCCGTCACGACCTTTGACAAAGTGATTTAGCAATCATCACCAAAGACAAGCTTAAGGCGAGAAACTTCACCGATTTCTGCTCCAAAATGGCCTACTACGTAGGAACTGTAAATAGTAGTAGAAAAGTATATTTACCGGGCTGGCCCTGTGACCCTTGCAAGCCTTGCAACCCTTGTAGTCCTTGCAGTCCCTGTGGTCCTTGTGGTCCTTGTGGTCCTTGCGGTCCTTGCGGTCCCCTGAGTCCATCAGGGCCGCGGATTCCATCACGACCAGGCCGCCCTTCTGGCCCATCTACTCCCTGAGGTCCCTGGCGACCGCGAGGCCCTCTACGTGGAACTTTGGTCCTGCTGCAAAGACACCATGTCAAGAGCACGACCAGGATACCAAAAAGAACACCAACCACCGTCAGTGCTGTCTCGAGTTGTCCATTTGAGTCGTTCGTGGCGGCATGAGCTGTCACCTCGGTTTGTTGTGCTGGTGGAGAGGTGTCGGAAGTGATATATCCCAAAAAAACTGTCGTGTACTCAGTAGTCGATACCCGAGGTATAGTCAAGGTCACATAGTGGGGTGAGGTGTCTCGACGCAATATAATTTGCTTAGCGGATAAGTCCGAGGCTTGATGTTGAGTATGTACAGCTGGCATGGCGCCATGTGCATGCCATCAATTTCTGACAGATGAGTCTTTCGTAGGCACAATATGGAATAATGTAGTCTACGAGACATTCGACAAACAAATCTTATTAGACGTACGTGACCAGATTTCTCTTTATTATAACTCCAAAATCTCAATCGTTTAGTACTCCTCCATTAGCCAGCGGGATCAGGCTCTCGACAAGGAGGGTCGCACAGCCTTATGCATATGTCCATACCTATGCAAACGCGAACACGTGTCGCTTCATTATTGAGAAAATAAGTACAGCGCTGGTTACGATAAGAGTATATCGGAAGTTATTGCCCGTTATCGTATATCGTCCAGCGGGGAAGCACTTTTGTGCCTACCTAATTTGACATCCCAGTCTGTTGACGCTCCTCGTTCGGCCCGAAGAGTTCCAACGGTCTACCGGCGCGGACATAGCATACGCCGGGCGACTCTCCGTCCCGCTGCCCATTTGCGTTCACGGTTGTTGTGTTAGTACGAGATCTACTTTATTCTTAAAGCACTTTTGAAAAAATGCATCATATAGGCCCGCGAAACCCGAATATTAAGAGATGCAATCGATTTCGGGGAAATACCGCGCAACGCCAGCTGTTACCGACCGCCCTCTCGTGACCCTACAATCTTGGAAAGAACATTTGACTAGTTACTCTACAAAACTACGGAAGTCTTCTATATAGCAATGAAAAGTTTCAGTAAGCCTTGGTTTATATGATGATCGTAACCAATTCTCAGGGCAGGAGCTAGCGACGTGTGTGTGTGAACGCAAAAGTCAGTGGGGATCCACCAAGCGAGGAATTGCATGTATAGAGCACCGCTGTCAGCGAAGACACTAGGTTGGCGACTTCGCAATCAACATCGGCTGTCATCAAACCCGCTGGAACGCTTCCTCATCTCATTGGAAATTGGGCTCTCAGTGCGTTTTCTCGCGGACGTGGGGACGCCTCCTCTTTTAATGTGGCTCGCAGGTCCAACATTGCTTTCTTTGATAATAGCTGAAGACGGTGTGGTAGCGACATCGACTTGTCCTCGACCCAGACTGCCGTTCACGGCCCCAAACCGGCTTCCGTATCGGTCTCCGGATACTTTAATAAGTGCATCCTCAGGCATTGATCCGACTAGTTGTGCTGATCTACTTTTGGCCAAGACTTTTTTCACATCAAAAAGATCGGCAAAAGTGGTCACCACTACTTGGTCTATATCATCGTCGGCCACCACCTCCCCAATGATGTGAATCTTATGATTAGAAACTTGACTGGAAGCTTGGTTGCAGACTTCGAGACATTGTTTAGAAATATCAAGGTTTTTTTGTAACTGTAACCGTTCATGGTTACGCTCAGGTCCTAAATTCGAAACGATCGCAAGAAGTCGCTCTTGAAGGCAGCCAATTGTTTCGATAAGCTTGCCTCGGTTTTCATTAAAAACCTTTCTCGTCAGAAGTTGAGCTTCAAATTGACTTCTCCCAAAGCTTTCGGACGGTAAAGCTTCTTAACGTAACATAGATAGCTGCTCGTTTTGCATAAATTCGATGTAAGCTTTGGCGTATTCACAGATCCGAAGGCACTAATTGGTAACGTCCTTCTCATCTTAAAAATTTATGCTTGTGTTCAGGCTAGCCTTGCTGCCGGTTAACAATTGTTCCAGCCTTGTATCGCATTTTCCTTTGACCATTTAACGGAGGTTGCCCACGAGGTCTGTCTGCTCTGACGCAATTTTTCTACTTGTTGATTTACCCAAGCAACATGGCTGATTATCAACCGGGAGAAACTCCTTCCATCTGGTCCACCACGGGCGACTACCGCGTTACCGAGAATGTCCTTCTACAATGGCTGAAGTAGAAATACAGAGGATACGGGCAAGCTGCGATCGACCGTATCGTCGTCCAGGTCAGCAAATATCATCAATTCCCATTGTGCAATTACTCAATAATATGGTTTAGCAAAAAGAGGATGGTGATGGCTTCAATGTGTGGGCGCCCGAAAAACTCGGAGCAGTAAGTAAAGCAATACGGCGACGAGAAGGAAGCAACGGAGCTGACTCGGCTGACTCGACTCAGGATGAGAAAATGGAGATCAGGAGGCTCAAGGGCAAGACGGAGTTTGTGCCTCCACCTGAGGTATGATGATCAGGCTCTGGAGTTAATAGGGTGGGAGAACGCGCATGCGCCCGCGTCCACAAGTCAGGCTATTTGACCGGTAAGAGAACGAGTCCACGTCAGGCGCATTTGCAGGCGCATGAAACATGGGGGCTGCGCGATAGCCTATCACGGATGAGGTGGCGCTTCCAGTAACGATGAAGCGAGCTGAGGAATGGTATGCAAAGCCGGGGCTGTAGGTTGAATGGCATCCTCCAAGTAGAAGGCAAGGCATTTCATCAGGTCTTTGTGAGTTGACGCCTGTCGTAAATATAAAGCCGGTTCTTGATGTTATAAACTTGTACGATGCTGTTTGTTTTCTTTCTATCTTAAGGTCGACTATTTCCAAATTCCATACGATGACGGCCCCTATGAGCCACTTCCAGCGCCATCAAGTCTTCTGCGCGAGCTCACACTCATACCCCAGAACCCTGCTGCGCAGTCCCCGACCACACGAAGTACATGTGATTGACAAACATGCGATTTACCTACGAGAGAAGGACAAAATACTCTTCAACGAAGATTTGGAGGAACACTCGCTCGAATATTTGGATATCGATGTCGAGAAGCGTAAGAAGACAACGACCTGCTGCCTTGTTTACCGCATGCATTGACGTTGGAGATAGCCTTGGATTTGAAACGGAATCAATTCCGTACATCGAATGCCCAGGTTCAGCATCTATGGCAGACAGCAAAGCAATGGGACATCAGACATGTGTAGGTTTACCCCGCCACTCAGATATATTTCTCAGCTGATAAGCAAAAGATTCTTTGAAGCAAGTGACTCGAGATCTCCTCTAAACTGTTCCTCGGACATGCTCAAGTCTTGTTTCACATTCCATCAGGTCGAGGCCTCGTTTGTGGAATCTTTATACACGTTTGGCGACCAAGAGAAGCCTATGGACTTGTGCCTTGCTCATTTCAAAGGTTTCCATACTATGGGCTCAGATGATAATGATCTGATTGATATTCCTGAATTGGACCAATCAGGGCACGACCTGCGAATGTCATATCTTCTGCGATCAATGGAGTATGACCCAGATTCAAGGAAAAAGTGGAAATGGAACTTACGGCAGACTGCGGTGTACCATTCATTCGACGCTGAAACTGGACAGTCATTTTGGTGCAACATCAAAGCAAACGATGAGTTCCAAAGGAGAATCAGGGAAAGCGCATCACGTCTGAATCTGGGCAAGCCTGGAATGAAAAAAGAGCATCGAGTACCTCGTCTGTTCGCGGCAGCTCTATCGACACACTTGATCTATCTATCTTGGTGCGATGAGAACTGGAGATGGTGTATCAATGATATGGAGGCCGAGATCAACAACATTTTGGAAAAGGCACGACTGGCGCCCATCGATGATGGAAAATCGCTGGTACCCAAGTTTGTCATCAATAGAGCCATCACCATGGACACACTCAGATCACGGGGAGCACGGGAAAATACCGGATCGACTCTCCTCCTGGGATCGACACTCCAGTCATTGCGAGCCCCTATCAAAAGCCTGGGCAGATCCATGATGGTTCTGAGCCATTTATTCTCCGAGCAAGCACAGCCTGGCAATGACTTGGAAATGGGCACTGTAGGCGCCTCTGACGACCCTAAACCTCCACCCGTGCATTTCTTGGTCACTCTGGACGAATTCCGCGTCAGCGAAATACAAGCACTGCATCTATGGGGCGAGAGGATAGAGCGATCTGTGTTGGCCGTGCAACTAAATCTCACTGTGCTCCGCGAGATATCCGCATATTATTGCGGTCTAAAGGATTCACTTGTATCACTGCATGGAGAAATGGGGAAACAATACGGAGCCGAGATCGAGTACTTCAGCGGAGAAATCACAAACATCGCAAGAGGTCTCGAGACAAGGAAGACACAGTTGCAGTCCCTTGCAGCCCAGCTCTCCGAGGGCCAAAAATTGGTAAGTCACCGGCGTGCGCAGTCTGATAATCTACTAATTCTACTTTCAAAGTACGACGGCCTTTTGCAATATCGAAACATTCAGATCGGACAGACATTTGCAGAAAGCGCCGACACTTCCGCCAGGAAAATGGAATCCATGGCTTACAAGACGGCACAGGAGACGGCATCGATGCATATCATCACTATAGTCACACTGATATTCCTCCCGGGTACCTTCGTCGCTGTAAGCATATGCTGGTTAATTCTTTGCTTCTTTGAGTATCTGCATTAATTCCGACGGAGTAGACTTTCTTTCAGAGCGGTGTATTCTGGTGGAAAGATGCGCCTGATGATATGGAGAGCACGTGGAGCTATCGCGGTGATGCATTTGCTTTCTTCTCATACCTGTGCTTCCCGCTCATGACGGCCACGCTGGGAGTTTGGTTCTGTGTCTGGTACAAGATGAGGAGCGATCGGCGGAAAGAAGAGCAAAAGAGACTTGCGGCAGGATATGGCCCGTTATAGTACATTCGGGCACTTGCTCCTTCATTAGGCTTTCCCAGCCAGTTACGTTCCCTTTATTTGATCTTTGGCAGTCTGAACAGACAACCGATTGCGGTCCACGTAAAACGTAGAATTGTGGAAGGCCAGTTGCTTGACTTTCGTTCTTTCGTTCCAGTCCGGAACTCTCGTGAAGGATACGCGCGATTTACACCAGCGCTATGGTGATGTTGTCCGTATTGCCCCCAACGAGGTATCCTTTGCCCGGGAAGACGCGCATAGATAAATCTCAATGTGTCCACGGAACTTTCATACTTGGCCTTGTACATGATATCACACAGAAGTCGTGACTTTGAAATACTTTGCTATACGTACTGCTCAAATCAGACTGCCAACTGCTTCACTGTTCCATCAGCTGAGCAGCTCACAAAGCGCCAACGGCCCGACTGCCACATGGGCACCGCCTTATTCATAACGGTTCTAACCACTCCCCTGAATGGCGGAAAGACCTCATGCCACATCCCATTTTCAAACTCAACGGTCTCCATGTTTAAAAAGAAGATTGGCGAGGTGTTGAACATGAACCCTAGGCTGACTTGCTTCTTGCCTGCAGAGAAGAGAAAGCCATCGAATTAACCCTTGTCATGAGGTTTGTCTGATGCAAAATCAAAAAGAGCGGAGATATTCTTACCAGCAGCATCGGCGATAGCCAAAATGTCAATGGGTCGTTCTGGGGTGCTGTACTTTGCAAGATCTACGATAGCTGGTGGCTCAGCTGCAAGATGGCTGCGAAGGGGCTCTTTGAATGAGTCCATCACGGACAACAGCTCGACTGGGTCGAACTCTATGCCCTTTTCTGTGAGAAATTTCTTCATCCGATCCAGGCCACCGTAGAATGCTTCGTGTTCATGGACTGCAGCTTCCATGAGATCGGTACGACCGGCGGCCTTGTTGATATTAGGGAATAGGTCGGATTCCTCGTATCGGTGGTGCGTCTTGACACACTCTATCCAGGCGAGACAGTAACCAACGAAATCGGACTTGTCTCTCGCGGCTCGATTTCTCGGGGCTTGCTGGTAGATGCTATTGAACCCGCGAATAAAGGCGTTATGGCTGAGCGCCATGTGTGAGGCCTCGATAGTGAATGGATCATCCTGGAGCGCAAAGCCCGTCAATTACTATTCTACCATACTCGAATACTTGCCTTAGGAATCAAATGTCAAGACATACCTTGCCGGACTGGAACTTGGGCGTTGGGATCAATGACAACGGTGTGTCTGAATACATGGGAGGTGTGCCGTCGGCCATGTTGGTGTGGGCGAGAATCCTCAACTTAACGCCAGCCAGTAGTCCAGTGAATTGCAGTGGAAATTTGAATCGCTCGCAGTCGTTAAGGGCAGTCTCGCGGCATATATATTATCTTGCAGAGGTTTGGACACAAGTTATGACCATGGACTGTGCCGGAATAAGGCAGGCTGCACATGGGGCGGCACAGTAATGAGCACTACATCACTGGCTACCTGTTGGAAGATTCGCAGCCAGCCAGGTCGCTTGCTGCAGGAGTGCTGTTGGTGTACCAATCCCAGCTCTAGACGCACGCTGTGCCAGCTTGAGACGCAAGGGTATACGAAGAACATGTCGAAGGAGATGGACTTGAGGGCAACGGCCTAGAATCTCTAAACACCGGTAAAAATTGCACAATGATAAACGAACAACTTCCACTTAACAATGGCAAAAAGATTTATTGTTCACGCTTGCTAAATTCAAATTCTTCTCTCTACAGCGATTTATGGGTATATCCTGCCAACATGAGTCAACTTTGACGCGTCGGTTCCGTCCACCGAGTACTCGTGGATCTCGTCCCCGTTGATTCCGTAAAACATGGCATCGAGGTTCATGGCGATGGCGGAAAAGTTGGCCCCCGGCCCTCCTTGGAAGTTGAGGCTCGACAGGGCGTTCTGGTCCGCCTCGTCCTCCCACCAGCTGCCCCTCATGGATCCGTCGCCCAGCAGGACGTAGACGAGAGTCCTGGCCCAGTTGCCCCATTTCGTCGCGGCCACGTGCTGGTTCTGTGCCGGGAGAGGGATGTCGTTTATCACGTCGTCGGCTGCGGCTAATCGTCAGAACAAGTTCCTTCAACGACGGGCGGTGGTTACTTACGATTCCTGCCCCAGGTCTGGTTCCAGGAGCTGACCTGAAACGGCCCGTCGGTCGAGCTCGAGATGCTCTGGCTGATCAGGCCGAGGCTCTCCTGGTCCCCGCCGTACTGCGGCACGAGGACGAGGGACGTGTTGCCGGCGACCTTGTTGGAGTCGACGGCCGTGACGGCCGTGTCGTAGTCGCTAAAGTTGGCCACCTTGATGTAGCCGCGGTCCGGGCCCTGCCAGGCGACGGTCCAGAGCCCGACCTGGGTGGCGTTGGCGTCGCGCGCCCAGATGGCCGCCAGCTTGGACCCCGAGAGCGCCCGGATCGTCGTCGAGCCCAGCGTGTCGTTCTTCCACAGGTCCGGCAGCAGCACGGGGCTGTCGCAGTAGGCGCTGCGCACCACGTCCCACGGGTCGAGAAAGTAGACGTGCACGTTGTACGCGTTGGGCCAGTCGAGCGCGGCGGCCGCGAGCGAGGTGCCCGCCGCCGCTGTGAGCGGCGTCGCCGAGTTGGCCGCCGACGCCGTCACGTTGCTCGTGGTCCACGTCCGGTTCTGCGAGTCCCACCGCCGCGCCACGAGGCTCGCCCCCGGGTCCTGGAAGAAGACGATCCGGTGGTTGTAGCCCTGGCCGTCGGTCCAGTTGGACGCCGCGAGCGATGATGTTGCCAGGACGTTGACGTGGTTCGCCGAGCCCGTGTTATCAGAGGAGGAAGAGGATCGATGTGTAAGTCCGCCGGCGAGACCGCCCGCCAGAGCAGCCGCGAGCAGGACCACCGCGAGCAGGGCGGCCCAGAAGAACGAGCGCCGCTCGAGGCCGCATATCCTCTGCCGCTTGCCGCCATGCCGTGGCTTTTCTGCCGCCAGGGACTCGTTCGCCTCCGCCGATGTCCACGCCGCCGCTGCCCCCGTTCCCTGGTGGAGATCCTGCCCGGGCACGGCCTCGGGGGCCGAGGCGCCCTCGGGAACCATCACTTTCTGGCCATGATGATCCGCGTCGCCGAACGACGCGGGAGTCTTGGCCTGTGGCGGAGTCCCTGGTGCCACGGCCTCGGGGAAGCGTTCGTAGTCTGGCGGCGTCGGGATGTGGTTGTTCTGATAGTGGCCGCTCTGGCTGTGGTCGACCTCCAACGTGCTATAGCGATCCATGATGTGGAGTCTCCCCCAAGACCAAAAGCAGGAAGAAAAGTAAGCACTCGAGAAAGAAGAGGTTATTCGCCTATACGGTCTTCTTCAGCGCATATCGATACAATACCAACAAGACTGTCGATGAGGAAAGGAAGTGAGAGCGGCACGTCTATCTGGTAGACCATCATGGCGCGACATCTTGTTCCTTTTGTTCCTTTCGATTTCTTGAACCCCCTAGTGACTGACTGGTAGCGCTCTTCCAACCTGTCGATCCTCTGACATGCAAGCCGCGGGATTGGCAAAGCAAGCCAAAGCAAGCCAGCGAGAGGCAAGAAAGGTTGCTGTATTTGGAAACAACCGCTACTCCTTAGCCCGACACACCGTCAGCCCGATGGACCCAGCATAGTGGTTGGCTCGAGGGAACCCAGGGAACCTTGGGGTAAGCTGGCTCGGCTGGGGGATCCAAAGCCGTGGTGTGGTTGCGGACTATTTCGTGACCCATTGGCTCTGGCATGAGGGACGGCGGTGTCTTGGCAAATGGGCTTACACCTCGCAGCTCATTCGATGGGCAGTGCAGAGAGACCAGAGTAGGATAAGCCACCGGGCTCAGGCAGCTTCCGTGTTGGAGGTTTGGGGTTTTAGTGCAATCCTCGAAAAGTGTAATGTTTCTTTTTCTTTTCTCCTTGCTGTCGGCTGACTCCATTATGTTTATGATGCTCTACTCCCTCCGGCAAAACTATGCTGTAAATAAAACAAGCATTTATCTTCGGTATAGAGTCGTATCATGGGGGGAATGAATGGCGCTAGAGCATATTGGTCCCTCTTTCTGTTAAGAGACTTACTTTACACACTTATGTTGTGGCAACTCTCTCTTCCATCTTCCCCCGTAACACCATTGTATTGAAAACACCCAAAGTACAGTGTGTCATTGAATACTGAGTTGGCATTCACTTTATTACTCCCTGGAAAAAAAAGGCATTGAATTAGGATGCGCCAAGCCCCTGCCAGTTCATAATACGGTCCCGAGGACCCCCTGGTCATGTCAACGATGACGTCTTTTCTACCATAATCCCGCGGCCCAGCTCTTATTAGCGGATGTGACAGAAGTCAAAACCACAATGTAAGGGACGTGAAACCTTCGGTACCGACCAACTGAGCCCTTTTAAACAAAGAAGACGAGATAGCACTCACGAAGGTCGGTCATTGGCCTTGACCATGCTCGCTCCTGGCTGCTCATATCCAGTCCACACTTTGGATTGGTCTAATAGACACATGGTAATTTACATGCACCACGGTGGCGAGCACGGGGTCCTTGACGATATGCAAATGTTTATTCTCTTGCTGTTTTATGATTGAGAATGTATTCATTTGCTATTCACTTCCTCCAGCACACTACCAACACATATCATACACCTTCCCCCAAGCCAGTTAGCCCGCCCACTCCGTCTCAAACCCCACGACTCTTCAAGAACTCCTGAATAAACGCAAACGCCCCGGCCGCCGAATAGTGGAAATTCAGCCCGTGCCCGGCATCAGGCGCCGCGTACGTCGCGGTATCATCCCCAGCCACGCCCGGGTACAGCGCCGCGGCGACCTCGGCCAGCAGGTTCGTCGGGTACGAGCAATTCCCAAAACAGAAGCCCAAGTCCTGGCGGCCGTCGACGACGGCGAGCGGGCCCCGGAACGCGGGCGCCGGCGCCACCGTCAGGCCCGCGGTCAAGTACTCGCCCAGCGCCACGGTGCCCTTGGTCGCGTCGGCCAGCGACAGCACGGCGCCGTCGAAGCCCGGCGCCCGGAAAAAGGTCGTCTGCAGGGCGGCCTGCGACCCGACGACGAGGTAGCCGGCCGGCAGGCCGGCGAAGCGGTACGGCTGGTTCCGGGCCGCGATCTCGGGGACCTGGGCGAGGTTGAACGGGGCCATGCCGCTGCCGTTGACCGAGAAGCCCGTCAGCACGGCGGCGTCGAGGGCGGCCGGGTAGACCGAAGTGACGCCCTGGGTCAGCGCGCTGCCGAACGAGTGGCCGACGCCGACGACGGTCGAGAACTCGTACGAGGAGCCGATGGACCCGGCCCGGAGCTGGCGCACCAGGGCGTTGAGGATCTCGAGCTCCAGGGGCGACTGGATCGTCTTGATGGGGTCCTCCTTGGACGAGGCGCCGACGCCGAGGCGATCATAAGAGAAGACGGCGTAGCCCGCCGCCGCGGCCACGTCGACGTAGCTGTAGCCCGGGGCGAGGTCCCAGTAGCTGCGGTCGAAGCCGATGCCGTGGGTGAGGACCTGCAGCTTGAGCGCAGTCTGGTTCTTGGCATTCTCCTGCTGCGGCTGCGGCAGGCAGAGGGTGACGCCAATGTCGTAGGTCCCGTTGACCGAGAGGTTGCCCTTCATGATGTCCCGCTTGAACGGGGAGCCCGGCTCCCACAGGCTCACGATCGCCTGCGTCACCTGGGACTGGTTGACCGGGGCTTCGTATGCGAAGTCGATGTTGGCGTCGGTCCCGGCTTCGACTTGGACCAGGCCGGAGACGCATGCTGTCGAGCCGCCGCGGGATATATGCTATTTGGGTAATATTGGTCAGTAATATGCTTCATCGATCTCGCTCGGTGCGACTTGGGATGAGCGAGTGAAGTCAAGGTAAGAAATGTTTGTTTGTCTTGAACAAGAAGATATACGGACCTGGACAGGCTGCGATATTCCAGTCGAGTCAGGATAAGTAAGTCCTGCCAGGAGAGGCTCGGGATTCTGTGATAGAACCTGCACGGCCTGGCTGGCGAGCATCAGAAGAGTGAAGCTGAACATGGTCGTAGATTGCTGGGGACTGTCGTTCTCGGGAGATTCGGTCAGCCAAGTCAAGTTTCAACAACTATAAGTTGCAGGATAATTGAGGGCAGAGCAAGAAGACTGCTGAATCGTGTTCGAGTCTGGGTTATCATCTCCATCAGCATCAAAACTCATGTCCCTTTCTTATATAGACCATACAGGCAGGCATGAGACTCCTGAAGGACACGTGCCAATATGTACATCATTTTCACGATTTGGAATTCGCTTCGTGAGGGAAAATGCCTGATCAACATTGGAAATTTGGAATTCGCTCTCGAGCCTAGAGAACGGGAAGTAAGCCCTACGAGACGCCATTATTAAGAACAGTTCCTTTTTCATAAACAATTTGCTCAGCTGTCAAGTCAAACTAGGTCATAAAACAGGACCCATTGACTTTCTTTGGGGCCTGTGATGGGTTTCGGGGAGTTAGGGAAGGTTGCCGGAGCTGAGCTCGGGCTGAAGTCTACCTGTTGCACTGCCCTCTCGATCCCGTACGGTACCTGTCCACGGAGCGCCGGTGCCAACGCAGGACTCATCTGAATTGTTGATTTATTGGTTCTTTCGTTTTGAAATCATGCAGTTAGTCCTAGACTATCAATTATATCGCAGTGTTGTTATACGGCAATGAAAAAGTGCGGATTTGGAATTCAATTGCTTGACTTTCACCGCGCTGAGTAAGTGCAGACCGACTTACACATGGACGGCGGTATAAAAAGGCCCCGTACAGAGTAGAATGCCGACCGACTACCAATGAGCCGCCAACGGGGTGAGCCTGTGCCAAATGAGAGAAAGCGTCCTTGCGATAACGAGGTTGTCCCGGTGCAAGTCAAGTCATTTAGAAACTTCCGACCAAGATGCAAAAAGTCAAGTCAACAATGCAAATCATCAAAAAAGGCAAAAAAAGAATCGGTCGGCCTATTGAGGACCGCATGATTGGTGGCAAGAATTGGGAATTCTTGCCCACTACTGGAGTCGAACCAATTGCCTCCTCATTACTAGTGAGGCGCTCTACCGATGAGCCAAGCGGGCTGATGAAAGATCTTGTGGATCTCTCCTTGCTGTTGGAAAATTGTGTCTTATTATCATCTATGTAACCTAGTAATTTCAGCTGCATTTGTCTCAAAGGACTGTGTTGGACAATGGTGGGCGACGAGCAGGTGGTAGCGTGGCGGCATAGGAGATGGGTGCACTTGTGTGTAGGACGGGACCTGCCTATTAGAGACTTGATTTGTGTGGGAAACGAACGAGGTGGAGTATGATCTTGTAAGAGTATAGAATGCGGCGTCACGATTACCTACCATATCGACTGCATCTGCGTAGTCATTTCCAATGAGACTCAACGTGTCTACAATCCTGACAGATCAAAAGGGCCATAGAGGTAAATGCCAAGATTCAAGTATAATCCCGGTCCTCAAGAGCTCTGGCGAAAACGCACACACAAAGTGAAGACGATGATCATGAATAGTAAATTTGAATTTAGTTGACAAAATCAGATGCGACCATAACGCCAGGTATCCCAAGATCCTTGGAAGACCAAAAGAGATCGCTTTTAGCTCTAGTATACTGTACACAAAAAGCAATCTAATCGTGGTATCCTCCCTTTTCGTTGCCAATCATTCCCATGCTCTGCTGTCTCCTCCGACGTCCAATGACTTCTCGGATCCAGTCGCTCATGGTGAAGCCCCAGTGTCCGGCGACCAGCACGCCAGACAGCACGTTGACGACCTTGATCAGGAAGGCGAGGTAGCTGTCGCGGGTCTCCTCGACCGTCAGCAGAATCGGCTCGATGTCGTACTTGTAGAAGATGCCGGGGAACTGGCGCTCGCTGATCTCGTGGCTCTGCTCGTTCACGGCATACTGGTTCGTGTAGATGGTCTGCGAGGCGCTGTGCGCGTGGCCCACGGTGTAGACGGTCGGCACCACGGACATGAAGTATTGGAACTTGTGGAAGGCCTTTTCGGCCACGTTGACGGTGCGATCCAGAGGGTTGACGAGCGACGGGTAGAAGGGACCAAACGAGAACTCGTTGATGATGTGGGAAAAGTTGAAAGCTGTAGGGCCAAGTTAGTTCGCCGTACGCACCATTGAAGCACCGTTGTACCCATTCCGACTTACAGTTGTGGTCGAGATGTTCGCCAAACTCGGCATAACCGTGCCCACGAGCAGTGATGTGGAAATCACCCTGCACCTTGTTCAGGTCCAAGCTGCCGTAGATGCGACAGCTATCACCGCCGGAGCGCCCCCACATCCTCGGCGTCTTGCTCCACTTGGGCTTCTTCTTTCCGAGCGAGACAATGTCGTGTACGTGCTCCTCGCCAAAGCCCTCGTCGTGGAAGCCGGCGCCGGTGACAACCTTGCCGTGCGCATCCTTGCCCAGCTTGTGTACGCCCTTGTTGTCGACCCACTGTGCCCAGTTGGTGGCGTCCTCCTGCAGCCTCGAGGCAGCGAGGATGCGGTCGCCGGCGGCGTCTTGTACGTTGACGTGGATGTCCTTGCACTTCATTTTCACAACAACGTCAATGTTGATCTGCATGTTGTGGCCGATGCCCTTCTCGACGGCGTAGGTGTGGTTCTCGACGCCGCGCCACCACTCGCCTACAGCTGACCAGACGAGGACGAGGGAGATGACACCCATGGCGACGGTCCATTTTCCGCCGCCTGCCGACTGTTGGACATATTGCGGTTTCGACTTGGCTGTGAGGGGGCGACAAGATGCCAGGTTAGCGATTGCGACAACCAAAGCCATAACTGAAAAGCGGTAGGAATGCCGGGCGAGGGTGTCTTACGAAAGGCATCAAAGGCTCTGACGAAGCTGCCGGGTTCCGGCTCGTCGTTGAAGCTCTGCTTCTCGTCGTAGCCGTTCATCATGACGTTTCTGCTATGGTGACCAGGCGTTGCAGTATCCAAGTGTCGCAATGCGTGCTTTCTTCTTCTTCTTCAAGTCGAGGGCAGTCGCGCGCCCGTGCCTCTGAATCGCACTGCAGGCTTTCAGAGAAGGGTAGGCCGCGTGGCCGATTACCGCATCGGAAACTCTGTTCTCAGGTGTTACTTTCTGCAATGGCTGCCGAATAGAAAGAAACACCGACCACAGGCAGTATCGTAGAATGAATTGGGTGCCGAGTCCTATGCTTTCGTCGTTGGGAGGCGGCTCGTCGGTCGATCGATCGGGGGTCCTCGATACTAGAACAGTTCATTCACTTTTTGGTTTGATAAGAGGACAGCTTGCCAAAGCCATTAAACCAGCAGCTGCTGCCAGACCCCTGGATGCAGGGTCCAATTGGCGCTAGTTGATTGGTCTCTTTTAGCCAGAGACAGCGGCCGGTCGCTGCTAAAAAGTGGGACGCAACGTTCGGATTGAGTGAGATAATACAGGCAGTATTATGACCTGACAGAGTGTCTCAATTGATTCATTTATCTAGGTTAGGTTTTCTGGCAAGTGGCTGTTCCTGGATCACGTTGGTATTCACAGGTCTAATTGCCGAACAACACCAGAGAACCACGAGCGCGATGTCTAATCACCAGTTCACACATGATCATGGGGCATTTAATAGATGAAAAAAACAAGTAACAGTATTTTGATCTCTTGATCTCTATATGGGTAATATCCTTTCGTGTCGTTCGTACAAACGGTTTCTTTCCGTTCATCTATATGCTGAAACCTCTATCAGCAAATCTTTTGACGCCATCCTCGCTCTTCCGCAACGCGTATGGGGGTATTTAAATGAGCTGCTGGAAAGCCCGGTTGATGGGCGAGCGGATGTTGGGGACGTCCTTCCAGAAGTCGATGGTGGCAATGGCGCGCTTGGCAATGCCCTCGGGGGTGAACTCGAACTTCTGTAAGTATCGGTTAGTAATGCAGTCAACAGTGAGATAATTTCTATGGGGGTCAACTTGCCTTGTAGACGTCCAGGTAGGCGCCGGAAGCACCGAATCGGTTGATACCGAACTGCTCGTGGGTGTAGCGCTCCCAGCCCATGGTGCTCATGACCTCAACGGACAGCGAGGGGATACCGTCGGGCAGAACGCTGAGTCTGTACTCCTTGCTCTGGGCGTCGAACACCTCGAAGCAGGGAATGGAGACGATACGGGCCTTGATGTTGTGCTTCTCGGCGAGCTCCTTGGCGGCGTCAACGCAGATGCAGACCTCGGAACCGGTCGAGACCAGGGTAACCTGGGCACCCTCAACCTCGCTCAGAACGTAACCACCCTTGATGGAGCGCTCAATGGTCGAGCCCTCCAGCTGGGGAAGGTTCTGTCGGGACAGAGCCATGATGCTGGGAGTGTGCTTGGAGGTGAGGGCAACGTAGTAGGCGGCGCTGGTCTCGTTACCGTCGGCAGGGCGCCAGACCATGCAGTTGGGCAGAGCACGGAAGTGGGCCAGAGTCTCGATAGGCTGGTGGGTAGGACCGTCCTCACCAAGACCAATGGAGTCGTGGGTGGCAACCCAGATGGCGCGGATCTGGGACAGAGCCGACAGACGGACAGCACCAGCGGCGTACGAAACGAAGTTCAGGAAGGTACCACCGTAGGGGATCAGGGAGCCGTAGGCAGCGATACCGTTCATGATACCACCCATACCGTGCTCACGGACACCGTAGCGGATGTAGCGACCCGAGTAGTCACCGAGACCAGTGGAGGGGGGCTGGAAGTCGACGGCGTCCTTCCACCTGGTCAGGTTGGAACCGGTCAAATCGGCGGAACCACCAATGAGCTCGGGAATGACAGCTCCGAGCTTGGTAAGGACAGTCTCGGAGAGCTTTCGCGAAGCGACGGCGGCGTCCTTGGGGGTGTAGACGGGGAGGGCCTTCTCCCAGCCAGCGGGCAGGTCACCAGTCTGGCGGCGGACGAGGTCGTCGTGCTCAGCCTTGAACTTGTTGCCGTACTCGGCGAACAGCTTGTTCCACTCGGACTCGGCGGCGGCACCGGCGGCGGAAACCTTGCCGTAAGCATCGTAGACCTCCTGGGGGACGGCGAAGCTCTCCTCGGGGTTGAAGCCGAACTTCTCCTTGAGCTGCTTGATGTCGTCGGCCTTGAGGGGCGAACCGTGGACACCGTGGGTGCCCTGCTGCTTGGAACCGAAACCAATGGTGGTCTTCAGCTTGATGATGGTGGGCTTGTCCTTGCTGAGCTTGGCCTGGGCAATGGCCTTGTCAATGCTCTCGAGGTCGTTGTCACCGTCGCTGACGATCAGGACCTCCCAGCCGTACGACTCGTATCGCTTGACAACATCCTCAGTGAAGGCACAGTTGGTGTCACCGTCAATGGAGATGTGGTTGTCGTCGTAGATGGCAATCAGGTTGCCGAGCTGGAGGTGACCAGCCAGGGAAGAGGCCTCGGAAGAGACACCCTCCATCAAGCAACCGTCACCGAGGAAGCAGTATGTGTAGTTGTCAACAAGGTTGAAGTTCTCCTTGTTGAAGGTGGCGCCAGTCTGAGCCTGGGCAATGGCAAGACCAACGGCGTTGGTGATACCCTGTCCGAGGGGACCAGTGGTGACCTCGATACCGGGGGTGTCGTGGGCCTCGGGGTGACCGGGGGTGATGCTGTCAATGGACTAGAAAGCTGTCAGATATATGGCTTCTTCTCTGTTCCGCAGATGCAGAGTTCCTCAGTGTCTACTTACTCGGAAAGCCTTGATGTCATCCATGGTGACGGCGTAGCCGAACAGGTGGAGGAGAGCATACTGAAGCATGCAGCCGTGGCCGTTGCTATATGAAGAGATCAGCAAGGTGTCGTTGCCGACGTGCGGGAAGCTCGGTTGGACTTACGAGAGAACGAAGCGGTCACGGTTCAACCACTTGGGGTTCTTGGGGTTGAACTTCATGAACTTGCTAAACAAGACGTGGGCAACAGGTGCCATACCCCTAATTACCTTTTGTCAGTGGACTGTATTTCCCTCAACAACGTCCGGAGGTCCCGGTGGCGTCTGGGTGATGGAAGCTTACATGGGCGCACCAGGGTGGCCGGAGTTCGACTTGGCGGTGGCATCGGCCTGTGGTGAATTGGATCAGTATGTTTTCCTTGTATGATCAATGGAAATACGATTGCTCTCAGGCAGAGACGTCGTCGTCGTCGCAGTCGAATACACTGCGGCAAAAACGAGTCCGAACAACTTTTGTTGGCGATGGAGGGGCAGGAGACAAGGCGGGGGCGGGGTGTTGGGGGGGCATTTCGTCACAGCGAGCTCAACGAAGGGAAGGGGGCAGCTTACAGCAAGAACACGGATCGTGTTGATGGCCAACCAGTCCTTCTCAGTGTAACCCATGATTGCGATGTATGTATGATTTCGCTCTGGGAGAATTGGTGTTTAGGGAGGAGTATGAGGTAATGGGAGAGGGAAGGAGAAGAATTGGGAAGAGCAGCTGGATCTCGAGTGGTTTTCTATCTGCAAGGAGGAGCATCCGCCCGTGGAGACTTTTGATACAATACGTGTGAGAGGGACTGGACGGACTGGAGCGGCGGGCGTCGGGCCTGGGCGGCAGTACTAGCTTTCCCTCGCTCTCTTTGGGTCGGCTGGGCGGGCTGGCGGGTTGGGGGTGGCACTCCATTGCTTGGTGCTCACTAATGGCCCTGCGAAGCTCTAGAGTGGGGTGGACAAAGCGATGCACCTCCGTTTCACTGGGGACCTGAGCTGTATATGGTAGGATAAATGCGACTTCTGCCGCCGAATCGCTATGATGTAGGTACCTGCCCTGCTCGGTATATTCAGCAGTTTTTGGGCGCATGACGGCTGCGTTCTCATGTATCGTTTTCTCTCTCTTTTCTCGTCTGGCTTCTCTTGAATCTCTTGTCCATGGCTTCCGGAACAAATGGGGCCATTCCATGAAGAGGATCCATCTTTTGTTTCAAGCGATATGTAAGCATGAGAGAAGAAGGCCCGTAACCATTAGTTACAGCCTCGTTTATTTATTTAGTTCTCGTGACCGGCTGCTTCTTTGCTGCTACATGATTCCACACGTTCTGGTCACGGTATATTTTGTTCTGGGAATATATGATTCAGCTGGGAGAGCCGGAAGGGATCAATGGCTGCCTCGCTGACTGATACGATGCCATCACCCTGTACTATTGACCGCAAGTGCACTGAATCAGGCCAACTTCTCCGCATCATATCGCATACTACCTATTCACTCTCGTCACTAGTCAAAAGCGCCGGGAAAGCCACTGACTGGATTCTGTGACCCCTAGCCGCACAGCCTATTGTTGTACGTGATCGCGTCCGAATTGAGTTTTGTGCTGAGACATCAACAGCCGCAACAAGAAGATCGTTGCCATTGCCAATTCCCGTGTCTTCCTGTTTCATGGCATCTTGACCGTCAGAATGCATCGTCGGTATGTCTTCGTTGTTAATACGGAGCCCACCCTCACCTTAGAACGTGCACAGGTGGCAACCAGCATGGACGGTGACGGCAAGTGCGGCTTTTTTCGCCGAGAGATTCCCCTCTGCCTTGCTTGGCTCCAGATTTTCCCAGGAGCGAGCGGAATTTGCACAATGACGATGAAAACACTGGGTCCCCCGTTTCGTTTCGGCAGCATTCTGCAATTCATCGTAGAAAGAAAAAAAATTCTAAAAAAGCTCAACCACCTGCCACCCACGCAACGGCGCACGTTGACTCGAGACGCGCCAATGAGGCGTCGAGCTGGGATGGTGTTACCACATTTTCTGCCTGGCCGGTACTCGCACTAAGCTATACCTCATTTCGATGGCCACCCCCATCTCCGTATCGGACCTCACCTGGTATCTGATTGGCCAGCCCTATGTGTCGGACGTCCATGGTGACAAAGCAGTCCTTCGACGCTCATATGACCGATAGATATCGGATTTACCATCGTCTCGAGGAGGTGGGAGTCAAGATGAGGACAAGGAATTGTAGACATCCCCTCTGACCTCAGCCAGACTCGACCGAAAGGACGCCTCGTTTGGGCGCCGCCTTTGGACCGTCCATGAACGTATTTTCGCTGACCTTTTGCCGTTTTATGCTCGAGTCCGAATTTTTTGTTTTTTAATGGAAATCCCACGAGGCTTCATGTTTGATCAATCATCTTGTCCAATAAGGTAATAGGCATCGGGGAAAGGCTGGACGTTGATTAGTCTACCAGTTCAGACTCAAGGTATGGTTCTTAAGGTTCTTGCGACGGGAATATGGCCGCCACGATATTCTGCGACACCAAGGTAGCCCACCTAGTACTGTTCCTGTGTCATAATGAGGTATCTTGGAGGCACAACAGCGTGCTGCCGACAGCTTATGACTGCTGTATGGTCCTAAAATGTGGTTTCCCTGTGCAGATGTCTTTAGTGCCCCTGCACAGCGTATACTCTGCTCTCCTGCAAGCTAGATGACTATAAGTGATTACAATATGTCTCTACTATTACCATGGGACACGCATCCTGCCGGCTGCCCCTTTCAACAGAGGTTTCCATGTATCTTAATCACTATGAGGAGGCAGGTAATATTTGTTGTATATGTATATACTTGACAGAAGGGATCAATGAGCTGTCTTGTACCTAAGTATTATTCTTTTTTTCTCATCCTGGTGGCGCTGCTTATTGACCTTGACTGGATCCAAGGTCTTTTACTACAAGGCATGAAACCTAACCTCACAGCCACATCTGTATCAAACTTCAAAATATTCAAGAATTTTTTGAAGCCTTTTTCTCCGGGGTTGGTCACACATTTCTATATTTGCGGAATGGTATTTCTGTAGTGAAATGGCTGTGCAAAGAAAATATAAAACTATTCTTTCCCACGGGTTCCGATCACTCAAATTTCTCTGCACTCTATATCTATCATATACAACTCTTGCCTCGCCTCGAAAGCTCCTGATCTCTCTTCCCATTCAGACTCTGAGATTCCAAGCAAGCGTGCCTCCCGCCAGGGTCGAAATCCGGCTTACCTCTTATACCAGACAACGAATACCTCAGACGCCGTGCCCATCAAATCCACGCAAAGGTCTATACAATGACCACCACTGGGGGAAACAACGGCACCATCCAAGGCCTGGACCCGGAACGCATAATCGCGGCACTCAAGCGGATGCCAGACGCCGAACGCCCTGCCCGCCTCAATGAAGTGCTCCACGCCGTTGACCCAAGCGACGGTTCTTGGGGAGGATTGCTGACTACATACAACAACCCTTTCCGCCAGGAAATGCTCGACATTCTGATTGCCCCGGGGCGAGAGCTGAGGGGCCTCAGGATCATCGTTCCAGCCGTTGGCCTCTTCACCCACTCGGCGTCCCCCTGGCTATGCTTTGTGGTGGCCCATCCCAGCGGCAGGGAATTGAGCTGGTTCGTCCGAGACGTGGAAGACGAGATCATCGCACAACTTGCCAGGGCCTCGAGGATCAACTTTATCGAGGTGCTTCTCGATCCCATTGCCCATGTCAATTCCCACATCGTCACGCTGTGGCACAAGCTCCTGGACGTCTCTCGCCTTCTCAGATCGCTTCCTCCGCACGGCAACCTCTGGGTACGCCACCGCCGACCGGAACCCCACGGCATGGAGTTCTTCGATCAGCGACCCTTCCAGATGGAATTCAATGGCCAAGTATTCGACTTGGCTCACAGTCTGTTCCGTCTCACATCGGCGCTCTTGATCCTGCCTACCATGTCCAGGTACCAGTACGACCGCCACCGCCCCAATTTCGGGATCGAGCTGGGCCCGCACCGTCTTCACTTTGACCAGCTGGGCCAAGACCGTAACAGGGCAGCGGGCGCGGAACTGCCCCAGATCTGCGCGTTTATGGCCCGTGCGCTCGACAACGTCGACGGCCACGAGGGCAACATGTTGCGCCTGAAGCGGATGAGTCTCTACCATGCCGAGCGGAGCTGCCTGAGTGATCGGGTGCGACGAATCACCTGCCCCGGCGACGAAGTCGACCGGGATCTTAACGAGCGCGCCGAGTATCTGCGAGCGGCGCTGAATCCCAAGGCGGCCGACGACAAGAAGTTGCAAAAAGCCGCGGCCAAGTTTTCCGTCTTTTCGACCGCGCATCAAAACCTCTATAGAGTGGACGAGAGATGGCCCAGAGACCGATGGGCCGATCTGTACCCTGCAGGACTTCCCCCGTTTACTGAACTGTCCGAGTTCCTGAAGTATCGTCAACTCGTGGTGGAATTTTGCCGAGACCAAGGGATGGACGAAGACGAGATGATGGAGACAGATGAATAATGAAGGGAATCCCAACACTCAACGAGATGAAGTCTGTCCGCCGAGGTTTTATGCTACGACTATAACGATAACGACCAGGAGGACGAGAAGTACGACGAGGGAAAAGCTTTTGGTTCGAGGAGATTTTGATTTTTGCACTGTTCTCAGCCAGTTGTTTCATCGCCTCACTTGCTGGAATAACAGGATTGCAGAGATCTATCGCGCTTCGAAATACTCTGTATTGATGCATGTTTCGTGTGCTTTTATTGGAAATTGCGTCTGTATAGCAATACAAGTAGTACCTAGTTACGATGGATAATACAATGACTACCACTATTTACATTCCTCAAAGTGATAAAGTATGAAATCAACCAGTTTATGGCAAACCTTGTGTGATGAACAAGATGTGACTATCGCAGTTAAGCGGCTGGCAGGATCTCCTCGACAATCGTGTCCTCGCGCATCTCCAAGTTGCCCATCATATATTCGAAATCCTCTTCATCCTCATCCTCGTCGCCAAGCAGCTCCCTCATCTGGTTCGGGTTTCCAAACTGCGCCTGCTCATCCCACAGCGTCGCGTTGCGAGGCAGGACGATAAACGCCCGCTGTCCGATCTGGGCGCCCCGGGGCAGATCCAGCTCGAGACCCGAGCTCGTGCGGTAGACGGGGGCGCCGGGGCTCCTCTTGCCGAGGACGTTGCGCGTCGTCCTCTTCTTCTTCTGCCCGGCGTCGGGGTCGTCGTCGGTGCCGTCCTCGGCCGAGTCGCCGTCGCTGGCGGTGCCGCCGGGCCCGACGACCTCGTTGTCCGTGTCGTCGCAGCTCTGCGAGTCGCAGTACTTGATCCCCCCGGCGTTGGAGAACTCGACCTGGTACGAGCACTTGCCGCCGTTGTTGCCCTTGCAGTAGCTGCTCTGGTAGAAGCTGCTGATAATGCCGCCCTGCTTGCGGTTCTGCGCCGCCGGCACGCACCGGTTCAGCCGCGTCGACGCCCCGTTGCTGGGCGAGGACGACGCGAACGGGTACTCGTCGCACTGGTAGCCCGAGGTGTAGCCCTTCTTGGTCGAGCAGCGGTTGCCGCCCGAGGCGATGCAGCCCGCTGCCTTGCGTCGGTTGCGCTTGGTCGAAGAGTCGGGCTGGTCGTAGGTCATGCTCTGGCCGATGCCGGCGCAGTTTGCTCCTGTTTTGGGAGAGAAGCGTTAGTCTTGAGGACCTGTAATCCATAAGAATGGATGGAAGTGGATTTATTCTTACCGTAACACATGTTGGTGCAGATTTCGTCCAAACCGTCGTTGCACACGAAGATCATCAGATCTTCTGGGTCACTGCCAGCCTGTCTGTTCATGACATTGCTGGCAGATGAGGCCGCGGCAAGGCCTAGGAGAGACGCAAGAAGAGCGAGATTCTTCATATTGATGTATGAGTTCTGGACTTGGGGAATGATGAATGCTAGGCTGTTGTACCTGATGTGTAGATGTGTCTGTTGGAGGAGACTGTCGTACTGAACTGATCACGAGTAACTTGAGCACGACTTGAGCATGGCCTTTATAGATTCGTCTTTGCCAGCGTCTGGCTTCTGTTCTCCGAATTGGAAGTCCTATGTTGAGCCTTCGTCGAGCCTTCGGCGTATTCTCTGTCTCCGCGACATCATTCATCCTCCAGCCCCCAAGGCCCCCAAGACGAATCGGTATGTCGTACCCCGAGAGTACGCTGCTACATCGTGAGAGGTTACCATATTCAGAAACACCATGTGACATGGAACGCATGTCTGATTAATGCCGTCTTGGACTTGAACGTGAGATTTTAGCTGTACGAAATTCGTGGTGAGTCTTACACAGATTATTCTTGGCAAGTCGCCGACCGAGTAGGATGTTGAGTAGATGAAGCTAGTTGATGTTGTCGTCGAGAGTATAGGCTCGCAAGGGACGCTGCGTGCTGAACTCCAGGGCTTACCGGCTGCAAGGGGTGTAATGTCTCAGCCGTTGCTATATCTGCCTCTGAGTGGACAAACGGCAGGGCTGTGGTACAGAGAAAGGATGACCAAGGAAGGTGTGGCACAGCGATCGTCAATGCCGGCAGAGACTATTGACAAATCTACGAATAATGAAATCACGGTTCCTATGGTCTTGAGCTGGGCGTAGTACTCCAAGTCACGATCATGCGGCCGCAGAACTTCGAGATTCTCCGAAAGTTGTGCACCTGTAGCAGACACTGGAAACGCCTGACCAAAAGTTCAAGAGGGGAAGTATCAACACACTCACAGCGTTCTTTTCCTTCTTGACAAAGAAATAAAAAGCAATAAAACAGCAGCCGAGCACAGAAGTTCTAGGCATCTCTTGCTTCTACAAGTGTCAAACGATCGAGATCATCAATGCCCTGTAAGGAACCTACCATGATTATCGGCACTTGACTATAAAAAGATGCCGGCAAATGTTTTATCTATCTTGATTGGTTATTCGCTTCGTATCTGGGCCGCTGCAGCCTGGGTGTTGAAATCCTTCTCTCGCCAAAAGCAGAAAGACAACAATTGACGAGGCTACCCCAAATGGCTCTTGTGATATTCGTTTCGTTTCTAGCTTTTATGGTTTGGTAAGAGGATCCGATCGATCGTACAGCGGCACAGATGATCCCAGCGGGGGCCAAAGAAACGCCATGCATTGTGTGGAAGGATTGGATCGACATCGTCTCAGCCTGGCAGCCTGTCAGCTTGATGGACTTCTCCAGAATTGACCATACTGTGACGGGATTCAGGATCTCTGCAGGGGTCGCAAAGCTTAAATCTGACAGACATGCAGTCTTGTGCCTGGCTACCAAGTAGGGTATTCGGAATGACGATCTTGTTCGTCTTCTTCTGCCTGGATACCTACGGCAGTGATGTTCTACATTTCGAGAAGGCGGCTCGATCGGGACCGAGCATGGCGATGTATCAAGAATAGATATGGTAAAAGTTTTGGTCCGATCTTCGGGCAAAGGGTATAATTATAGATATCTGGAAGATAATTAGTACCTGAGTACATCAACGCTCAGAATATCAATCTCTTGCAACTACGTAATTGTTACCTTGTGTCAAGTCAAGTGCCACCAAAAGACGAGACAATACGTTGATACCTGCAGCGCCTGCCGCCTGCCCCGCTTTATCACAGCTGCCCCGTTTGTTCTCTCCCTACCACTATTCCTTCTACTAAATCCCCATCGGTCACCTTATTTTCCTTTTCGGAACATCTAAACATAAAAACATTCGATGCTGAGCGGCGTCTTTTACAAATTCAAGCACCGAACACGCAAGGCCTCCCATTCAATCAGCAATCAAAGATCATGTCCGATCACCCAGATCTCTCCCTGCCCGCCAGGGCACCGTCAATGGCACGGTATCACGACCAGCCTATGACCTTGCACCCAACAGCTCTCTACACTCTCGTGGACTTGCCCGACGCGGAGGTGGAAGACCTTCAACGCGAGTGTGAGGCTGGATGCATTGAAACCGGCCACGAACCTGGCTCCAGTGTCCGTCCCGCACCACAGTCGCGTTTTGTCGGCCAGCCGCTGCGCTCTGCCTTTGACTATCATCTCGACCTGGGAACGCAGAACACTTATGAGCCTAGGTACTTTATTGCTGCCGTCGATAAAGACTGGCGAAGCCAGGGAGTCATTCTAGTGACTCTAGACGACGATGAGCTTGAGTGCAACGTCGACCAGTTTCGCATCAAGGCAGTTGATTCCGGCTTGAGCGTTGTAAATCTGCAAATCGCCAATAGCTCATGGGACGAAGAGAAGGAAAGCTATGAGTTCGATCCTGACAATGAAGATGACGACGGAGATGAGGACAACGACAACAATGACGGCCAAGGCGGTGGCGATGACGATGATGGTCCACCAGCACCAACCAAGAATGTTCCCCTAGGCTATTACGTACCCCTTTATATTCACTCAAGTCTGTCCGAGGACGATGTCACTGCTAAGTTGGAGCCGGCTTTCAAGCAAAAGTCGCCCGAGGACTATGCCTGCCGGGTCCAAGCCAAGCTCACGCCTACAACCTCTAGCTCAGACGCAACATCTGTCCAAGACCTCATTCAGCAGGCGCTCACCTTGCATCCCTTGCGTTGTTCAAAGAACCCATACCTTCACAAGACTCATATACTCGTCATCGATACAGACGACCCTGTTGAGAACGGCATGCTTATGGTCAAGCTGCCGTCGTGGGATGAGGACAGCTCAGCAACCACGAAGAAGGCAGACTTGCACAAGATTGGGAAAAGATTGGCACAAGCCAATCTTCCATACATCCGTGTCCCGTATTCTTGTCACGACGGTCTGCAGACGCGATTCTTGATCTTGGCCAATGGCGATGCCGAATGGCCCTCAGAGGGCGTCCGATCTCAGCCTGTCTTCATTGTCTTCCAGTACAACACCCACGGCAAGGAGCTCGGCTTTGGAGCCAAGTCGATTGATACTAGTGCCGCGAAGCGGAAGCCGGGTGAGGAGCGGTTGGTGTATGCGCCTGAACTGGTTACACGGCCCGGACAAGGTCTGGAGAGGATATCATGGAGTTATGATGAGGCTGTGAAAAGGTTTCCTTGGTTCTGTCGAGAGAAACGCTTCATTGAGGGTCTAGACAAGACCTTCTTTGCGTGCGTGGACGGAGACGACGTCGCCAAGACAGGTCTGTTGCTGGTACGTAGAAAGTGGGACGGAAATGTATGGAACCGGACGCGAGATGAGCTACTTGATTTGCCGATCGATGGTGTGAAGAATGTGAGAGTTCCAGTCCAGGAAGCACTTGCGATTTTGGAGAAAGGGAGGAAGGGTGAGACAGACGGTATGAGTGAAGAGTTGGTGGACTTCTTCTCGTAGACATTCACTGTTTTTGCTAGAAGCGCCCAAGTCTGACAACTTGTGGTGAACCAAACCCAGGGTATACCGTCTATCTTGTACTGCATCAATGTCAATTTTCGTCCAACAACGCAGCCCAGCCTTGTTAAATCAACACACTTGATGGCGAAAACCGCACGTAAACGCAACTGATTCAGGTTTACTGACTCGTATTCTAGAGGCTGATGAAGGAAGAAGGAGAAGAAGAAGGATTAATATTGACTGTAATCGATATCTTGCTCAAAATTGATCAAAGAATGCAGTGGCGCCCAAACTCGGCGCTGTGGTACTCTATCAACGGCAATATCTGCGAAATATGCGTACAGGCGGGTCGTTTCGCAACAATAGTTCTTCGTATTGCGTCGGCGACCACTTTGCAGAAATATCGCAACAAATTACCCGTTAGGTACGTACCCATGTATGCTTCGTAATACCACTTCAGCGCAATGAGATGAGAGGTGCGGCTGAAGATTCAGCGCGTAAGCAACCACAATGGCAACGGCTCTGGCGGCATCATCAAGATTTGGGCACCAATAACAACAAAGTCACTGAGGCTCAAGTCTTCCGGGTTCTCTGCTCAAACAATGCATTCGACTAGATATGGCAATTTGTTGTGGAGAGGTACGAGCAAGGGCTTATCAGCACCAACCAGCATTCGGGTGGAGATGTGGTGGTCGCACTGCATCAGTGTATGGAATGCAGCTGCATCGGAGCACCGCTCCGCCGGTCATCATGCTGATCCCAGGCCAATTTGACTATGTCAAGCATGAGCTGAAAAGGCGAAAAAAATGATTTTTGATATCGCGGCCCGCGCCGATTCCCATTTGGCGCTGGGCTTTCTGATAGCTGATAGAATTCGTTGATCAAAAAAAAAAARAAAAAAAAAAAAAAAAAACGGATTGATTGATCGTGTGAAGGTCGCCTGACCAGTTGACCCTGGCCTCTGCTTTACTTCGGCTACTTTTTGTCGGACTCTGCATGCAGAAGCATCGTTCCGACTCCATTATCACAAAATGAAATTCATTGATTGATGCCAGACAGTCACGCAAGGCTGTGATCTTTAAAAGCCCTAGTTCTTCTACTCACTGGCAAGTTTCTCCATTGGTGCACCAATACATATGAACCCATGTATGCCCGTCAACATTTCAAACAATCACTCAAGTGTTGAAATCATTCATTACCATATATACGAAGTAGTGGCATTCGTACCGAAGACGAGAGACCGATGAACCTGTCTTCATCGACAATCTCAAAATACATCAGCGTCCAAGTATGGATGCACGAGATAACATCAACGAGTCCGACAGCAACGGAAGTTCTACTGATCATCATGACCAACAAGGCTCAGTCGAGCCCCGTTCTCATGATACCGAGCTCCTTGACAACGGGGACTTTGACGTGTCGAGAGACGAAACAAGCGCTCCCGACACCATTCGACCTCAAGATGGAGAAAGTACCGGTCCACCGGCAAGAACAGATGCCGTCGAATCAACAAGGACTACTCGTTCAACTCCACCATCAGAAGTCGATCAGCATGAAGTCGACAGCAGACTTCTTGAGGCGGCCCGCGACGGGAACCTGGACGACATGAATGAAGCCATCAAAGCAAATGCAAATCTGGACGCCAGAACCGAGTTTTCGAACGAGACAGCACTTCATCTAGCATGCCGTTTTGGACAAAACCACATAGTCAAGGAACTTCTGAAGCCTGAGTCGGCGTTCAACAACTTGAACGCACGAGACAATGACGAATGGACGCCACTACATTCGGCGTGTTCTGCAAGTTTCCCTGGAACGATGGAAATTCTACGCATTCTATTCGACCGTCGCGATCAACTTGAAGATGACGGCGATCGGTTTGATGTCAACGCAAAAGACTGGTTGGGAAGAACTGCATTGCAGTTTGCCTGCGCCTGTTCACCGCTAGATGTCATCAAATTGCTCATCATCAAGGAAGCCGATGCCAGTAATCCAGATGATTTCGGCGACACCCCTTTGACCGAAGCCTGCCGGTCTCCATCGGCGGATGTTCTCGCCATCCTCGAAGTTCTATTAGCCACAGGCGCTGATATTGATGCCCTTAATAAGCACAACTCGTCACCTCTGACTGTAGCGTGCCAATACCAGTCAGGAGGGATTGTCAAGTTTCTGTTGAACGCCGGCGCCAAGTTCAATACCCCGAATCACCATGGCCATACACCACTCATCTTGTCTTGTCGATACGGAGATAAAGATATGGTGAGAACAATCCTCGAGTCTGAGCCGAATAAGGACCACACTGATGAAGACGGCAAAAATGCATTGGATCACGCCATACTCAATGAAACGAAAAATCGAGATGATATCGTGCCACTGCTACTCAACCGGGGTTTGAAGCTGAGTCATGACACTGCCTTGCAGATATTTGCTCGCCGAAAGCCAGGTACAATTTCAAGAGACAGTTGGCGGGAAAGTTTCTGGGTCAGCACAGTACACAGGATGCTTGGATGCAATCGACCTCCAGACGTAACATCATCTGATGCCATCGAACCAATCTTGGAATTCGCCAGCAAGGAGGATAAACTTTCCGCAATGTTCCATGCTGGTTCTGAGGATCAGTTTGAAGTTCTTTTCGATTTGATGGAGGACTTACAATTGAATTCTGATATATGCAATATCATTTGGCTCCGGAATCACAACGATGAAGACCCAAACAATAGTCTATGGCAGTCTTGGTATTTCGAGAGACTCAAAAGAAAAAAGCGCCAGGAGGACTTGTGGTTGGGTCCGGGGGACTCGGCTGCGAAGCTTTCGCCAGACACCATCCTCCAATGGTCAGCATATCACGGGGATCACACCCTTGCATGGTATATTCTGAAGACATCAGAGCTGGATCCCGTGGATCTAGAGAAGGACATACGCTTGGCAATGCAGATTGCTAAGGCAAGGAAGTCAGCGAAACTGAAGCAGGGTAAGACAGATTCAGCCCGACATGAGGCAACTGAGCGCGACAAGATGGTTGCGACAGACAAAAAGCACGAATATTCCAGACGCTATGATTCCACTGTTGCTATACTCAGCAATGCAACAGCACTGGAGCGTATTGTCAAGCAGCTGCCAGAGCGCCCAACACTGGATGATCTCAAGGACAAGGATACCTTTCTCCAAGAGTACGACGCCACTATCATAGACTTCTATCAGCAGGACGGCCAGATAGATTTGTTGAAATCATCAGCCAGTGTCTTCGATCTGGTATATGCCGGCGACGATTCAAGTGTGGACAAAGTCATGAAAAGCACAAAATCGACTTTTGCTCAAATGACCAGGGATGCATTGAGAGAAGACGAGGAGAAGCACGAGACAGAAACATTGCAGCTGCGTTGGATTCATCTTCCTGCGAATCATGTGAGTTCTGCTGGGCCGGACATTTGTCAAGTTTTTACTAATGAGTGCCTCAGATGGATTGGATGGAGGTAGGTTGGTTCTTGTGCGGCGTCAGCCGCTACCATGCTAATTATTATATGTCCAGCATTTGGCATTGCGTATATTTGGTGCGAAACGTGCAACAGATGAGGAACGGAACTCCTTCTTTGAGATGGTGCAGCGAGGCCGAGTCGAGCTACCAACTGACCAATCCGCAATTAAGTTCATGAAGCCAGTCTGCGTTGTAAGTCGAATCTAGAGTTTTGGGGCGTCCCTGGAAAACCGCTGATCATACTCAAGAAAGAGGAAATACCACAGAAGGCCAATGATCCAAGACCTAGCTCGGCAAAGTCTGATATGGCCCAAGGCGATGATAACCAGGGCCATAATGACGCCTCTGATACGGGAACCACTGAGAAGGCTACTGGGGCATCTACGCAAGTGGCAACGAAAATCTCCCCGAAAATGTCCCAAGAGGCAAAAGGTTCGTGACCGTGGCAACCTTGACAACATGGAAGAGAGATTTCTGACGCATAGCTTCATACATAGCTGGATTTCAGAGATTGGCACTCTACGTAAGCTTATACCCATCGCCTTCTTTTTTGCAAATTCCTGCTTACACGACTAGACGCCCTACATTACATTCGGCTACTGTGAAGCACCAAAACCAGAAAAGCCACACTCAAAGCACAAAAGTCTTTTGGATCAGTATAAGAAAAGTATCTTACATGGACCAAGGTCATTGGATCGATTCTATTACAACTCCCTAGTTGATGACAAAATGTATCAGCGCGACAGGAGCCAAGTAGTCACCCGCAAACTCCTCAAAACAACGAAGCAAGGCATGGTGCCCAAAAACACAGAAAAATGGCCATTCCTCACCGTGGATCAGCTTTGGGTTTGGGTCATTGACAACAGTAAGTGGACCTCAGTCATGATATTGTTACCGCTGTTGTTAGTTTACCCAGCCCATGCGCGTCGCTGATAAATGCCCCTACCCAGAGACTATCATCACTTCATCGACCCATCGGGAAGATCAATTTGATGATCTGTTGGTTGAGAGGATCTTCCACCAACTACGTAAAGGAAGTGGCGAAGGTTCAGGCCAAACGACGCCATCATCAGCCATCGAAATGAGCCACTTTTTGGTCAGCAGTTGTGTTGATTTTATCAACAATCTGACATGGCACGACGTTTGTCATGAAAAGGACAAGAATATCAGCGAAGATGCGAGGTCCAAGTCAGTGCGTTTGTTGTACGCAGACAGCCTCAATGATGTGGTAAGTGCCAAGTGACGGACTTTCAAGTTGGCCGAGATGATTTCCATTATCCAATTCTGCTCGAGACACATCATAGTTAATATTTTTCCTTCGCGCAGATGGCCACCGAGAAGGAACTTTTTCGAAAGTTCAAGGGACGCATAACAAAGGAAAAGAAAAGCCTAGAGGCGAAACCGAAAAAGAAAATGGGGAAGCGGGTACCAAAGCAAGATGACACCAAGACTCCAGGGCCAAACGGCAACGACAATCACGACATGGAACTCAAGTCGCTGGAGAATCTCAAACAGGACAAGAGAGACTGGAGGGCTATTCATCGCGCTGCTAAGCTTCTGGACGAGGTCAAAGATATTCGAGATGAGCTCGTCATCCTAGAATTTCTGGTTACTCAACAGGAACACGTCTGGAACAGTCTGGTGGATCCCAATTCGGATAATCACGATGCACGAAGCCCAAGATTCACGGCCAACGAACTGGACGTCATGATCAAAATGACGGACACAATTCAAAAATCGGTACCATACATTATCTTGTACATGATTTTGAAAAATGGCTAACCGTGATCAGGTGAACGATTTACTCAAGCTTGAGGAAGACAGTATCAAGATCAAGGAATCAATAATGTCCCGCGATCTCGTGGAGAAGTCTGCGAAGCAAAGTCTTGAGTTGGTCGAACTGAGCAGCGAAACTAAGGAACAGACTAAGAAATTGGTCACTCTGGCGGACAGAGCCGATCAGCAGAGTGAAGACAATGCTAGACAAGAAAAGATACTCATGCTGTTCACTGTCGTCACTGTGGTATTTGTAAGTATCGCCCGCACAACTACCACTTTATCAGCAGCTAAGGATAATTGCTAGACGCCTCTGTCATTCCTGGCCTCGTTCTATGCATTGAACACCAGCACATCCCGACACAATGACGATGGAGAGCTTGAGTATGAACCAGAATGGATGAATCAAAGGATCTGTGAGTACCACCTCTTTTATGATTCAATTTTGATTGACGGTAAGAGGCTGATATTGCTTTGCAGATGGAATATCAGCTGCCATAGTTGGCCCGCTTCTCATTTATGCGTTCTTTAACGAGATAAAGAATTTGCCTGTCACCATTGAGAAGAGGACCGATCGAATAACGTGGCCGTGGCTGGTTGATCTGCAATGGATTTGGGGTCTGGTCAAATGGACCGGCCCGGTGGCTACGCACAAGACTGACTCCGCGCTTCAAGAAGGATACCGCAGGTCCGACAGCAGACGAAGCTCTGATATAATGTTAGAAGAGGGTCTGCCTGCAATTGAGAACCGGCGAAGGCATTGCAACACACCAGCATAGGCGGCGGCGATTTTCGACATTCCGTTCAATTTCTTATCGCAAGGGAGACCTCGGTAATCTATCCAAGACCTAGTTTCAGTAATTTTTAGTGTGAGACTGGAATGGCCAAGATTTTTTTTGTCTCCAAATCTATTCCAGTATGGCCCGCTTACTACCCACTTCAGTCATGCAGTCGAAGTGTTGTAACTTGCGTATCTGCTTGTCACCAACACACATTTCCTAGTACCCATAAAATGCCTAGGATTATACACGTGACGGCACAATATCCCACCCATTGCTTCGAATATACGACTTTCAGTTTTCAACGATTCCTCCAAGGCCAATAAAAATCGAGACTTTTGTCCGGGCACCATAGAACTCCAAGAGTCCGTGAGAACTAATACGCAGATATTGATCAAGTACTCAAAGTCTCATCTCGGCTCCTCACCATGGGCTGTAAAAGCCGATCTGAGCTGGATTCCTTGCATGCCCGCCTCTCCGACGCCGGACTGCAAAGGATGGCATTTCGCGACTCCGATGGAGATATCCATTCGAGTGTGGCTTCCTACTTTTCCAACACAGCCAAACTAGAGCCAGCTTTCGTCATCCGCCCAGAAGCCGCCGACCAGCTCTCAGCGGCAATCAAGGTCTTAGTCAGCGCCGGGGAGAAATTCGCCGTCCGCAGTGGTGGCCATTCGCCCGTAGCAGGGTCGAACAACATCAAGGGCGGTATCACCATTGATCTCAGCCGTCTGAACGAGATCCGTTACGACGAAGAGACCAAGCTGGTGACTTTCAGTCCGGGCGTGCGCTGGAAGCATGTTTACCAAGCGCTCCAGGAGCATGACCGCATGGTCGCAGGCGGGCGAGAAGGCGATACCGGTGTCGCTGGGTTCCTTCTTGGTGGAGGCAACACCTGGTTCACGTCACAAAAGGGTTTCGGTTGCGACAACGTTGTCTCGTACGAGATGATGCTGGCGGACGGCCAGATCATTACGGTGAAGAAGGACGGAGAGCACGGCGACCTCTTCCGTGCTTTAAAGGGCGGATCCAACAATTTCGGCATCGCTGTCAGCTTCACGATGGAGACTTTTCCGTGTCAAGATATCTGGGGAGGGACGACATTGTCGTCGAAAGAGTACATCCCCGACGCACTTGGCGCTGTGGCGGAGTTCACCACGAATCTACCGCAGAACCCACACAGTAGTCTGATCGCGGCCGTCAACTACATTCCTCAGATCAAGGACATTGGCGTCGGAGCAGCGATGGTGGAGACACGCGGCGTGGAAAATGCTCCTTCGTTCGATAAATGGATGAAGATGCCCAAAATGGTCGATACTACAGGAAAGAAGTCGATACTGGCTATGGGACTCGAGACTGCGTTGCCCTATGAAATGTAGTAAGTTTGATCATGCTCCTGACGGATTACTTGAGCGCAGAATTAGGAATTGACACGAGATTGCAGCGATACTTGGTTCACACTGACCATCAAGAACGATGTCCGCATCATGCACAAAGCTGTCGAAGTACACGAATCGCTAGTCAATGACCTGAGAGCCTTCATACCCGATGGGGACTTTGTCACCCAATGCTTATTCCAACCACTGCCGACGACCTTTGCCCAGCGTTCTGTAGAGCAGGGCGGCAACGTCATGGGACTCGAGAGGAACAAGTCCGACGGGCTGCTGTTCCAGCTCAACGCAATGGTCAAGACCGTTCAGCAGCACGACTTTGCCCACCCGAAAGTGAAGTCTGGCACCCAAACCATCAAGGAGTTTGCCGCGAGCATTGAGGGCGGCCTCCTGGACTGGGTCTACCTGAATTATGCGGATGGAAGCCAGGATCCCCTTGGAAGCTATGGAGCCGAGAATGTCGAGTTCATGAAGGAAGTCGCCGCCAGATACGATCCGAAGAAGGTTTTCCAAGTCCTCTGCCCGGGAGGGTTCAAGCTTTCCGACCAGACAGCTTGAATAAATGACAGTTTCCCTTTCCGTAATGACGACTTCAGCTTCAGTCTCCTGTCACCATGTAGCTTAAGCGGGTATCAGCCAGCTAGACACGAACATGGCAGTCGGTGCTTGGTCAATATATAAAAGTGTAAAGCGGAGATGAAATACGAGGTATATTAATGACGAATAAGCGAACATCCACAGACTCAAATCGAAGCTCGGGGCGGGGTCAACACCGTGCCATCCTATAGTCTTGGCTCTCCAATACGGGCGTCCGACCATCGGCAGATCACCGAAAAAAACAACAAGGATCGCAAACTTTCTTACCCTTGCTCTGTTCATGTCTCTCCCCTCATAGTTGCGTTTCCTTTGGTCATGTCCCTTGAACGTTGGCTTACTTGATATACACTGTTCCGCGAGCACTTTCAAACCATCCTCGCGACCATATTTCATGTGCCCATGACTTGATCCGTTGCGATAGACGTTAAGAAGACACAATGTCTTGGAATACGAGCTTATCGAGCGCCTTGTGGCTCATCTTGACCGTCGCGACCAACCAATCATGGGCCGCGGAAGCTCTGCATAGGCGCGAATACTTCTTCGTCGGCGGCGAATACGTCAACACGACCGCCGGAACGGTGCGGCAGAATCAGATGTACGTCGAGAAGCTGAGCCCGGCGGCGGCGACGACACAGCCGTATCCCCTGATCCTGGTGCACGGCGGCGGACAGGACGGCACCGTGAGTAGAACATACCATTCCTCGAATATCATGAAAATGTACAACCGTGCTGATATTTTTACTCTTGTCGAAAAGAACTGGCTGAACAAACCTGACGGTGGCACCGGCTGGGCGTCATGGTTTCTGAACAACGGATACGAGGTCTACATCGTCGACGAGCCGGCCCGCGGCCGCTCGGCGTGGAACGCCCTCGGCGGGTTTCCGACGAGCACCTTTTCCGTCGAGACCATATCATCTCGCTTCACGGCGGCCCGGAATTCTTCTATTTGGCCGCAGGCGGAGTTGCATAATCAATGGCCCGGCGTAAGCAATGACCCTTCTCTTTCTTAAGAAAATCAACTAACAAGAAAACCGTCCAGTCGGGCCTCCCCGGCGACCCGATCTTCGACACGTACTACGCCTCGGTCGTCCAGGGCACCGCCAACGGCACGGAGCACGAGCGGGCCATGCGCGCCGCCGGGTCCGCGCTGCTGGACCGCGTCGGCCCCGCCGTCGTGGTGACGCACTCCCAGGGCGGGCCGTACGGGTGGTCGCTGGCGGACGCGCGGCCGGCGCTCGTCCGGGCGCTCGTGCAGATCGAGCCCAAGGGCCCGCCGTTCCGCGAGGCCGTCTTCTCGTCCGACTACACGCGGCCCTGGGGCCTGACGTCGATCCCGCTGGCGTACGACCCGCCGGCTGTGAACGACACGGCGGCGCCGCTGGATATGATGGCGGTCAACTCGACCAACGCCAATTTGACCGACTGTATCCTCCAGGCCGAGCCGGCCCGGCAGCTGCCGAACCTGAAGAATGTGCCCGTCTTGGTCGAGACGGGCGAGGCGTCGTACCACGCTCCTTATGACCACTGCACCGTCTCTTTCCTGCGGCAGGCTGGGGTACAGGTAGAACACTTGGAGCTGGGCCAGGTTGGAATCCATGGGAACGGTCATAGTAAGTACATCTGGTCACGCACAAGCTTCTTCCCTCTTGTAAAAACTAGACTGCTGACCCGAGATTTCAAAGTGCAATTTCTAGAAATGAACAGCGATGATATCGTTGCCAAACTTCACGCGTGGATCGTCAAGACGGTTGCGAGTTAAGATATGTATGACCGTTGCATACGAAGTAAATACAGGCCCTGAAAATCGCTTCCATCACAGCAAGTATAGATCCGTTTACCGTAATACAACATTCACCAAGGCTCCTGCAAGGTTCGCTGGGCACTACGTGGATGAGTAGCTTTACACGACAGACCACCCGCAAGTTAAGGCCAAGTACCAAGATGGGCAAATGCGGTTAACACAACACAGCCTGTGTTCGTGAAATGAACCGTTTCTTCATGTCACTGCAGTAATATTGCAACCCAAAATTTGATGTACATGTAGTAACATTGGAAGCCTTTTCTCCTTTTCGCTACATTCCTCAGCCATTCCCCTTTTCAATGCGACTACCTAGAGCATAATAAAGCTTCAAAACAAGACACTCCTCGATGAGCAGGCAGTTTTGCTCAAATCATGCAACCCATTTGGCATACACGAGTAGCGTGCTGCGGGCTTCTACCCTCTTTCAAATGAAAACACGGAACACCGAATGCCTGCCAAGAACATAAAAATCTACTATAAACCCAGCATGCAGCTTTCATTTTACACGTGACGCCGGAAGCTTTGTCGCTCCTCGGAATCATTTAACCTCCTAGTCTCTTCGAAAGCCTAGTCAAGGCCAGATAACACAACTTCTGCCATTATTAGGACTTGTTGGATGCCTTCCACGTCTGAAAAGCTTCAGCGAGTTGATTGGCAGCCGCAGGCTCTTTTACCTGCAAGACCCATGTCTCGAGGCCTGTTCCATCATCTGTAGAGGCCATGACCCTCACAGTCTTCTTGTCGGCCTTGTAATCAACGCCGGACAGCAAGCTCTTGTTCATGGCAATGTGTCCACGAGGATCAGCGCGGAGAAGGATTCGCACCTGGCCGGTGGTCTTATGCTTGAGCAGGCGCAGTTGACCGACGCCCTGGGTCACCCATGGCGACTTGGACGACGGGCTATCCTCGCCCGGCTTGACATCGACATATTTGATCGCCTTGGCCCTCACTTCATGAACAGTTTCCTCGTCCTCTTCACCGGCGCGACCCTCGGTCAAGGAAATTTGCTCTTGGGGTGGTTCGGCATCGCCCTCGGCTTGCGCTGCCTGCGGTTCAGGGGTGCCGCCGTTGACGGGCGTGGTGTTGATGCTCGAAGCTGCTGGGAATGGCGAATTGGCACCGGGGGCACCAGGGGCACCTTTGGGCTGAAGGCCACTAAAAACGCTGGGGGTTGAAGAAGGCTGGGGCGCGAATAAGTTTGTGGAACTTTGGGTAGGGGTTGGCTTAGGGGAAGCCGAAGTGAAGCTGAAGGTAGGGGCAGGAGTCGCACCGTTTGTCTGGTTGCCAAAGAGAGACTGGCTCTGATCAGCTGGCGCGGGCGCCGACGGCGCTTGTTGTCCGCCGAATTGGAAGTTAAATGATCCGGAGGGGGTCGGCGTGCCGGAAGCTCCGCCAAAGGACTGGGTAGAAGGGCCACTTGCGTTGTTTGCGAACGGGTTGGGGGAGGATCCTCCGCCAGCACCGAAAGTGAACGATGAGCCTCCACCGGGGGTCGGACCTCCGCCGAATGTGAAAGATGGTCCACCAGCAGCGTTGCCGTTTGGCTGCGAGTTCTGGCCGAATGTAAATGACGAAGAGGCATTATCGACGCTGGGAGCAGAGCTCTGCTGACCAAAAGTGAACGAAGCATTGTTGTTGCCGAAGCCAGAAGCAGGAGCCTCTTGCTGCTGAGGCTGAGATCCAAACATACCCGATGCCTCGAAAGATGGTGCAGGCGAAGGGCTCGCATGTCTGGCCACGCCACCGGCAGCTCCTCTCAGTCTCTTCGGAGTCAGGATCTTCCTTCCCCCGACAGGGCTGTTTGTCGCGGCAGAGTCTCCAGTAACATTGCCGAACATCGACTTCTTCTCTGGCTGGCTATTTGCCGGTGCCGTTGACTGAGACGCGCCAAACGAGAACGAAGGAGCCGAAGGCTGGCTCGCGGCATCGTTATTGGCATCAGCCCTGCCAAACATGACCTTCTTGGCTGGCTGAGAGTCGTCCTCAGCGCCTCTCTTTGAGGAAGTATTGACACTGCCACCAAAAGGATTGGCGGGCTGAGCTCCGAACATATTACTGGGAGCCGCAGACGAGTTGTTATTATTTCCGAAGAGAGGAGTTGCAGAACCTGCAGCGTTGCCGCCAAACAGATTTGCCGCAGGCTTCGGGGGTTCAGTCGAGGGCTGGAAGCCACCGAAAACCGGTGCTGCACTTGGGGTCGAGGGAGTCTCCGCGATGGACTGTCCAAAGCTGAAGCCACCTTGTGCGGGTTCTTTTGGAGCCACAGAGAACCCGTTGGACGTAGGCTGGGCTCCGAAATTGGGTTTGGGTGCAGATCCAAACAAGGATTTCGGTTGCTCCGGTGCCTCAGCTGGCTTGCTAGACTCTCCAAACAGCGGCGTGGGTGCGGGAGTAGAACTTCCAAAGGAGAACGTCGGCGTCGGGGCTGCCGGTGCCGGTGTACCAAAGAGCGACGTGGTGGCAGCAGGTGTGGTACTGGCCTTGTCGTTTTCAGCTGGCTGGGCGGGAGCGCCAAACAAGTTCTGGGAGGGTTTAGCAGTTTCGCCAAATAGCGAGCCCGCGGATGTCGCAGGCGTAGTCTTCTCTGCCTCCGGCTTGTTAAAGCTGCCAAACAGCGACTGAGATGACTGCTGAGAGCTGCCCGCCGGTTCTGAAGGTTTCGCGCCAAACAACGACTGAGATGATTGTTGCGTACCCTCGGATGGCTGCTCCGAGGGCTTGGCACCAAACAAGGACGGAGTCGGTTGCTCTGGCTTTTTCGTACCGAAGAGAGATGGAGTGGGCTCCGATGACTTTCGCTCGCTTCCAGCCGGCTCCTCCGAGGGCTTCGCACCGAACAAGGGCTGTGCCGCCTCTTCTGGCTTCTTAGCAGCAAAGAGAGGCTGAGCAGGCTCCGATGGCTTCGTGCCAAAGAGGGACGTGGTCGGGGTCTCAGTTGTGGTCGAAGGTTTGAAGGACCCAAAGAGCGATGATGAAGAACTGGGCCGGTCATTTCCAGCTTCTTTAGGCTCGGTGGCCTTGTCTGTCGACGGAGCAGGCGTGGCAGATGTGAAGCTGTTGGGCTTGCTGCCAAAAGTGATGGGTGTTGTCGCCGCGTTAAAGGTGAAATCGGCGGGGCCCTTGGCTGGAGCTGGAGTCTTTGCTGGCTCCAGTTCAGGGACAGCCTCCTTGACAGGAGACGCCGCACGAGACGTCTGCTCAATGGATGTTTCCCGAAGAGGCTGTCCATCAGATCCAAATGATACGCGACCAAATAGACCGCCCTTTGACGCATTGGCCGTTGGCTTCTCTGCCTGATCATCTGCAGGTTTGTGGAAGCTGCTCGCAAACGGGTTTGAAGTGGAAGCAGCAGGCTTGCTCAGGCCAAATAGCGACGGCGTCCCGGTTCCGGTAGTGACAGGAGGCGTAGCAGTGCCAGTGCTGGCCACAGCGCTCGGCGCGGCATCTTGGCTGCCTGTCTCGGGTTGCGACTGATCATCTTCCGAGTCACTGTCATCGCCGTTCTCTGCACCACTGTTGTTTGCTGAGCTCTCGGAGAGATAACCGAAAATGTTGGTAGCCTTGGGCGCAAGTCCTGAACCGAACTTGTGGGTAGATAGCACGGAGTCTTTGCTGGTGTTGAGCGACTGGCCGGGCTGGAACTGAGTCGACTCCAGTTTCGATGACTCCACAACGCCATTGGAGGGCGGGCCGTAGGGGTTCGATTTGACATCAAAGACAGACTTGGGTCCTTCCGTGGACTTTGCTACGCCAAAGAGTGATGGCATGGGAGCAGCCGAAGCAGCACTCGCGCTTGCGCCGAAAGCTGCTCGTTTGAGAGGTGATCCTACAGGGGTTGAGCTTCCTGACTGGACATTGTTGATGATGCCCTCTAATCTAGAGCGCGCGGCAGAAGGCGTGGACTTTTGGAGCTTGCTGCGCGAGTTCTCGTCATCGTCATCGTCTTCGTTGGCCCTGCGCTTGCTCTTGACGGGGGTCGGAGCAAACTTGTGCGTGCCATCGGTCGAGGCCGGATCGAGAGTTCGTCGCTTGTTTTGGTTGAATCCAGAGTTCAGTGGCATGTTGTCTTTCATCTGGATATCGTCATCTGCCTTGCGCTTGGTATTGGTGCTCGCCGAAAAGCCCTTTGCTGGGCTGTTTGCACTGGCCGGCGCGGCCTTCTCAGCCTCTGGTGCGGGCTCAGGCAAGTTATGTGCTTGCCGCCATTTGCGCATCACTTCCGCTGAAGGCTTGACATTTTTGAACTGGTATAGACCATAGCGCAACATGATGAGGCCACGACTCTTTTCATACTCTTTGGCAAAGTTGAGAATGTTCAGCTTCCAGTCCTTCTTGGCAAAAATCTCGTTGGCAGCGTACTTCAGCCGCCTCAAATCGAGAATACAAAAGAACTGTCTCCTCTGATCATCGTCGAACTCTGGCGGGCACTTATGAGCCAAGTATTGATCGGCATAGACCGTGCCCTTGCGACCCTTCAAGCTGTTGGGAACAGCATCTGATATGGCTGCACCCGTCAGTCCGGGGTCGGGCGAAGGTATCCTCTGCTTGAAGAGCTCCTGCGAAGTCGTGCCTGCCATGCCATGTGAAGGGCCCTTGGACGCAAGTTTGCGCACCGAGGCAGGGGTCTTGATGACCTCGGAGGGGAGTTTGGGCGCGAAGGGAGTGGTACGACTCGGCTTGGGAGTCGTCGTTGTTCGGAAGAGGTCCTTGACAACAGGAGGGTTAGAGGTGGTTGGGGCACTCGCGGCGACGCGACTTGGCCTCTGAGAGCTTCGCAGGGGCGAGGCGCGATTCATCGGGACGAGCGAGGATCGAAATCTGCTAGACGCCGGGGTGACGGAGCTGTGCGAGCTGGATGTGGCGCTCGCGCTCGGCCGGCGCGGCGTTGGGATCGGGTTAAAGCTGGAAGACATGATGCCTAGAGCTCCGAAGCTTAGTTGTGTGGGAAAGGGGATGGCTGCAGCTCAATGAAGCTGAGACTACGCCGGGATCGCGGCACGAGGCTCTGAAATAAACAGGAGTCGTATCGCGCGCGCTGATCCAGATGGACTCGTCTAGAAGTCGATGGGCTGACACAGCATGCTCGAGGCACCGAAGACAGAACGAGGCAGGACGTGCCTTTTCGAGAGCACCAGGTGGCCAAAGGAACCAAAAGCAGGTGCAGGAAGAAAGGAAAAAAGAAGGTTTGAGATGGGATGCAGAGATTAATGCAGGCCAACGAGCTTCATCCTCTGACACGATGAAAAGGCGCGTGTTGTTGAGGGCTGAGGCCGGAGGATGGGGTGTCGTGTATTGATTTTTCGACAGTGGTTCAGTTTTTTGGGCGTTGCAGAAATCGCAGTCGGGTTGTCGTTATTTTGGGGTGGATCAGCAAGGAAGGGTGGGATGGATTTGAATGCGCACCGCAGAGAGAGAGAGAGAGAGAGAGAGACACGCCACTACGACCTAGCAACCGCGACCTGGCCTTGCTTTGCTTTGCGTTGCCTCGCTGTGCTCCACTCCAGTTCCAGTGCTTAACTCTGCTTTTGGTTGGTGAATGAAATGCTAGCAGCCCAGTCAGTGAGTGAGTGGCCAGTGTGAGCCGGGAAGGGCAGGCGCCTACAGGCTACGGCAAGGTAGGCTTGCGCTAAACCAAAAATACGACCCGCGCCTGCTAGCCCGAACCCAAGGGCTGGAGTGCACGGACCACTTTGCTGCCAAAACACTCCCATCCCCTCCCCGTTTCCCGCGTCGAGCTCAATCTTGCTGTCTTGCCATTGAATTCACTCTTTCAATCCCTGGCGAGCCTGGGAGCTGCTGCTGCTCTTGGTCTTCCACCTCGCCCACCGCCGCGCGACCTCTCTTCCCCGTGAGCTCTGCCCGCACGTCTTGGCGCGTCAAGCGTCAGCCCCTTGCCCGCGTTTTTTTGGCGTTCGCGTTTTCGTCGAATCAATCACATGCAGGGCCTTTCTGTTGCATCTGCATTCGGCCGTGATCCCCTATGCTCAGGGTGTTCCCAGGCACTTGATTTAGATAATGTATTTTCTGTCAGCATTGTTTACTGGCATCACAAGGAGATCATGAGACTCAACAGTAACTCGAGCGCCTTTTCCATTACAACATTATATAAAAGCGCTTTGGAAACTTCAAAGGTTATACGCAGCATACTAATATCATGGAATGGTGTGCTTTCTCCATGACTTCTATCAGGCTCAGATCAAGCACCCTTGATAACGCAGATTTTGGTGTCACGATATCTGGGGAATATATGACTGCTGCAGATCATTTGACATTCGTTGAGTTGGGGCTATATTCACAGCTATACAGTACCACCTCAGGAAAACGTCACCACGTGCATTTACTATATAGATATGGTGTATAAACGACTTCTGCGTCCTGCAAGTAAGCCAGTCATATGACAAGGTCCAGCCTCGATGCAGGCACCACATTGTGTGTGTGTACTTGATGCTGCGACAGAATGCATCAAACCCACGCCTTTTCGACAGGATCCGAGGCACAGATGCCTTGCAGTCTGAGTCATCCGCACAACTGGTCGGGTCAATATAGAGCTATCGGCTTGGTTCTAGACAGTTTGCCTACACGTGCAGCGACTCGGTCTTCTTTATTCTTGAATTATGGTATTGGTATTGGTGGTTGCGGTTCTCTTATCTGCTTTTGGGGGTCTCAGCCCTTCCATTAACACGTCTAAGCATCCAACATAAAGATTTCCATCTCATCAGTTGGCCACAATGATCAGATCGACTTGTAAAACTCATTGGTCGTTCCAGATTACGCGCCCAGGTCGACATTTACAGCTTGGCCTTGGTCTGGGCCTTCTTCAGGATAGGCTCCATCTTGGTCGCCTTCATAACGTCGCCCTTGACCTTGAGCTTTCCAGACATGAAGAGCCGTTGTGCGTTTGCCTGTCCGGCGACCAGCTTGCCAAAGTCCTCATCGGAAAGCGAGAGGGTGACTATAAATAGATTTCCTTGTCAGCATCGTTCGCAGGCTTACATGGTGTTGAATGCGGCAGCAGTATTGAAATAGTATTCCTGCTGCCGTCGAGAATAATGGTGTCGCATACCTGTAGGCTTGTTTCCCAGTCCCGTGCCGACCGTGCCGCTCTGCTTGAGGTCGATGTGCCAGCTCTCCGTCTCGCCAGCCTTGTTCTTCAGCGTAAAGGCGAACACGGCGTTGCCCTGCTTGATGGCATCCTTCTTGTCGGCTTCGCTCGCAGTGAGGGCGGAGTTGATGGCGTCGAAAGCGACCGAGGAAGGAAACTTGTCTGAAGAGAGAGAGGAATGTCAGAACTTTGCGGTTGCGACGATGCGACGCCGGGGAGAGAAGTGCGAGTGCATACCGTTCTTGAGACTCATTTTGGCGGATAGATTATACTTGTTGGTAGCGGGGTATCGGGGTCTCTTTAATCAGATCGGAGGGAGTTGAATGACTTGTTGGATTTTGGAAATGAATACTGTCGGTGATTGCAGAGGTGGAAGAAAAGATAGAGTTCGTGGGCAGCTTGGCTGATCATAAGCATTGGAGAATGACATAGACCGACTCGCGATCGACAACCACATGTCAATTGTACCTCGGCGCCCGTCCGTTGGCTGCTCTCATGTCACTCATGTGGCCTGAGCCGAGCTCCTGGCTCTAGCACTAGCGTACCGAGCACCGAGCACTAACTGTGAATTCCAGTGAATCCAGTCAGTGCGCGCCGACCAAAGTGTGGGGGAGATCCGTCCATTGTCATGGTTCCGGGTCTCGAATCCCTAACACTTCCCCAGAGTCCAACAGACTGGCAATGTTGGCGATCCGGCAATTGGTTTGACGGGCGTGCTGGTTTTCACCTGGGCGGTTTCTGGGAGAGGAAAGCTCGTCCTTGACCTCTTGGACTATATACGGATGCAGTCTTTCTTCAGCCCCAGACATTTGTGTACTGGACAACTGCACAACGAAAGAAGCAAGCAAACACATCGTAGACTGCTCGCAGGGAACCGAGAAAGGAATTGCTTGCATTTTATCAGCGTGCTTGGGTGGATCATGACTCTCACAATAGCTGCCGAGTTTCCCCAAACAGGCCCATCAAAAGAGACTTCATAGCCACATGGTTTCTTCTCCAACTGCCGAGCATTCATAGGCCAAGATAACCATTATCTGCCGGGCAGAATATGTAGCAATGAAGAAAAGGAAACAAGTCAAGAAGGAGAAGAAAACACCGAGAACTCAAAAGCCAAGCAAGCGCAGGCCAGTATTCCAGAAAACAAATGATGTTCAGGGTAAAGTCGGTAGTGTAGGTTCGATTGGCAGACTGGATATCACCTAGGGATCTGGATAACTTGCTGTTGTACGAGATACGGGCTATGTTTGCTCAAGTACCATGTTACAGCGCATGATGGATATAGGGAATATGTTGGCCTTCAAGATGCATCTCGATATGCGCCACCTGGCGCCAGGGCTTCTTGAGATTGTACTCTCTGTCGGCGTTATGGGAAGTTTGAGCAAACCCCGACCTGAGCCTGGGCGACGGACCATCAGACTTGGCGGGAAAGGCTTGTCGGATCGCATGCTCCCGTACCGGCCCTGCTGCTCGAGCATAAACGTGTGGGATACTGTTCTTCTTTCTACCTTTGGGCATTGAGACATGCAAGGAATCGACGGGCAAATATGGGGGAACACCATTGTCTGGATGCGGTAACTGCGCTTTGAGGGATGGATGTCGAGCCAACACTCTCAGCTCCTCCCGCCCTGGCTGGCGCCGGAGCCAGTATTATACCTTGGACCCGACAACCTGGAGAGGGGAGATCTCCCAGTAAAACGCCGATACTTGTTGTACATCGAGCATATCCGTCCCATCATCCATGGATCTGCCACCCCGTCGGCCAGGTACTCACGACGGACACATCAAATCGTCTCGTCTGGGAGCATTTTCCACACTTTTATAATACCCCGTCCACCCCTGCAATGGTCCTTTGGCCCTGGTTTTGGCTTGCTGCTAATGTAGGTCTGCAAGTACTATCCGCCCGCGGCTGCACTCTCGTTCCGGAATCCTTCATTCCATGGTTCCCGGGATCCTTTTATTGTTGGAGCTTGATCGAAGTTCATGGTCTGATTCGAATCGTCTCGGCTTGACCCTGGACTCGATCCGCCAAGCGAGATCCCAAAAGTCCCCCCCAAAACCGGCGCACTCCCTTAACGCAAGTCGGCGTCTGCAAACTGGTGTTCTTTCGTCCAGGTTCCTCTCTGGGCCGCCGACCGGCCACTCTCATGTCTGTCGGAATGGCCTGACTGGGCATGGGCGGCAGATCTGCAATAGGTTATTCTAGCTGTAGCTGTGGTGCCACTGGCAGCCAAGCCACCAGCAGCAGTCAAAACTACCTCGTTAGCCATCAATCATGGCGTCCTAACGATGCCCGCCCTGTCTGGCGCAGACGGCCAAGGTGCCTGGCCTACACTACACACAAGCTCGTCGAAAAGGGCTTTATGCCACCAATCAGAGTTCACGGGATCGTATCAGTTGTCAAGGCATCTGGAATCCTATCGAAGCAAGCAACCGGTGAGCGTGCTCTCGGTATCTGCATCTATTGCGCCAGCCAATACGTATCGGAACCCGGGTGCAGCGTTACCATGCTGCTACAGTAGATGGGCTATGAGCTGGGCCTTGCTGCTGGGTATCATGGACTTAAGTCTGACCAGCATGACGTAGCAATTAGAGTTTCGGAGCTAGCAGACGTTGAAATGCTTGGATCTTATACCCGTGCAACATGTAAGCAGAGGTGGAACTGTACACAACCTATGTCCATACGAGCATGTTCTGTACCTAGACTGTCTGTGTGTATAATAGACTCGTTGAAGAATATTACACCTGAACTATCTAATAAGTTACCTAGGTATGTATGTACAGCAGTCTGGATCATCCCCGTTAATGCATGCCCCCCATGCGTACATACACATATGACAGCAGCGCAGCGCTTCCATCTCGTTCGGAGGATCCCTGCTTGTCATGCCATGTTCCAATCTTTTTCCTTGAGGGGAACGCACGGTACTTCGTCCCTCCCCCTTGGGTCGGTCACTTTGGAGCCAAGGCCTGGATTGGGGATGTGGTCTTTTCTGCTTCATTTATGCACTTGGAGATGTGTGTATGTATGTCTTTCCATACAAGGTCGGCATATATCTTCAGAGGAGACTGCCGTTCCACCGCCTGCGCGCGATAAGAACAGTTGACCCCTCCCTCCCTGTCTGCCTACCTTGTCAGAGACATACATATATGCATTACAAATCATCACCATTGAATCATCACCATCACCATCGCCATCGCCATCACCGTCGCTCCCTACCTACAGACACAATCCTTTCCCTGTCGGTCGCCCAGGCCTGTTCTTGCAGCAGCGCGAGCAGCAGCGCAACGACGCGGGCAGAATTGGATCCGCGCCAGCGGTGGTGTGAGCCGGCCTGAGCACTGCGATTGGAGAAAGATAATCGGGGTTCTTTTGCAAGGTGGGAAGCAATTACCTACATATCCGCACGTACATACAAATTACTACCTGGATTGTACGGTACATCGACCTCTTCGTTGCACGGGGTAGCTCCGTACATATGTACAGGTAGTAGGTCTCCTCTTCTCTTGTCACAGCACACACAGGTATGATCAGGCAGCTGTCAGACAAGTCAAACCAAACCCCGAGGCGCGGCGCCTAGTGCGCGTCGGATTTTGGGAGTCAGGTCACTGGTTCCCCCATTTCAATTGAGCCGGGCAGCCGACCCGATCAACATACGTACATTATTACATACTCATCAGTCCCATATCTTTCGCTCGCGGCTGATCTTCAGAGTGGGCCGAGCCGTGTCTGTCTGCTGTTCGGAGTCAGCTCTCTCGCTTTGTCATCCCTCCACGCTCCTATAATCCTTCCTCCTCAGAAGAAGCCCCGAGAATCCCAAAAACAACCCTCAGCCTCGCTCCTTGGATCATGCTGCAAGTCCCTCGGCGGCGCAGTCACCTCAAGATTAACTTCTAAGCTGAGTGAGATCCCTAATGATCGGTCGCACATCGACGCTTCCATTGCTTGCCACCTCTTCTTCCACCGCCGCCGCGTGCGGGCCCGTTGATAGTAGAAAGAGAGACATGGAGACCGGCAGACGCGCGCAGGGCTGCTGGACGTGCAAACGTGAGTAATAGCCGCGTCATTCGGTTGCAAACACGAGCAACCTCAGACATCCAGCATCTGCGCTGAGCTGACATTTTCCCTGCCAGAACGGAAGATTGGATGCGATCGCGGCTCTCCAGCCTGCAACAACTGCCTCAGGACAGGACGGGAATGCCTGGGGTACGGCATCCGGCTGGCCTGGCCTGACCAGCCCGATGGTCGCCGCCGCAAAAGTCAACTGCCTGACCACAGCACTCAACTACCTCCTAGTAATTCCAAGTACTATGGCAAACAGTTTCTGAACGTCACTTATGAAGACTTGGCACGAATGAGACAACACGACTCGCTTCATAGTCTCATCTTGCTTCATCTTCCTCCTCGCCCTCAGCATGTGCTTCCCATGATACCAAACCTACTGGAGAGCGAGCCACAGCTCCTGCAATACTGTAAGTAGTGAGGGCGCCTGCGATCTTGTGAGGGCTGTACTCAATATTTCACACGTAGACCGCGAGAGACTTTCGCGTATGATTTCCACCATTGATATCAACAACGGCTTCCGCGAAGATCTTCTACCAATGGCCTTGTCGCCATATGGTTCTGCCTCGGAAGGTCTACGAAACGCCATCTTTTCCGTGGCCGCCTTTCATCTATGGGGCTCCGAAGGTGCACTGCCATTCAAGGCGAAAGCGCTTCGGTCTCTGTCGTCCTCGTTGGCGGCCGACTCTGTGGGCATCAGCGAGACGCAGCTTGCGACGTCCATGATGTTGTGCGTGTACAATGTTAGTGAACAGGCATGGGATCAAGTTACAGAACTCTCACATTAACACATATTCTAGGTCTTTGATGAAACAGAAGGCCACTGGGCGCTTCATCTCAATGGTGCCAAGAACATACTGCACAGACTCATGTCCTTCCGGGATGGCTATCCACGATCTACTTTCTTGTACACATGGTTCCTTTACCACGAAGTCCTCGGCGAGTTTATCGACCCAGCCCAGTATTATCCAGGCGGCCCTGCATCGTTGCAGGCAAGAGCTCATTTGGACATGGATCCAACCATGGTGAGAACTGACGCTACAATCGCGTAGACCATTGATACTGATATCCCTTGCAGATCATCGGCTCTCTGGGCTGCTCCATTGAGGTCATGGAAATCATGAGCTATATCAACGGAATTCGCGCCCGTGAGATGCATGCAGATCAGGACGAGTTCTCAGCAGAAGAGAAATCCCGTATGAACGACGAGGTGTACTGCATTGAAGGCCGTTTGGCAACTTTGGATCAGAAGATGGACCCAAGCTATGCCTCTCAAGTCGGTCCGTATAAGCGTGCAATGATCCTCAACACCGCGGAACTCTACAGACTTGCAACGTTCTTGTACCTACAAAGAGCCCACAACACGGCCCAAGTTCACGAACTCAGGCCAATGTATCTGCAACAGGCGTTCGAAGTGCTGAGAGCTCTCGAAACCTGCACCAGCCCATGGCCGCTCTTTGTACTTGCTTGCGAGGCCGATACCGACGATCAAAGGATCGACATACTCCAGGCTCTGGACAGAATGGACAGCGAACGCCACATTGGCAACATCCGGGTTCTTCGCGACATCATTGAAGTCTTCTGGAAGCAACAGGATATGCACGCCGATACTGGACGATCCCTGAACCCGAAATGGTGGGATGTGATAGACCTCAACCTAGCGACCCCGTGGTTCATCTGAGCAGAGCCGACCTAACTCCAACCAGGTAGCAGCAAAGGATCCCACAGACGAGACATCCATTATGTACAGCCACCGATTCATCTGCTGTGGATTCTCCAGCGTCGCCTCTGCCTCCAACACCCATAACCACAATTTGTACAAAACAATCATACTGATACTTGGGAACGAAGGGAATCCTGAATTCAGAACTTCAATCTTGCGCGACGCACACATTTGGGCATTCCTGTCAACAATTTACATTCCGAATTGTTCAACATGGCCGTCAAGCTGTGGTCCCGACGACATCATCTGGACCACGTGATACGAGACAGAATTGCATAATCGCCGCTCTCGAGGATACCTTTGGCGAGCTTTCGAGAGTGATGGAATTGATTAGACGGAGATTGAGTATGTTGGGGGTTTGTGCTGGAAATCTCTTTGTTATCACTGAGACTGTTCGCATTGCTTTGTGGCAGTTCTTCTGATGTCAGTGGACAATGAAACGTCGCGATCTGCGAAGCAAACCTCTTGTCAAAATTGTGCAAATTTCCTCCTCACGACAGATCGAGACGAGGTGCCGGTACAATTGTGTTGCTTATACAATAATTTTGGATCACGCTGGATACCCTCGTCGATTTTACTCAGTCAAAACTGTCAACTAGCTAGGTATCGATCCACGGCTGGAGATCACGTCGTCATGGCACCGGCCAGAGCACGACAATCTCAAAAACGAGAGCAGCCGAAACGTTCTGCAGGCCCGCCAAGACCTATTTACGTTCCAGAGGCCCCGAAGCCGCGGAATCGCTCAAAGGGAAGCAGAGAGGCTTCGAAAGGTTCTCATGCTCAGAAGCCAGTGTCCTCTCGTAAAAAGAAAAAGAAGACAAAGAAGACGCCATCGCGCGCTCGCCTCGGATCCATGGACTCGATTCTGTTCGACCCGTCAGACGACCCTCTTGACCGCCAAGATCGATGGATCCCGGATATTGGCGAGCGGAAACGAATCAGCGGCATGCCTCCCGCGTCTCAGCTTGCACCGGAACTATGGACTTCGTATTGCGCACTCGACGACTATATCCACATGCAGTATCTGAAAGACTTGCCGCGGCAAGAACAAGAGCAACTTTCAAACTTCCCAAGAAATCTGAGGCTCCAGCCAGCAGAGCGTCCTAGCTGCGTCGACGGGACGCTGTGGATGGTATACCGGATGATGGACGGCTGGGTATTCCGGGCCAGCCTGAGCGCCGAGGAGGCGATCACCTACCCGCTGCTGGACGACGTGATGGAGTACCAGTGCGAGGGCGGCGACGCGCAGCCGATTGCGCCAGAGGGCTGGAAATGGGAGGACCGCGAACTAGTACAGACCGGCGGGAATATACCTCCGCCGACGAGGAAGAGAAAAGCGGAAGAGCAATATGTAGAAGGGATGGACAACTTTTCATTCAAAAGGCTCGATCCTCTTGGCACGGAGTTGGATTTCTGAAAAAAGGTCGCAAAAGGGAATCAAGAGCGGGTGCAAGTATTATTCATTTTGGTACAAGCCTTGATGACTGAATCGTTTGGCTTTTGGGCTTTGAATTTGGGGAGGTGCTCTGTCTTTAATGTAGTTTCAGCGGTACATTAACGAAAACAAAAGCTGGCCATAGGTGATTTTTACGCTCAACTTTTTCGACCATATCATCACCGTACTTGGTTTCTACTGTATCACTAATCTTCGAAAATCGCACGTCTTCAGGGACGAATTGTTCTTTTTCGTCATGTATGAAAGGTGTGTATGTACAAAACAGGCCCGATAGATCATAGATGTCGACCCAGAAAATAACAAGGTCCTTCACGACGGAGGAATCCAACCCATCTCCTCCATGGGCCACCGGATCCAGATGCGATGGGTCTCGTCGAGCAGGGCGTAGATGCGGCCGATGAGATGCTCCGACCAGCCCTGCAGCCACCACTGGTTGGGCGCCTTGTGCAGCAGGACGGCGAAGAAGGCGAGCAGGACGGCGGCCTTGGGCGGCGTCGGGCTCGTCTGCAGCAGCGGCAGCAGGCCGTCCGTCACCTCGAACAGCCAGGTAAAGGCCATGCGCATGAGCAGGCCGTCGGTGGCGCGGCCGCCCAGCTTCTGGGAGTAGGCCAGCGCCGGGTCCATCTTGGAGATGGCCTCCATGTACGCCTCCTGGTTGTGCTGCAGCGTCTGGATCGCGGCCTCCTTGTCGGGCCTGTCGCTCGCCTCCGCCTCCTGTATGGCCGCAGCGATCTCTTCCTTGATCTCGTCGGTTATCTTGTTGAGATGCTTTTTGGCCGGGTCCCCATCGGCGAGCCGGTTCGAGAACATGGCGATCCACTACCACATCAAGTTTAATGGAAGGATCTCTCGCAAGAGACGTTGACGATGGGACTTACGCATTGCCTGCCGTGGTGCAGAAGAGGGGCTACTTCGCCATTCTTGCTCTCTTCGGTCAGATACGAGAGGAACAGGCGGGACCCTCGAAGCAGAAACATCCAGTCCGGAAATCCACTCTCGCCAACGAGGAGAAAATCAGATACCTGGCGAGGTGCGCCCAGCGCTTCAAAGCAGGGTAGCGTGTCAGTTTTTATAGTTTGCAGGCTCGCAGTCTCAAGAGATACTCATCGCGACAAAAAAGAAGTGATGGCTGCTTGTGGATCTTGCTGTATGTGCAGCTCATGACGTACCAAAGAACATGGTCAGATTTGAAAAGAGAAAGAGCATCGCTGCGTTTTCTTGGTTGACGTTTTTCATCAACTCGGCTGTCATGCAGAACCAAGTCAGTGATTCTCTCTGTGAAGGAGACAAAAATGAAGAAATTCAAGAAATTAATCAATGGTCACGGGTACTTACTGGCGGTCCGCGTTGCTGCGTCGTGATGTGCCGTCGACAGAGACAAGTAATAGTCGTAGGACTGTTTGCGGTGATGAGCCACATGCAGAGCCGCAATGGATAGTACCGTCCTCATGATGTACTCGTGCTTCAGGCCCATTTGTACGATATTGATCCGATAGTAGTCACGAAGGCTCATGTCATCGGTCAGGGTGGTGTACGTATACGTTGTGAACTGGTGAAGCAGCTCGAGGTCGGCCATGTTCAAAGCGGTGCCATTTGATGGAGCCGGAGTGGGCGTCGACAGCTTGCTGCTCTCGAGAAAGTCGCAGGGCACATTATGTTTGACACAATTCCTGCATTCTGGTTTCTGCTCGTCGCACTGAAGGGTGTTGTCAGAGTGCAAGGTTTCGCCAAAATGGTGTAGAAAAGGTGCAGCGGCTGATATATGGAGATATTGGTGATCGAGAGCGTCTACTACAGAGCCCCATCTGACATGAAGATGGCGACTTACCTTGACCTTCCGCGACTTACACGTCTTGCACCCACTATATATCGGCTCAAGCAAGGTCAGCAGCTTGCGGCTTGTTGGCTGAGCTGTGTCAAGCCGGATCATGTCGTTTACTCACAGGCGGCTCTTGGGATGGGAGCGTCTCGACAGCGCCATCGCGCGCGTCGTGCTCGACGAGCCTGCTTTGAGACAACAGCCAACCCCTTATAGAGAGAGCTTCAGGTCATGTGAACCCAGGGCTGTTGATTGTATGGAAGTATCGCGTGCTGCTGTTGTTCCACATAGGTGCTATGTAGTAGGTAGGTACTGTACGGCTCCTCCCGCTCTCTATGGGGCCTGGGCTTGCAAGGATACAATTGCCATGCGGTCACTTCGTCTTATACAGCGAATTCGATGAGTTTGAGGTTGAATTGAAAGCAACCATTCGATCGAAAGTATCTGTCTGCCTAGGTAGGCCCAGGAGCCGGGATGGGATTGAATGATTGGGTCAACAATTGGAAGCTGCGGCTGGTGGGGCCACAGCAGTTTTACCGCGCTCGTGTCGCTCCTTTCACTGCCATTATCCACTAATGAAAGCTTGTAATTTACATGACATGTGCCTAATGAAACCTGCAGACGTACCTCGTACATTACATACCCTCTTGTCGCCTACAACTGCCAATTTTATGCGCGTCTTCCCGTATCGACATGCGCAAAGTCCGGTGGAATAATTCTCGATTGACTTGTTCACCTCATGCCTAGGCTTAGCGAGCACGTTCCGTCCTCGCCTCATAGGGACAGACACCGGCGAGGTTACGTCGCTTGTGTTTCCTGCAAGGCACGAAAGGTCAAGTGTGTCATTGATCAAGAGCCCCCCTGTTCCAAGTGTGCGAGGGAGCATAGGGAATGCGTCTTCAATACGAACCACGCAACCCGAAAACATCGAGAGGCCCCGAAATGGACGGCGGGCGCCCAGAAACACACCGCGCCGCCTCCGTCAACCACAACGCGACAATGGGACTCTGCTGCGCCAGGCTTGGCTGGTGTCGCTGCTGAAATTGGCCCCCACAAAACAACGGTCGAAGCTCGGCCGCTGCCGCCGGGATCTGCAGCAGCAGGAACCTCGGATGCCTTCTCGGCGCCCACATTTACGGACCGGGCTGTCTCTGGCCTGGCCACGGGCACCACCAGCGAGGCGCTCGAGGTCCTGTTTGGTGAGGCTGCGACTGTACCGACAGTGACGGCCCAAAATTCAAGCTCGCATCCCACGACGGATGCGGCTGGCAGTACAGCACAAGCCAGGAGAGCTGTAAGTTCGCCTTCAACAGGCCCACCAGGTCAGTATGGCGTACATGTAGAGCGGTTGAGCCAGGCAGATGACCCTATCCTGGACCTCTGGGACAAATGTCGGTTTGTACGACAAGGTTGGTTTACCGCCCAGGAGGCAATCACCTACGTAGACCTGTAGAGAGTCCCTCTTCCCAGAAGAGTCTGAGCAAAGGCTAAACCAGCGTCAGGTTCTATAAGCACTTTGGCCCATTATCAATTGCCGTCAGAGATGGTTTTGGCACCCATGCGAGCCATGAAAAATTGGTTTGCGAGGAGCCTCTCCTGTGCTGTGCTATTCTCATGATCTCCTCGAGATGGTTCATTCTACCCGGACCTGGTGGGTTGTCGCGAAGCCACTATATCCATTCGAGACTCTGGCAGTATTGTGAGCTTCTGCTGCATCGGGTCATGCTTGGCCAAGAGAAGCACTCCACTGGGAAAATCAGAATTCTTGGAACCGTTGAGGCTCTTATACTGATTTCTGACTGGCATCCTCGTGCACTACATTTTCCTCCAGACACGGAGGGCTGGGACGCGGAACTGATCTCGCCGGGATATGACCGCCGCAATCGCATACACCACGAGGGAGTCACGCCCCTGATTCGTTGGAGGGAGGACGTTTTTGAGCCTGCAAAGCGTTACGACCGGATGTCGTGGATGCTTCTGGGCGCTGCGGTCTGCCTAGGGTACGAGCTCGGCATCTACTCCCGCGCAACTTCAAGAAACGTCGAAGATAAACGCACCGATGAGGTTCGAAAATTGCTCTACATACACGTCACTCTGCTAGCCAACCGACTGGGTCGACCGACATTGTTGCCAGAGAATATCGGCTATGGCCCGGTCGGCTTGACCGCAGACGCCAACAGCAGGCCACCACGTCATGTTTACTTGGACCTATGGGCAGAGCTCACACGGCTTGCCAAGCTAGTCACGATTTCTCTGTTTCAATCTTCAGATACCATCAAAACACTCATCTCCAACGGCGACTATGCACTTATGCTAGAGCATTTGGAGCCTTCTTTTGCGAAGTGGGAAGGCCTTTACGATACAGGATCAAGAGGTAAGTATTTTTGTGGTTTCCATGCTCATCGTAAATGGCTAACAAGATGCCAGCCCTATCACTTGAGTTGCGATCACTTCTCGAGATTGAATTTCATCATTTGAAAGTATTGACCTGTGGGCTTTCGATGCAAGCAATTGTCGAAAGAGCGCTTGCACAAGGTATTCAGAATGTCAGCGACTGTCACCGCTTGTTGGAATCCCTCATCATACCTCAAGACCGGAAATTTGTGCTGGAGGTCATCTCCTCTGGCGTCAAGGTTCTCGAACTGGCGACGGAGTTGTCTTTGAATGGCATACTCAGGTATTGTCCGTCGCGAGTCTTGATCTATACGACTTCGGCCACCGTCTTCCTATTGAAGGCACTATTTCTGTCCAAGGCCATTGGACCCGATTTGGGGACCTGTGACTTCAGCACATCCTTGAGTGTGATCAACCGCTGCATTGTGGCATTGAGGTCTGCTCCTGTTGATGACATGGATTTCTCTTCTCGGTACGCGACTTTGATCAAGAGCCACGTGGCAAGGTTACAGTCATGCTTGATCGACCATAGACTACAGCCTAGAGACAGAGATAACCGAACTGTTCCCGCTGGAAACCCATCCACCGACAATCTGCTGAATCCTCTGGGCGGTACAGCTGGCAACGACCAGGCCAATATACCAATGGGAACCACCAGTCATCCCACAATCACAGATTGGTGGGCTGCTCCACTGGATCCGACCGTGGCACCTTTCGATTCCGAAAACCCATACCTATCGATGGGGCTGGAGCTGGACTCGCTCGACTTTCTTTGGAATATGCCCGATCCATATGAAAGTTAACAAACGGGCAGCACCCCTCCACGAGCGACGCCACGGCGTGTTCCCACGAAAGATTAGTCAGCGTCTACAGCATTTCAGAACCCTCGAAACCAGATCTCGATAACTCCATCTTCCAACGCTACCAAGCAAGCTCAGCGTGCGGTTGGTTGTTCTTATCAAAATTATCGACGACCCTCATCTTCGACTGGATACTTCCTGCTCCATCCGTGCTCTTCGCACTCGTGAGATGCGTGAACACCGAGCTCCCATGGATATGGTAGAGCGGCAATATGCCGCCTGCATCGAGCAGTGCATCCTCGACCCAAGAACTGTGATACTTGAAGACCTCATCGTGTCCGTCGATTTGAACGGTCTTCTGATCCCTATCGATACTCAGCGCCCCGCCCTCCTTTGCTAGTTGGTAGAATGCTTCATCTTTGATGATTGCGTTGAAAAGGCCCATGTTGAGCTGATTCCTGTCGTCTATGGTACGAATGTCAGATGAGAAGTTCAAGCAAGTTCACCTATATCACTTACAAATGAAGGCAAAACTCTTCGCAATGACACCTATCACTCCTGCGCCCTGCAGGGCTCGGACAGCATCTTCACGAGAAGATCCACTTCCGAAGCCTTCCTCTGCGACACTTATATGACTTAGCTAAGCATTTAAAACGAGGGTCGTTGCAAACTTACACGATTCGCGCCCCGTCCCGTACCCTCTGGCGAAATTCCGGCCGGAAGTATTCGAAACAGTGGCTTCCGAGATCCGCGTTATCGATCCCTGGCATGAACTCTGCGGGGATAATGGCGTCCCTGTCAAAGCTCGTCAGTCATTGTTCACAAGTCCATAATGGAAATACTGACGTGTCAACGTTGTCCTCAAACCTCTGTATATGTGACTGCAGTATTCTTTCCAATTTTGGAAGCCCGGCTTCCTTCCATGCTTTCGAGTCATCGAGCAATACTGGTTCTGCTACCGCCAACGGTCTCGGTGTTGCCTCTTGAATCTCTGGAATGACTCGAGCTTTTACGGCCTTAGGCTTGAGATAGAGTTTCAACTGCTCCTTATCAATCTTGGACAGGAGTAGGCTCGGGTCCGTCACTACCATCTCGAAACTTGAGGCCGCCACAGCAGCTGCACTGGCGATGTTGCCAAAACTGCCTTTTCCCATGCGATTGCGAAAGTTTCTGTTCTGAGACGACAGCCAGGTTTCACCCTCACCGGCAACATCAACGTCATTGATGCCAACGCAGTACGAGCAGCCGGGAGCTCCAATCTCGAACCCTGCCCGCCTGTACATGTCCAAGATGCCATGCGCCTCGAGGGATTTGATGATGCCGAGACTTCCAGGCGTGACCCGTCGTTTTCCGTTTTTGATTGGAACCATGCCTGAATGCAACCCGGCATCGAGCACAAGACCACCCATGATGAGGTCTTCTTCTGTTGTGGTGCAAGCTCCAATGAAACAACCATCCAATCTCATGCCAACCTTTTCGGAAATGGGGACAACGTCATCAGGGTTCGGATAGAGAGCCACGGTTGTGGCGACGTCGGACAGGTTGACAGTGCGCACTTCTGCATACTCAGCACCTGCGTCGGGACGGAAATAGAGCCCCCTGTTCTTGTGCTGGGGAATCTTGCGGCGTGCAACCCACTCGGCAGTCACTTCGTCGGCCTCGAAGCATGCCCCCATGCCACCAAACTCAGTGGTCATGTTGGCAATGGCAAATCTCGCGTCCATGGATAGGTCTTTCAGACTAGGCCCTCCATATTCGACAGCCTTTTGGAGCGCAATGGTGTTTCTCTTGAACAGGCCAAGGATGTGCAGAATGACGTCCTTTCCAGAGGCGCCCCAGGGTAGGCTGCCCACAAAGTTGATGCGGCACACTTCTGGGACTCGGAACCAGGTCTGGCCCGTCACAAGAGGCATGACAACATCCGCCGCGCCGAAGCCGACGGCCAGAGCGCCCATGCTACCCGCAGAGCAGGTATGAGAGTCGCTCCCGACGACAATGTGACCAGGCTGCGCCCTGTCCCGGGTGAAGTCCGTGTGCATGATGCTAGTGTTGGCGGGGAGGAAGTCGACGATCTTGGCCTCTCGCTTGAAGAATTCGGCCTTCTCGATGAGGCCCCTCTGTCGGGGCAGATGGTTGCTCCTAGGATCTACCGTGTGGTCGATGGCCAGCCAGACGCGGTCGTTGCGGTACGGGCGCGGGCGGTTCATACTGTTGTATGTCTTTTCCATGCCCGCCCAGAGTAGCTCCGACGTCACCGTCCAGTCTACCTGGACCGTCACCATGTCGCCCGGTGCGACCTGTGCCTTGGACAGCCCGAGGGCGGCGTTGGCGATGATCTTCTCGACCACGCCCATGGGTCGGATGGGAAAGTCGGCCGTTGCTGCTATCGACGCCTCGGGAGCGGGAGTCTCGGGCTTGAGTGCAATGTCGGCAGAGTTCGCCGCTTCAAGAAAATAGCTGAACTGGTCGAGCAGGACCTCCATGAACTGCTCGACTGTGGTGGTTCCTCCCAGATCTTTGGTCCGAATGTTGGCTCCAATGAGCTCGGGAGGGTCCAAAGTTCGACGTATCGCATCATTCAGAGCGTTGGATTCCACCTTGAGACCCAGGCCGAACTCGAGCATCTCAGCGACGGATTGTATGATAGCAAGGGGGTTATCATGCTCATTCTTGCCCGACTTCAGGTCCAAGGGCTCAAAGATGCCGGGCTTGTCGGCGTGGCCCGGGCCCGGAGGCGTAGCCAACGATGTGGAGGCTAGAACGTTTGGGGCATTGAGGATGGATGCTGCCTGATCGGACAAGATATCCCCAAACAGATTGTCTGTCAGAATGATGCCGTTGAGGTCGGTCGGGCTGCTGGACAGCATTGCCGCTGCGTCATCGACAAGAATGTGCTTGTACGGGACCTTGGGGAACTTGGATGAGAAGACTTGGTCGACGGTGGAACGCCACAGACGAGACGTTGCCATGACGTTGGCCTTGTCCACAGAAAATACAGGCTTCGGCGGATCGAACTGCGTGGCATATAATCCTGCCCAGTCGGCGAGCCGCTCAATGTGGGCCCTCGAGTAATACGTCGTATCGAAGGCGTCGTCGTGCTCCTCGTCGGCTTCTCGTCTGGTACCATAGTATATGCCACCGGTGAGATCTCTAACAAAGGTGATGTCCAGATCTTCAACGATGTCGGGCTTGAAGGAACTTCGAGAAAGTAGTGCGGTGCTCGGAAATCGGACTCTTCGAATATTGGCGTAGACGCCGAGAGCCTGCCGCAGCTGCAGTATAACCTTCTCCGGGGCATTACCCAGACGCGAGACGCCTCCACAGCAGCAGAGTATCACGGCATCGGATCGCAGACAGGCCTCGAGAGTTTCGTCGGGGAGAGCCGCGAGTCCCGAATCGATCGCGGTGCCACCTATAGGGTGTTCTTGGACTTGGAATTTGCTGCCCGGGCGGTACTTTTCAATCTCCTGTAGGACGCGGCGAGCCTGATGCGCGAGCACGGCGCCGTTGCCGTCGCCCGGGAGCAAGGCGATCTTGAAAGAGTCTTGTTTGGTCATATCGAAAGGGGAAGGTGGTATTGTTCACAGAAGCAGGGACAAGAGCACATCAATCTGGAGAGAGACCGACATAAAAAATATAATATAGGAAGGCAAGTTCCGACATCGCCATGCTTACAGCCTCGTTTTCATCGGTCGTTCTCAGAGAGAATGCACATCTGACGTGTAATTATTGTCAAGCGATTGGTGCATTTGGGGGCCGCCGCTTCTATTCGTCCGCTTATAGTGTTTCCTACTCCACTCGCCGTGTCCTTCCGTCTCCACTTGCCGCACCGCCGTCTCGGTCCGGCCATATCGAGTCCGGTCATACAGGTAATCGGAATACACGCAGAACAATTGGCCGCGTCTGTCTAAAAAAAATTGCACGAGGACCAAAATCTCAAAAAAGTCGCTCGGCGTGGCCCACCCGAATAGTTTCCGGTGCAGGATAGCAGTAAACGGCAGGTGTGCGCCCAATACCACTGAGCTACGCTGCCAGAACAATTGCCCGTTTGTCACCAGGCAACCGGGAGGGGCACGAAGTACCTTTGCATGAACACCACCGCCAGACCTCATGAAAACCTCACAATAAAAAATTGGCAAAAAAAGAGGTGCCTCGTACCGTGGCGACCTGCTCCGCTGTACGGAGCAGCTGTCGCCGGTACGAGGACGGAGGGCGGCCCTATAAACGGGTCCTTGAAAGGACACTCTCTACCTCCCAAAAGACCCCCTGTGTGGTATAGGGCTACATGGTCTTTTGTCATCCCGCTTGGAAACAGGTGTCGAGGTACCTGTCCAAGGCTCAGCTCCGAGGAGCTGGGGGAATTGTTGGAAAATAGGTCCATTAACGACAGCTATAAGGTCTCTTTTGCCAACCACCCTACTGCGTACCTTGGTTTTACCGGTTGCTGGGCCATCTTAGGGAGGGATTTTCGAGTGCAGCTTCAAGTTTGATTGTCTTTTGATTTGCATTGTTCCTCTGTGGACTTTAGTTATCTTGCCTGTCGCGCCACCTCCCTCCCCATCGCATCGTAGAAGAGTGACTGTTAGACAGCATGCGCAATCATGAGAACTCCTTGTATAGGTGCATACACGATGTATTGCAACCTCGCGTAGATGAACCCATACTTGCCCAATGCTGGTGCCTAAATGCGGTGATCCTCCACAGTCTCGTGTTGGAAATTTCGTGCATGAGGCTATGATCTCTGGTTTTCTTAGCCCCTCGGGCGGTACGTCGGTGTTACGAACTGTCTGCTGCTGCATGAGCTGAGCTGGCAACCTATGATTACTGATGCGGACCACGGTCATCGTCGACTCCAGTGGACAAGCCTCTTCTGTATTGGCAGTGAGTCCTGGTCTTGTACTTACATGGTTTGCTGTCACAGGCGGGTGCAGCTCAGAGCATCTGGAAGACAAAGCAGCTCCATGGATTGAAGATGGCCAAATCATTCAGATCTAGAACAATCCCAGCGACAACAATGCGGGATAGGTATTGCCGCAAGATGACAGAACGCCCCTAAATCCATGAGGATCTCCCGACATGGGTTGCTCGCGCCGACGATTGGCTCGGCAGTACGATCGATAAGGTTCTACCTCTGGCTCTGGGTGCAGTTTACACTATCGCATCTTGACCTCGGAGGTATCAGAAACGTCAAGATGGCCGGGGCGCGGGAAAACCTTGCCTTGAGAGGAAGATCATAACTAAGAAATGATATTTCATCTTTGCGTTTTCAAAGGATTAGTTCACCCAGAATTTTATGTTGCGTGGTTAAACGTCATCATACAACGTGTTTTCTGGCCAAAATCTGCTGGCCAGATTGGAAAAGGGGGTTGGGACGTCGTCTCTCTTCTTGCCATCGTTCGGCATTGCTCCTCGTTATGGGGCGCCTGCTCGTGGTTTTCAGTGGAGAAGCGTCAAGTCAAGTCCATCGCTACACAAATAGTTTATTGAATGCCTATGCACTGGCTGACCCTTAGGGCTTTTTGTATTCAATGTTGTGCCACTTGTTCTGGTTTCTGTACCTTGATCATCCTTTTCATTCAAGCTGACTATTGACAGAAAAAAAGAACAAGAGACTTGGTAGATTTGAAGAGGATGGCCTTGATGATATCACTATGCAGAGTGCAAATCTCAGAAAGGCTTGATTAATGATCCAAGGACTATCAATCAACTGGATATTTCAGGCGAATCCTATCAGTAGATTACTTAACCAGATGGTATGAGCCACCTCCGGCGTCGTCCTCCGCGATGATACCATGCTTACAGTATGTGATGGGGCTCGTATCAGAAGCCACAATCAGGTCGGAGAAGGATAAAATATCACCCTTGTCGGCAGAAAGACTCGTGAATTAATTGTGCTGCCTGTAGCGAAATGAGCAACGAGCGCCTCAAACTGGATCCTGATAACGGCCAACGGTGTAGCATTTACACAGCCTTGTGTCTATTTTCAGTGTTGGAAACCTCACGTTGTTCGGGTTATGCCGAGAAAACTCGGCTCTGGGGCTCGGGTTTATGCTGTGTATATGTCAGCCAGCCACGAGTTTCGCCCGTTTCGGGAAAGGTTCGTGGGTAAGGGGAGAAGTTATTCTGCTGCCTGGAGCGGCTTGCAGCAGATGGCTGCGGAAATGGAACAGGAATGGGTCTAGGTCGATGGGAATAGGGTGAGATATGGGGCAGTGCCACGAACTTCTCTGGTGTGATTGAGCCGCAAGTTCTCGATCCAACGGTGGAGCCGTATTCGGATTGGGCTCTGGTTGGCTGAGTCGGCTATCCATTTCGGCCTTCACGCGCGTATTGATCGTATTGTGGAGCATTATAGTGCTATAGCGGAATATCATGGTCCTCTTAGCAGAATACGCGTACTCGGAGATTTTGATATCTTTTTTTTTCTTTTCGAATCTTTAACACAATTGATTCTTTATAACTCGACGGAATCTCGTAGCCCATCATGTCGTTCTCTATCATCAGCAGCAGATCTCCAGCGGCGCCTACGACTTGTAACCTCTACGATCGAACAAGTACCGAGCATCGAAATACCTTGGAAACACGACGACAATTTCTATTCTCCCGGCTCGACCCTCTATAAGCGAAAATGTTGAAAATGTTCGAATCACGGGATATCAGCTCGTTTAGATACTACTATTACGACCCCTCGCTGGCGGCGGCTGTGGTGTTTGTATCTCTATTCGCCATCACGACCATCCTGCACCTGGTGCAACTGATCCGGAAACGAACATGGTACTTTATTCCCTTCGTCATCGGCGGAATATTCGAAACGATAGGATACATCGGCCGCACCGTCTCGGCGACGCAGACTCCCAACTGGACGCTCAATCCCTACATTATACAGACGCTTCTCCTGCTGATTGCGCCGGCACTGTTCGCGGCCTCGGTCTACATGATCCTCGGCCGCATCGTCCGGCTGGTCGACGGCGCCCGCCATTCGATTATACCCGTCCAGTGGTTGACCAAGATATTCGTCGCCACCGATGTGATATCCTTTTTCATGCAGGGAGCGTACGTCCCTTCCTTTCCTTTTACGAACTGTCCCCTCGGAGAACACTTTCACTAACAATCAATCCAATAGTGGCGGCGGCATGCTCTCGAGCGCCAAGAACCAGTCCGGCCTCGAGCTGGGCGAGAACATCATCATCGGCGGCCTGGTGGTGCAGCTGGTCGGCTTCTCCGTCTTCATCGCGGTGGCGTCCGTCTTCCACTGGCGGACGGTGCGGCAGCCGACCGAGGCGTCGCGGACCGTGGCCGCGGCCTGGCAGCGCTTCATGGGCGTGCTCTACGCCGTCTCGGCCCTCATCCTGGTCCGCTCCGTCTTCCGCACCGTCGAGTACGCCCAGGGCTTCGGCGGCTCCCTGCAGCAGTCCGAGGTCTGGCTGTACGTCTTCGACGCCAGCCTCATGTTTGTCGCCAGCGCCCTGCTCGTCGTCTGGCACCCCAGCCAGATCGTCGCCGGCGGCGGCCGGGCGCGCGGGAACATGTCCTCCGAGTACGTGTCCGAGGAGGGCTTCTCAATGCAGCAGACGACCCCCTATCAAGCTGTTCCGTGAGGGGGGCACGAGGGAGAGTAGCGGTGGGCTTCTATGGTGAACGGCCAAGATGGTATCGGAACAACACTTGAAATTAATTTAGACACGGAGTTGGAAAGGGCGAGAATAAACGATAGTAACGAAAGCACAAACAATAGAGACAACGTTTACACAAAGAAATCGAGACTTGTGCTCAATATCTGCAGGTGTCCGGGTGAAGTGACAGAGATTGTTGATCTCCCTTCTATGCCTTCATCGTTGAAGCTCTAGCTGGCACAGGCATGTGCGTCAAGACGAGACATTCTTTCGAGGCTAGGTACTGACTGCTGTTGCTTGGAAGTGTTTGGAATTCTATCGTGGCTGCATTGAATTTCTTGGTGTATCGATAATGGTGAAGAGAGAACCGCCACAAGCAAGTAATCAGATGCCCTTCTCCCGAAAAATACAACCACATACTTGTGGCTGTCGTCCATTGTAGGATAAGTGGCATGTAGACTCTAGAAGTCGGCCTCGACGAACGAGAATTCGGCTATTCCCTCTATTTATTCACATGGGAATTATATAGCTATTCTTCTCTTTCCTGCCAAAAGTTCTACTATGGCTCGACTGGAAGTGGAGAATAGAAGGCAGTGAAGGAGGAAGAACCACCACAAACCAAAAGAACAAGCACCACGCCCAGATAGGTACAAATATGGTCGTCCCTATGGCCCCAATCGCCGGCAGTGGCGTAGGCAGCCGCAGGATCGAAAACAACCTTGCAATCGAATGCTTGGACCATATATAAATTCAACCTACGAGGCAGTCACCAGTGCGCGAGGAGGTTTCCTTCCAATACCTCCATTCAAGCAATAAACGCGTCTTGGTCCCTCGACTCACTTCTATGAAGAGGAAACGAATTTTCTACCAGATACTTCCAGCGTCCCCAGAGCTGCCCATACGAACACTTAACTCACCCGATATCACCGATACAATGGGGGAAGTTCTCGGCTAAATTTGCATCGAGATCTCCTGGCGCAGCATCGTGTCTGCCATTTTTTGGGCCGTCGAAAAACCCATCGTTCAAAGACGAGATGTCATAATCCGACAAGGCCGCCGGATCCAAAGGGCCTTACGAATACCAGAGTGTCTCCCTGCCTTCGCCGAGGAGGATCCTGGCATGCCCGACTCCGATATACGGTGTGCTGCTACCTTTCTGGTGATAGCTTAGCTCCTGTCAGGCCTTGCGCTCCTGATCGAACTTTCACAGGGGCGTCCTCGCAGTTGGACCGCGGTCTGCTGCATCTTTGGCGTTGCGGTCCCGTTGTGCACGCTGTCTGTGACCTGGCTTGGGCTTGTCCTGTCCAAGAAGGCAAGGCTGAGTCGTCTTTCAGACACGGAGAAGGGCGCGGCGAATGCAGACATATCATTAGACGAACACGTTCGCAGCATTTGGAGGGGTCCTATTTTCAATTGATGAATCAAGCCAGATGACGATCAGCGGGTCATTAAAGTGCTTCTTCATCTGCGCGGGGTCTTTGGGAAATTGTAAAGCCACTCTTTGGCGTTGACAAACAATGTCGCGATAGTCTGCGCTTGGTGTTTCGGTTGATGGTTGTGATTATATGATATATACATTGCTGCCGATTTGACTTGGCGCGTTATGCTGAACCTAGACGACGGAAGGATTCTTGATGGATCTCGAGGTGCATTTCTTCAGCGCCCAGATCCTTTCCGTGCCGAGATCTACCGGGATCCCAATTTCGCTTCCTAGCGCACGGAGTACCCAAAAAAGCTACACTAGGCCCTGCTGGCAGCGGGGAACATGGGAAGCGACCAGGCCGCCAGGAGAGGCTCGGACAATTTTAGCGGGCATCCAGGGGGAGGAAAAACAACACAAACAGTGCCGGTCTGGGCCTGGAAGCGCGCCCCAGAGCTCAAGCCCAGCTAGGTCCCCGGCCCTTCTTGGAATGTTCTTCGGCGTTACCCAGGTAATGCAACCCAGTGCTGGGATAAACCAGCAATTGTGCATCACAAAATTGAACTCGTGCATGAAAGCAAATTCGAGTAATATCAAAAGTCAGCCTCCATGTTACTAGACTCGGGATCCCTTGGGATTTCTCTACTAGACAGTATGGCAACAAGAAGAATATTTGGTAATAGCCCGGAAATGGCAGCGACGAAAGTCTCAATCAAGATGCAAGTCCATGTGCGCGCGCTCTTCCCTTGTCCAGGGGAAAAAAAACACTCCATCAGTCGTGCATCGCTTGGCGACTTGGCATCCGTCTTGCGGATGGGGAAGTTGGGCCCCTCCGGTATCCATTATGACTTCATCGCGGACATGGGCAGCTGATTCGGAAGGACGGGCTGGCAAAGCTCGCTGTTTCTGATTCTCTTCCTTGAGACGAACTCGGCACGAGTCAAATGGGGAGATCGACAAGAATGTTTTATGAGACACAGAAGAAAAATCATACCGAACTGCTCGACAGTGTTTGTGCGACAGACGTTCATTTCAGTATGTAGAACAGAAGGGGGCAGTGCAAAAAATGTCTATCCCACCCTACCCGCCGTTTACGATATATGCATGGACTGCTGCTTCAATCACCACATGGCACCACCACGACAAACGAGTTGGGTCTTCTTGTTTGAGCAACAAGAACGAACAGACGGAACCTGGGCCTCTGGTTCGATGCCAACAATTGATGATTCACTGCAACTCCCAAGTTAACAGCACGCCTTGCGGGGCCTACCTAACCGTAGTACTATACGAGTTGAAACCAGCAGACTGAGGCAGTGTTGTCAGCCAAGAACAGCAGGGACGGCTTCATGGCCTTGATTAGATGAAGGGGAGATGATGATTACCAGTCGCCTGCTCGCCTCATCCCTGAAATGTGCATAGCAGAGAATTAGTGGCTGCCACTGGCGCGATCTCGTCTGCTTTGGTTTGGACGTCTGCTGGGAACAAATCCAGTTTTTCCTTTGCTATCCGCACCCTGCCCAGCAGTTAGCCGCGGGAGAACTCTGGTGCTTCCATGCTTCGGCGGCACCCCCTGCCCTCGATCCCGGCCACGGGGTAGATGAAGATCGGGTTCATACTGTGAGCCGCACCCAGGGCAGTGGGGACGTCGACTGTGTGTATCGTTGGCCGATACTGTCACAGGCTCAATTCATGCTCTTCCCAATCGGCCCACCATGGCCTTGCTCGACCTCTGATATACTACCAATTATTTCTTTATTCTCCTACGGAAGACGACGTCCATGCCAGGGGCCCCGTCCGGGATGAGAACAGACGGTCACGGCCGGAGTTGCCGTATCAAACAGTCCATGTGCCTTGGTTCTGGCTTCGCTCCAGTGTTTCGTACCCGCACACCCAATCTCGAATCCAGTTCTCATCAGTTCTAGTCTTGGCGGCTAAGGAATAACCTTAGCAATAGGCTTGATCAGTGGGCACACCCCTCTATCATTTACGGCCACTACCTTATTTTGCACTACGGGGTGAGCATTGTAGATCGCCCTCTGGGTGCATACCTACCAATGACCGTCTGAACCAGCGATTGGGAGGGAGGGAAGGGGGGGTGTGCACCTCGAAAAGAATCCAAATCGTGCTTGCTTGCTTGCTCTCCTTCTTGGCGGGCGTTCGCTCCTGGCTTTCTTTCTAGAAAACCTAAAACATCGGGTTCTTGAACTTCTTCACACTCCTTCTCTCTCCCATTGATCTCTGCTTTTCCCACTCTCCATCACACACAATCACTTTCTTCACTTTGGAAGACTTCTCAACCGGCAACTCTCTCGCTTTGTTGCCTTTTTTGTTTCCTTTTCTACAATAGACTCAAAATCGCCTTTTTAATTGCCAAGCAAACCGTCTTTCGTTGTTGATACTTTTGAGAGAGCTTCCGCGCATCTCGTATCTCCTAACCCGTCAAACAAACGCCTCGTGGTACCCGCACGACGCCCCCCAAAACCAACAAAACCTTCTATTCACAAGAGCCTCTCGACTCTAATTCACAATGAAGTCCTTCGCTCTTCTTACCCTGGCGGCTGCCAGCATCGTCAACGCCGGTCCTACTAGCACTGAGAAGGAGCTCCCCAGGCGCGCCGATTCCCTTCCTACCGTCACAGCCTCTGGCAAGGCTTTCTGGACTGGAAGTGATCGTTTCTACATGCGAGGAATCGACTACCAGCCCGGTGGTTCCTCTGGATCCTCGGATCCCCTCGCCGATACCACTGCCTGCAAGCGTGATATTGCCAAGTTCAAGGACCTCGGCGTCAACACCATTCGTGTTTACATGATCGACAACTCCCAGAACCACGACGAGTGTATGCAGGAGCTGAGCGATGCTGGCATCTACCTTGTCCTGGATGTCAACAACCCCAAGTACTCCATCAATCGCTACGAGCCTGCTTCCTCGTACAACGCCGTCTACCTCCAGAGCGTCTTCGCCACCGTTGAGCAGTTTGCCGCTTACGACAACACTCTGGCCTTCTTCTCCGGAAACGAGGTCATCAACGAGCAGGCAAACTCGACCCTTGCTGCTCCCTACGTCAAGGCCACCACCAGAGATATCAAGCAGTACCTCGGCGAGCGCAAGCTTCGTGCCATTCCCGTCGGATACTCGGCTGCCGATGTCTCCTCCAACCGTGCCCAGACTGCCGACTACTTCAACTGCGGTAGCGATGACGCCCGTAGCGACTTCTTCGCTTTCAACGACTACTCGTGGTGCTCTCCCTCGAGCTTTACGACATCTGGCTGGGATCAGAAGGTTAAGAACTTCACCAGCTATGGTCTTCCCATCTTCTTGTCCGAGTGGGGTTGTATCGCCAACCCTCCCCGAACCTTCGAGGAGCTGGGTTCGCTCATGAGCGACGACATGACCGCCGTCTACTCGGGTGGTCTCGTCTACGAGTACAGCAACGAGGGCAACGGCTACGGTATTGTCGAGGTCAGCGGTGACGGCGACGTGACCGAGACGGATGAGTACGACAACCTCAAGTCCGCTCTTTCCAAGTACCCTGCCCCCACTGGCAGCGGTGGTGCTGTTTCCACAACCTCTGCCGCTACGTGCCCTTCCACCGGCGATGACTGGCAGGTCGACTCCGATGCTCTCCCTGCCATCCCTGATGAGGCCAAGGACGTAAGTGCAAATCTCACAGCACAATTGATCCATTGGAACTGTTAGCTAACCTTGTTTTTCTTTAGTACATGACCAACGGTGCTGGTGACGGCCCTGGTCTGTCTGGCGATGGATCGCAAAACGCTGGCTCTACTTCCACTGGTACCGCCGAGGCTGGCTCCGGTTCCGTCTCTGCTACCTCGTCGGGTAAGAACGACGGTGGCCGCCCGGCACCCCCCATGGACTTTGGCTTCTTCGCCGTCACTGGCGTCGTGGGCATGTTCACCCTGGTCGGTACTCTGCTGCTGTAAGAGTATCGTAGGCATTGAGTTTCATGGCACAGTGGGCGTTTGGGTAAATGATAATTCAGCAAGCTTTTTTTCGATTCGAGTCTCAAGGCGACGACTCAAGGAACTAGGTACATTACATCCTCAGGTGAACTTGATGCGACAGGATGTCCGTCAAGATGATAAAAAGCCATCATGGTCGTAATGGGTCAGGTTGTTGCCGGCGTGCAGCGTCACCGCCACGGATTTAGGCGACATACACATAATGAGGTGATAGAGGCAGGATTTGTACATCTCGTCCTGGAATTCAAGAATACATTTTGATATGACATGTTTTTATTTTGCTCCATGTGCAGTCGTTTCTTCTTCTTCTGATTACACGAGACTATATGGTAAGGCCAGCATAAAAGTTTTGAATTCAATTCTCCATACTTCCATCATGATACATGAGATGTTTATAAGAGCTGCTCCATATCCAAGAATCATCCAGTGACGTGATTGAAAGACATTCGCCGCCGCTTTCTGCCCTGACATTAATGACCCGAGATCTTTCTATACATGGCCCAACCAAGGAGATTCATTAATCGTGAAGAAAAAGAGGAAATTTCGTTACTTCGTTCCTTTGCCTGATAAAATCCCACGACGCAAACAAACACATCAGTAATCGTCATCATCCCTCCTACGTCGCTGCTGCCGCCGCCTCCGCCTCCTGCCGTCGTCGTACTCGTCATCGACATCGTCCCGGTCATCCTCGATCATCCCGTGCCCACCACGCCCCCCACCGTCGCGGCGCCCGCCGCCGCCGCCGTCATTGTTGTTGGAAGAAGCCGGCAGGCTCGTGAGCAGGTTGCCAACCAGGCCCATCCAGCCCTGTCTGCCCTGCAGCAGGCTGCCGACGCCCTGCGCCATCCTGTTGACCATTTCCGGGTCCGTCCCGTGGACGCCCCAGGCGCCCTGGACGTGCGGGCCGCCGTCGCGGTCGCGCGGGCGGTATTCGAAGTCGCCGGTGCGGCTGTGGACGCGCCGCGGATCCGTGGCGTCCATGGGGCGGCCGGCCGAGTCGAAGCGGTCCGGGAGGACCTCGACCTCGTCCTCGTCGGACCGCGGCGACCCGTCCCGGCCGCGCCTGCGACGAGGCCGGTCCGAGGAGGGGTCGGAGCCCGATCGGCGCCTTTGAGGAGGACCCGGACGTCGGGGCCGGGCGGCCTGGCCATCTGCATCGGACTCGTGGTCTTCATCCCTTGAAGTAGCGGATCTTTCCTCTTGGTCTGAGTGATGCTTTCGCAGAGTGCGGCTCGACTGGGGAGAGAGGGCAAAGGAAACGGACTTTGTGGCGGACGGCGCTGGATTTTCCATAACAGTGCTGATAGACGAAGAACGCGAGGAAGGCCGCCTGGTATCGGAATGCCGAGACCGAGATCTCCTTAGACCATCTGAAAAGCAGAATTAGTATTGTTTCATTTTGAAAATCATAGCCCGAGGGACAAAACAATAATCGAATCTCTCTGAGGTACTGGTACTACGCACCTTGTGCACTAGCGCCCCTCGGATCATCTTGGGGAATGGAAGTTGGGCTATTATCCGCATCACGACTCACATTCTCTGGTCCGGTGGGAGGGTAGGGGTTGATCGGGCGGCCTCCCGGTCCTTGTTGCGGTGGTGGTCCAGGAGGAGGCGGCGGCATGTTGTTGAAATCTTGCGGATTATAATGTGCCGGATGAGGAGGCATGTTGGTGTAATCTTGAGAGTTGTACTGCCCAGGTGGAGGGGGGTAGGCATTGATGTTCATCGACGAATTGTTGGGATGTTGAGTAAAACCAGGGGGGCCGGTAGGCGGGTGAGGCTCTTGAGGATAATAGGCGCCTCCGGATGCAGTCGGCGGCGAGGGAGGTGCTTGCGGATCGTATTCGCCCCCTGAATAGTAGCCGCCAACGGCTGACTCTTCGTCATAGCCTAGGAAATGAGTTAGTTCATATTGGTTCGCAAGCATATCGCTACGTCTGGGACTTACGTCGTCGTTCACGCTCCCTCGACTTTCTGCTGCGTCGACGCTCGGCCTTCCTCTCCGCCGACTCTCGCCTCTCTATGGACCTGTCTCGGGATCTGTCTCGAGACCGGTCTCTAGACCTATCGCGCGACCGATCACGAGACTTCTCGCGCTCCTTCTTGGTATCATTGTACTTCTTGATACCTATTGCCGCAGCACCGGCACCGAGCACACCAGCAGCCGCCTCCCGCAAGCGGCTTTTACTCCTCTTCTGTTTGACCTCCCTGTCCGGGCTCACCGACGGCGTACGATCACGGCGACGGTGACGTCGCTCTCGCGGGGGTTCTTCGTAGTGAGTAGGAGGAAGAGGAGTGGCGCCGTATTCAACGAGGCCTAATTCTGGATTAGCTCCGTCTCGAGTGGTGAAGCTTCGTGCCCTCGACCTGCTGCGGCTGTGGCTGCGGCTACGCGAGCGACTATATCTCCGGCTTCTGTCGGAATAGTACTCATCGTCGATGTCTCTATCGTGATCGCGCGCCTTGTCCTTCTTCTCTTTTTGACGCTCCCACAGCTTGCTGGCAGCAGCTCCGGTCAGACTGGCGGCGGCAATTTCGGCCCCTGATTCGTGTTAACTTCAATACTTTGGTGTAGTTATACCGTCAACCAACCTTTTCTGATTCTAGACTTGCTTCGAGAGCCTTTCCGCGATTTACTGCGGTAGTGCTGTACGAGTCCAGCAATGGCACTATAATGTGAATATTAGCCTCTGTTGACAATACGCAACTCTGTAAATTATTTTGGGCACGACCACATAAAACGCCAAATGGCAGTCTAATAGGTCGTGGTAAACGAGTGTTGATGGTATAAACAAGAGGACTCACCCAGTGGCAGCGGCCGCCTTGGCCATGCTTGCTCTGCTGCGTGACCGACCACCAGAGCGGCTACGAGAGAGCGAATAATCTCCAGAGTATCTGCGTCCCCTGCTACGGCCTCTTGTGGCTTCTTCCTTTTCGATCTTGTTGCTCTGCATATACTTGAGCCCACCAGCGACAGCAAGCGCAGCAGCACCCTAGACATGTTCTGTTAGTGTTACAGATCGATACACTTGTGCTCATAATGCTTACAATAGCCAGACCAGTCGTCAGTCTAGATCGCGACTTGGAGCGACTTCTATGATGGCGGTGATAGTCGTCATCGTAGTAACGGTCATCATATCTGTCGTCGTAGTGATCATCGTAGGCACTGCGAGCCCTTCTGATCACCTCAGTGCCAAGAGCACCGAGCGCAGCACCAGCAAGAACCTTCTTGCCACGATTTTCCGGGAGATCGCCGTCGCGACCGCGCCGGCTGGAGACCAAGGCTGCAAGCCCAGCACCCGCAAGACCGCCCTCGGCTAAGTGTCTCCTCCTGTGGTGATCAGCGCTCGTGCTGCGCTCCCGGCGAATGATAGTCCTTTTGACGTAGACATCCTCATCGTCATCTTGATAGTCTCGGCGGCGGCGGTCGTATCTTTCCATGGCATAATCGTCATCGCGACGTTCCTCTCGGCGATAATAGTATTCATCATCTCGCGGGTCACGTCGAGCGACTTGTCGGTCATTTTCTCTCAGCACAAGATATCCAGGGTCTGTTTGTCTGTCGATAATGACAGGAGGCGGCGCCGGAGCTTCCTGAACGATGATCTGTTGGGGTTCGGGGGCCTTCTGGCGAATGACAATTGGTTGAGGCGGTGGATCAGCCGGCGCATAGTACTCGACCTCCTTCCTGTAGCGCTCAATATCTCCTCCGTGGTGATGGTGGTGGTGGTCATGGTCATCCTCGTGGAAGCGTTCAATACGCTTTTCGACCTTGACATCGTCCACGTGGTCATCGGATCTGCGCTCAACACGCTTTTCAACACGTACGTCGTCGACATGGTCGCCATGCTCCTCGGTTCTATGCTCGACTCGCTTTTCCACGCGGACGTCGTCGCGGTCGTCTTCCCAGGGCATGCGTGAACGACGGTCCCAGTCCCTCTCACGCGGAGACATGGGGGAGTTTCGCTGTTCAGTCACTGTCTCTCTGGTTTCGCGAACCACTCTGTCGCGGCGCTCAGGTTCACGCTCTCTCTCAACGACTATATCACGTTCGCGACGGTCCGTTTCTCCGCGAGAGTACTCAATATCTCGCTCGGTATAACGATAACGGTCGTCCCGGTCGCGGTCGCGGTCATCGCGCTCGATAATCTTCTTCTCCACAACAGTGCGCTGCACGGGAGGGTCGAACGCCGATCTGGGGCGCTCGGGAAGATATGTCTTCTCCACTCTCTTGTCGACCTCGACCACCTCCCCGGCAGGACGGCTGAAGTGCGAGTGGGAGTCGCGGTAGTCGTCTCTGTGGGAAAAGGTAGATCTGCTGTCGTCAAAATCGTCGTATCGCCTGATGCGGTCTACTCTGGTGGTGGAAGAGCTGTCGCCGTTGCCGCCGACCTTGTATCGGCGCACCGTCGTGCTCTTGTACTTGTCGTCATCGTAATCGTCTTCTTTATACCGGGTGGACCGGTATTCCCTCTCGTGGTAGGACATCATGCGCTGCTCCCGCCCGTTTGGGGTATCTCTTGCACGAAAAACCAAAATAAGAAGCTTTGCGCAGAAGCAAGCAGCAGGCGTAAGGAACGGGACAAGCAAAATGACAGCAAGGGAACCCAAAACCGGCTGATAAAATTGTGATGGGGGGGATTCAGGAATATATCTGGGAAGGCTGGCAGCAGTGACTGATGCTTGCGTGGGTGCGGCAGGGCGGGGCGTCGCTTTGGAGGGGGTGGATGTCATGCATGCATCTTTCTGGCCCTTCTCAGCGGGGCTCGGTTGGGCAACATGGAGGAGCATGGGTAACAAAACATGGGCGCATGTAACAAGTCTGGCGCTGGCAGGTGGCTGATTAGGCATACTCTGTATTTAGAAGGACATAGATGCCCACTGCTAGAAATGATGCTCCTTTTACAGAAAAGTATGGACATAATTGACAGCAACTCCTTTTTCACCATTTTTATTGACTAGTATCTGGCGTTGTTCGATGTTGTAGGATCACTTATCACCAACAGCCACATCGACGGGACGTGGCTCACTGTCTGTCCACCTTCCAGGTCACCATCCTTCCAACGGACGGGGCGCAATCAGACCCCCCTCCACGTCGAATGTCGCGCCGATTCTGTTCTTTGATCCGATACAGATATACTGACCATCTGGCTTCACTATCAGGGGGGCGACTTTTGAAACAAGTGAAGCAGTCTACCACGACCCCCGCTACAACTTTACCTCTTGCCCGCCACCAGTATATATACTTACACACAATCAGTTGTTGTTTATCAGGACTCGGCAGTCACCGATGGCCAGCCAACAACTGGAACTAACAGAATAGTCTTGCTACGCGTGGCGCAGCTTCAGACACACATCCCGCTGTGGTCTCGAAGTCAAAAAGAAGAAAAGAGACGGAGAGGACGGGAGCACCCATACGCTACCTCTCTGTCAACTCGTCCTCTCTCTTCCACTTGCAATCTGACAGCTGCCTAGTCTAAGCCCCCAACACGGTGAGAGATGAGATCCAGGAGCCGATTTTAATAAGCCAGAAGACCCAAGCCCCCAAGCCCTTTGCGCCGTCGTCCGCTGGCCGGTTTAATGGTCATCTGCGGCGTTGGCTGCATAATTGGCGGAAAGAAGCAGTCAGATGGCTGCCCCCAAGGCTCGGGCTGCTGACAGGCTACGCGCTGAATGACTGGAGCCCCGGCTGCCGGACGATTACACAGTAATTCGTCGGGCTGGCGGTTGCGCAGCATGCGATCACACATGGGGCAACGGGAGAGTAACATCGAAAACCAGGAAATGCCGTCGCAACAAACATGTGCCTCGTCCCACATGGGTGGTTTGTCTCGCTGACCTTGGTTCGACTTCTATTCACGTCTCGGTGGTTCTGTGACTGCGTTGTACCCTGCTGGCTGGGCATCGAGTTCTTGGATTTATGTCGTCATCTCTTTCCATATCGGGACTGTGGGTAGGAACTACTTGGTCTGTGCACTAGACTAATCGACTTGGATAACATTCGACCGTCGACTCGTTCTTGGTCCATGGCCTAAAACAAGATCGAATTTCTCTATTCAAGGCCCATGAGACCAAGATCTTGGGCTGCCAGGAACCAAACGGTCTGCAAGAATACTCGTGAAAATGGTTGACTGCGATCACTTGCGCTCTCTCATCTGATCGGCAGTGTTCTGCGATTCGGCTCCACTGAATAAAGGCTGAGCGAAGGCCCGCTCTTGTCGATATCGAGTGCCCCCACACGAGCTTTCCCCCAGAGTCGATCAAGTCCTCCTCAGGTCCAAATGCCTGTCTGGCTTCCTGTAGAGATCAGATCCCGGCAACGGTGCGAGGATAACACAGCAACATTAACTGCGTCGAAGTGATGATATATAGAATACGTACGAGCTCAGTCAAAGCTATCATGACGAAGGAAAGTCGAATAGAACCGGTCTTTAGCCAATGGGCCTTCTTGGCTATTTTCATTGCGATAAGTGTAGACCACCTGCGGTATGTGCACTACATGAGAAATATAGAGAGCATCTCCAAATGATGGCACATGGACTTGGTTCGAAGTTCTTCGATTTTGACTCGGAGCAATACCGGAAATCACGATGCTTCACATAATGTGACGTGTTAAATAGTAAGTCGGGTACATTTGGCAAGAACGACCGGCGAGGGTATCTGGATAGGTGAGTAGGTGGGAACCTACCGTAACCCGTTTTCGTTGAATCGACACAAACAACCGATCTCTTCGCCAAGTCTCTCGTCCTCAAACAACAACATCTAGTCTTTATCGCTCATTTCCTATACCCTCCTCCTAAAACCTGCCGATGACACATCATTGTCTCTCTTGACGATACACTGAGGTTCTCGCCTCAGTCAACCCCTGACAAGATGCAGGATTCGAAAATGCCACCAGAAGCCAATACCTCTTCTTCGCGCCCCGGCTTTTACTCGGGCGGTTCCAACACTTCCCTCAGAGTCGTCAGCAACCTCACTCCATCTCTCAACTCTGACAGAACACGGACCGGCTCTGTCAGGCATTCTTTGCTCAAAGGTGGCAAACTTCGTCTGGACTCTTCTGATTTGCCCGTACCGCCAGTTCTCACTCGAATGGACTCGATGGATACAATCACGTCAGAGGCTCTGAAGCCTGACACCGATCGTACTGGGGGTGATGAAGCAGTCCGCGATACAGAGATTGGTGCCCCCAGTGGCCGTTATGGCATTTCGAAAGTTCGCCCTGCCGACGTGGAGCCGGTCCCAACGCCAGATGTCGAACAGAATCACAACAATCTCTTGGAAAACCAGAGTGGATACTTTGGAACTTCCAAGGTCCGCCCTGCAGATCTTGTCACGCACAATGACTCTGAAAGCACACCCAAAGTTCGCTCGCTAATGCCTTTCATGGACAATCGACCTGAGCATACTGGGCGCCCTCGGTACGAATCAAAAGTTCGTCCATTATCTGACGAGTGTATTTCAGAATTTGATGATTCCAGGCTTGGGTACAATAGCATCCACGATGGTCATGCTCGGGTTGGAAAGGTCCAATCATTCCACAACGCACCAACAATTGTGACCAGAGACAGACTACAGTCCATGCCTCGTCTTGTTTTCTCCCAAACCACGCCAGATAGCTCACAGGCGGAGGCGGAACACTCCCAAGCTGCCTCATACTAGGGATTCCCGCCTGGAGACACGAGCATGCCGAGAGATGAGCCCCAAAAAGGGCAGCCGGGTCACATCACATCAGTTTCCTTTCACCAGCCTGATGAGGAACTCGACAATGTTGATGTGCATCAATCATATTCAACCAAGAGTATAGGACATCCAACAAGAGGAAGTCCCGTTCACAAGAGCCTCCCACGGTCAATGACTACACAACTGCTGGAAAACGTGGAGAATCGTTCCCTGCCTCAAGCTTGGGATCCAAAACATACCACTGAATGGCTTCGTGATCTACTCAAGTCAAGAAAGTCCAGCACGGTCCTCACTCAGTCCCCAAAGAAACAACATCCTCGTCGACAGTCTCATCATGATTACCCACATGATGCCAGGGATTCGCCCGTGAGCAGGGTGACAACTTTCTCGGATGAGAATGCCGCAGATGCATGCGCCATGGAACAAGCAATGGAGAACCTCGAACGTCTCCTAAGTGAGGCTCTTGAACTCGCACATGAAGTTGCAGAAAACGACCATGATAACCATGCGCATCTCGATGATGGCCTTCTCCAATCTCCTGTATCCGAATCGTCTTACTCGGACAACTCCCACCCCTTAAGTGTTCATGAAAGCATCCCTCAATGCTCTTCAACTGAGGACGAGCAACCGATACGATTTGTTGGGGCGACAGAAGGGACCGGTCATGGATGTGAAGCTATTCCTCGGCGGTCTATTCTACAACGGGGTCTCGCAATGCTAGATGCACACAGCGGCAACGTTCGGCCTGCCCTCCCTGCCAGAGCCTCAAGCTTGGCCCACGGAAAGTCGTTGATCAAAAATCAACTACCTTATGAATGCGCAGCACTACCACTTCCGCCGCCCGACAGAGATCTGAAAAGGGACTGCAGTGACTTTTCAAGGCTTGCGTACCACGAGGGTGTCCCCGGAACAATCGCTCAACATCGTCAAGGGGCAGTGCCAAACAGTCGGGAGGTACGAGAGTATATACGCGTTTTCCACTCGCCGCCTATCGCACCGCGTTTAGGTTCACAAAGCCGACAAGGAACTGAAGTGGCAGCAACAGCATGCACTTCTCATGACATCAAGGCTATCAGCCGATGTTCAACTGATGCTTACAGCTTAGATGGCGGTTCTGACGACATTGCAGACTTCTCACCTCCGGATCAACATATCCATGAGAATGCTACACCACGGAAGCGCATGGTTTTCAGGAGGAAACCACAAAACCATGCTGTAAGAACATCGACTGGGGTGCCTCATAAGACATCAAAGAAACGGTCAGATACCCTGCGCAATATTGGCCTCAAGGGACGCTCTCATGTCAGCATACAGAACGCCAATTTCAGCTTGACGAAGTCACACCGTCGACAGCCAATCGCCCGCGACTAGTCACTAGCAAGGAAGAGGTTTGTCGCAATGGTTACTTGCTTTAGAACAGCAGTGATTGGCCTGATCATTGGCATTTATGCCGGGATCGTTCCTGCTGTACAATATTACATTGCAGATGACAACCACATTGCTATTCTTGGGAATATGGCCATGTATCTTGGTCTGGCTTTGCCAACCTTCTTCTGCTGGCCACTGCCGCTACTTCATGGACGACGACAATACATACTATTTGGCTTGACCCTTGCCATGCCTCTCCTGTTTCCACAAGCCATTACGGTCAGTGCACATCGATCATCGCTGACCAGCGCTTGGAACTGGGCACTGCTTCTTCCTCGAGGTTTGATGGGCGTTTCATTGGGCTTCGCAAACATGAACTTCCACTCAACATTGATCGATCTGTTCGGTGCGTCGCTGATGTGCAGCAAACCACACCAAGAATTGCCTGACAATGACGATGTGAGGAGGCATGGTGGTGGTCTCGGAGTGTGGCTCGGGATCTGGACCTGGTGCTTCATTGGGTCTCTCGGTGTTGGATTCCTGGTCGGTGCTGCTGTGATCGATCGAGCCCCTCCCGCCTGGGGGTTCTATGTCAGCATCATCCTTATCGCCGTCGCCCTGTTACTTGCTGTCTTGATCCCAGAGGTTCGCCGCTCCGCTTGGAGGCGATCTTTGGCCGAGGTTCGAACTGGGGATCAAGTCTCCAGACGAGTGGCAAGAGGTGAAGTCATGATGCACCGAGTGCAAGATGGACCGAGATGGTGGGGCCAAGAACTTTGGCACGGAGTAGCCCTCTCCTTCGAAATGCTCCGCCAGCCTGGTTTTGCTATTATGGCGTTGTACTCTGCTTGGGTCTATGCTCAAGTCATCTTGATGATTGTGGTGAGTCTGGCCGACTCGCACCTGTTTGCTTGCGGTATCACTGACAAGGATTAGCTTCTTGGCTCACTTGCCTCGAGATACTACCGGCTGAGGTCTACATTCGTGGGCCTTGCCGTTTCGTCCATGTCTATTGGCGCGCTCGCGGCTGTCCCCTTCCAAAAGGCCAATCTTTTCTCTCGCGCTAGATATCAGCCGGCAAAGTCCTATTCCTCAAAACTTGGAGGCAAGGTGACCTGGACTTCTCATCTGGTCCGGCGTGCCATCTTTACGACCACATTGCCGGTTTCTGGTGTCTTGTACGCCATTGTATCATATGGCCCACCTATTCACATCGTCTTCCCTTGTCTCTTCAGCGCCATGGTGGGATTCTTTTCTTGCCTGGCAATTGCAGAATGCAATGGCATACTAATGGAGACTTGGGATTGCTCGGATTTGCAGGCCGGAACCACTGGACACTACAGAAACAGAAAAGATTCCAGCACCAAGAGAATCAATTACTCTTCATTTCCTCGGGTCCAGGCAGGTTTCGCGGTGATCCACAGCTTAGGCTTCGTCCTTGCGGCCATTTCCACAGTGGTTGGGGGCATGGCCCAACGAAACCTAGGACAGCGGACCGCAACTGCCGTTGTCGCTTCTATTCTGCTTGGCCTGACCTTCCTTCTTCTTGGCGTCCTCGCGAGGTTCAAACATGTTGAAATAATCCCGAGGTCAAAAACCATGGAGATGGATGTGTGGATTGCTGAGCGAAGAGAGACATTGCGCAGACGTGCCACTGTCATTGCCGATGCAAAAGCAGCTGGCAGAAAAGACCTCAAGAATATTCCCGAGGTTGAAGTCGGCTGGAAACCACTCGTGGTAGGCAACCCACTGGACAAGCATCGCCGCGTCAACATATTGGAACTGGGCGCCCTGACGCGCTGGACCGAGATTCGCAAAACAAATCGCCTAGTTGACCAGGGTGCACACTCACATCTGAATCGACGGGCCCTCGAAATTGCCCGCGAAGAGCTCGGAAACCGAGGACAGGAAGTCCTTGACGATATATACCGCGGCGGTGCAATGGTGACCGAACTTGTCCGCAAGGCGAGCAAGAGAAGCCTCCGCAGCAAAAATAGCGAGGCGTCTCTTGTTGAATGGGAGTCTTCAGGAATGCCGCCTCGTGATGCTCATGCGCGTACCCCAACTGGAATCACTCGCAATCACCCAAGCAGGCAGCACAGCCCGTTTGTTGAGCGAGACTGCTTTATAGGTCAGATGGTACCTGAAGAAGAGGATCAACCGCAGCTGGGCAAACCCAGCAGTTCCAATGTTGGTGGCTCCTCAAGGCGTCATCTTCAGACGTCTGACACCAGCAACGCAGTTTCTCAGGCGAGGGTCGATGGTGGTTTTCAGCAGCAAGGTATTGCGGGTACCAGTCGTGGCGATAAAGGACCGGAAGATGGCGCATCTGGTTTGCATCGATCGCACATTCGCCCATCCTGATCACAAGACCCACTGGCGAGCTTGAAGATCATGACGATGCTTGAGAGACTTGACCGGAGGCATTCCAATGAGGGAGAGGGCGTATTTCCTGCGCTTTGAGAATCGAGATAGATTGCCTCCCAGCAGTATGTTCTAAATTGTATGCTTCTTCTTCCACCCGAAAGGATATAATCTCCACTTCAAAATGATGCAAGTAAGGCTCTGTGATGCAGTGAGTATGAATCCTTGACTACGATTGACCATTGGGCAATTAAAGCAAGCGATGCACTTCAACATGTTCTGCGTACAAACATAGTGTCTGGTCATGCCATGCTCAACCAGTGAAATCTAAGCGATTTCGGATTTCTTGATCAATAAGAGTTCTGTCGACTTGTTCCGCAATATGACCTTGTGTATTGTATACTCGGCATGCATCTCGGTCACATGAGACAGACTCCACATTGATTGGCGGCGTTTCCTTCGCGTTCCACCACGCCAAAAGTGCCTACTTGTCTTTACCAACTATTCAGCAACGAAAACATTTGACTGCGAACAAGAACATGCCGCCAAGGAACCTCATAATCGTCTGCTGCCACGGGATCTGGGCCGGAGGGCCTAAGAACGGCCTCGACGAGAGCGAATGGCTCATTGCGCCATTTCAAGTGGGCGAGACACCGACTTTTGTCGAACACATCAAGGCGGGATTGCGAGCACTGAAACAGGACAAGGACGCAATTCTAATGTTCTCGGGGTGAGTATTACACAGCTTCTTACAACTCGAGACAACCATATAAACTTTTAACAGTACATTTTTGTATTAAATATTCTAACGCATCTTCGCAGTGGCCCAACACGCAAGGAGACCGAGAAGAGCGAGGCGCAGAGCTACCACGACCTCGCGGCCGCCAACTCGTACTTTGGGATCCTGTCGGGGCCGTCCGAGACCAGCCGCGTCGTCGCCGAGGCGCGGGCGCTCGACTCGTACTACAACGTGCTCTTCTGCCTGGTCAAGTTCTGGGAGGACCACGGGGGCGCCTGGCCGTCGCGCGTCACCATCGTCAGCCACGCCTTCAAGCGCGAGCGCCTCGTCGACGGCCACTGCGGCGCCCTCGGCTACCCGCTCGCCCGCGTGGCCTTTGTCGGCGTCGACCCCCCGGGCATGCTGGACGGGAGCAACGAGGACGCGCTGCGGGGCGTCGCGAAGGCCGTGGCCGAGTGGAGGGGGGACCCCCACGGCACGGGCGAGAGCTTGGCCGGCAAGCGGAGGAAGAGGAACCCGTGGGGCGTGTCCCAGGACCTGTTTTCTTCCGAGGAGGGTCGTGGGAGGAGCCGGGTCAAGACGGTGCTGGTTGGTGGTGTCGAGGTATTGGACCCCGGAGCCGTGCAGCCGTGGAGCAGGGAGGAGCACTTTCATAGCTAAGCGCAATTTTCTCTTTTCCTTCATGATCCGTTATTCCAAGCATGAGATCAGATCTTGGCAGCCGCGACTTGCCCCTTTGCGGCCTCCTCGTTGACCACATCCACAATGAACCGCACGGCGTCCTTCATCATGGCCGGGCTGAACTCGTGGCCCGCGTCCGGGTAGACATTGTCCTCGACGCTGACGTCTCCGCCCTTCCACCACGAGGCCGCGGCGCCCTTGAAGAAGGTCAGGAACGGCTCCGACTTGGCGTACGGCACCAGCTTGTCCTGGCCGCCCGACAGGACCTGGAACTTCTTGCCGCGGACGCGCGCGTCCAGTAGGGGGCGCAGTCTCGCCTGCTCGGGCTCCGGGGTCGGGGAGCCGGCGACGTCGCCGGCGCCGAACAGGATCCCCTTGGGGTCGTACTTGGCGACGGCGCGGACGAGCGCGGGCGGGAAGTCGCGGCTGCCCAGGAACGAGGCGCCGGCGTCGGCGGCCGAGAAGGTCGGCAGCTTGGACTTGCGGGCGCGGTCCGACATGAGGCCGGCAAAGTCGGGGCAGCCGATGACGGCGACGCCGGCCGTGACGCGGGGCTCGGCGAACATGGTCTGCCAGACGCTGTGGCCGCCGAGGCTGACGCCGAGGGCGAGGTGCTGGTCGATGTGTCGGGGCCCGGGGCAGTCGCCGTTGTGCTCGCCGTTGCCGAACACGTAGCCCTCGAGGGCGTCGATGAGCAGGGCGTTGTCGGCGACCATGCCGGACACGATGCCGAACATGTCCTGGGCGTGGTTGGCGTTGCCCTGGCGCCACGCGTGGTTGGCCAGGTCCGAGGCCAGCCGGGTGCCGTGGTTGCGCTGGTCCCAGGCGGCGGCGACGAGCCCCCGCGACCGGGCGGCGGGCTGCTGGCCGTTCCAGGCGTCGAGGGCCAGCGACGCGATGGTCGCCATGTCCTCCTTGCGCTTCAGCCGCGGGTGGTGCAGCCACAGGCACGAGACCGAGGCGGCGCCCGGCGCGAGCTCGGCCAGCCCGTAGACGTCGACGTGCAGGCCGGCGACGGTGAGAGTCGTCTGGGAGACGTCGGGCACGGGGACGGCCGCGGCCAGCGGGTTCGGCGTGGCCATTGTATTTTAGTCAAAGAAGAATGCGGTGAGTCTAGAAAGGAGAGACTGAAAACGACCAAAAGAAGAGCAGAATGGACGGCTATCTAGGTAGGCGTATATGAATCTAGAATGGTGAACATGAAGCAACCAAGTTCCTCGGCTCGTCGGCTTGGCGTTGGAGGGGTTTTCTATAGTTATAGGTGGGGGCGCTGGAGGGGTTCCCTGACGTTATTTTATAGCGGGGCAGGGGTTCAAATGGCGCACGTTAGCATATCTGTTACCGGCGTCTGAAGAGTGCTAGAGAAGTATGATGTGTGTACGTACCTGATATACTGAATGAACTCGAGTAAGTTCACCATCTTGGTTTGAGGAAGTGAATATCACCGTTTGGGACCTTCTAAACCTCAAGAATGGCAGATACTCTATTGTTGGTGCGATGGTATACGACCGCGTGATGCCTCACTTATAATAGCACGATACTATATCGTAGGTGTGATATGTGCTTAAGGCTGTAAAATCCGGGACTTGTTCTTCTTCTGCCAACTTTTGAACTCCTTCACACGTCAGTCGTAAATACAACATGGATCATATCATCAGTCATTCCTCCCCTTGGCACCAGCGAGCCTGCCCTCGAGGTCCTCCATGTCCTCGTCGGCGCCGGGCCACAGGACCTGGCGCCTCCACACGGCGCGGACGTTCATGACGGCGACGGCGAGCCAGACGGCGACCAGCACGGCGCTCACGACGCTGCACAGCCACTTGATGCCGGGCGAGTCGATGGCATTGCCGATCATGACGGCGCCGAGGGTGAGGCCGGCGTTGGGAAACACAAACGCCCACCAGCTCAGGGTGAAGTGCATGCGGCGCGCGCCGCGCAGGCACGACACGGCCGCCAGCGCCAGGAACCAGAACCCGACGAGCCAGACGAACATGGCGGCCGGAATCGCCGCCGCCTTCCACAGCTCCCCCGTCGGCACCGACAGGCCCAGCAGGTCGGGAGGGATCACCTTGGGCGCCTGCATGCCCAGCGCGGCCAGGGTGTTGGAGGTGTAGCCTGTTTTTACAGAGATAGTGAGTTTTGATTGTAAGGAAGTGGAAGGGATTTCATCTTACCCGCCGGGCCTACTGCCACAAACATTCCCGGCCTCTTGCTCTCGGCCGGCAGCTTGCTATTGATGAGTCGGGTAAAATAGACAGTATACTGAGGCGGTGCGACAGACGTCAGCGCTTTCTCGTGCCGACAAGCAACGAATAAAATAAACTAAGAGCCCGTAGAAGAGCCCTCCCCGCCATATAGTTTCGAGACTCTTAAAAAAAAACTTACCATGATGAAGGCGACGCTCCAGCCGAGCCCCGCAAACACCAGCCCGCCGATGAAGACCGACGTCGCGGAGGGCAGGGGCTGCGAGGTTTCGAGGACGGCGGCGAGGGGGCCCAGCACGAGAAAAGGGTAGGCCGGGAGGAGCCACGTCGGCATGGCCTCCTGGACGGGCAGCTCCTCCTCGTCGAAGATGATGTGGTACTGGAAGATGACGACGAGGAGCGCCCCGGCCGCCTCGCACCTATTTCCCGGTGGGAGAAGTGTTAGTGAAAAAGATGGTGTCTTAGATGGTAGACTCCGAAAATGGAAGGTTTTCGAGGGTTGGAGGAGGCCGGCATACCAGAACAGAACTTCGAGAGCCCGGACGAGCCACGGACCTGCGGCCGGGACCCCGTACTCCTGGGTCCCGTATAGGATGAGGGCCAGCGATATCCAGAAGGTACCAAAATAGAACGACTATACGGGCAAGTCAGTCATTATCGCCATATGTGAAATGAGATATGTATGAATCTTGGAGATGAGGGAGATGAGAAGACACAAACCTCGTGGGGATGGTGGAGGCTCAGACGCAGCGCGCTCGGGTGCATGACGAACCGCGCGGCGATGAGACACGTGAACAGGACGAACAGGACGAGATCGAGGATGAAGAATACGGTGCCGATCGTCTGGAGCCCGCGGAAAGTATAAGGCTGCTGGCCCAACAGCGTCGCCACTATGAAAAAGAGAACAATGGTCACTATTTTGGTACTTATGGGTACATATCACGAAATTTTGCAAGTGGGATGAGAGAGGATGTTGCCAAAGTTAAGAGAAAAGTAGTAGACATGGCTATCCAACACGGCAGAAGACAATCCGAAGAAGAAAGTTGGGAGGTCGATTCATTCATTTGCTTACCGGCGCCCGTCGACATGGTACACTCGAACCACGCCCACGTAAAGTGCGACACGCGCTCCTTGATCGACACGCGCCGCGACGTGTACCCGTTGGACCGACGGTGGCGCTCGATCAGCCTCGCCTCGGCGGCCGTGGAGGCGCTCGGGAACATCGGGGACGACGAGGAGTCGGACGACGAAGACGAAGAAGACGTCGAGGACGCCGAGTTGCCGTGGCGGGTGGTGGCGGCCGTGTCGGCGTTGGTGCTGGTGCTGGTGCTCGTCCCGGTGCCGTTGTTACTGCTGCTGTTGTACGCCGCGGCTGTCGGAGGCTTGCCGGCCTCTGCGTCGGGAGGCATGCTTATATTATAGTGTTGATCTGTTTTTCAGGGTCAACCATATGAAGCCATGTCTGGTATGTAAGTGGTTAGAAAGAACATGCGAATTGGAGCTGACTGATGATGGCAATATGTGTAGCATCCCCTCAGCTACTGTTGCGGGTTCGACGGGCTGATCTACGTCACGACAATGTTCATCATGCGTGTCGCTGTCAGACAAGTCGATAGTCAGGAACGCGCCATGGCGGTTCGTCATGACCGTTGTATAGACTTTGGGCCTATTCGGGAGTCTATTTGTCGTGCACATCAAAGCCAACTACCCAAACCACTGGTCTTGACGCTAAACTGAAGTACGCAGAATGATAAAATCAATTGAACATCTTCACAACTTGCATGGCCACCAAATGAGAACAAGATTTCTTCGCTATGGTATCTTTGAACGCTGTATTGATATATAACAAGCACCCATCTGCGATATTGACACAGCTGGCGGGTGTGTAAAGCTGCCACAATGTCTCGTTGGCGGCGGAACTTGGATTACAATACGAGATTGATGTATGCCCCCCATTCGTGCCGTTTTCCATCCATCGAATACAAATGCCAAAAGGGTTGAGGCGTCAGCCAGTCGAATCGAAATCAGCCCGCTGCTTTGTTATGTTGCCCTTCATCTTCTCATATACCATGTCCAAAGAAAAAGGTCCATCAGTCACGCCCACCTCCTCGCATTTGTTTCACTGGGTCTGCGCCTGGCTTTTCCACCACCAGAACCCTCGCGGACATGTCCTTGGCCGCTGTGACTACTCGGCGTATGTTGCGCATACCTTCCTCCTGTGATGTTTTCCTTATTACTCTGCACACTGCGGCTCCTGGCAGAGGAAGATTCGCCTCCATTTTGGTAAGAAGGGACTGCCGAGTTCCGTGGGAGCCTGCTCTTGACACCGGCTCCCGCGGGGTTCACGCCCTGGTCGGTACTCACACGGCGTGGCAAAGCTGAGATGGGAAGCCCTCCGTCGCGGCTGCGTGGTCTATATCCAGACGTATCCAGATCTTGTGGGACAGCTGTCCTCCGCCGGGGAGATGCAGCTACCTCGATATATGCAGCTTGAGATGAGCGATGATGCGCCGACGACGTTGGCGTCATGGGTGTTCCTTGTGAAGAATGAAGAGAAGGAGGTGTGTATATCCGTCTACCGCTGGATTGTGGGCGGCTACCTCCGGTGGACGAAGACAGGGCTGTTGTCTGAAGTGGCAGTACGCTACCTTCAGCGTCACCGTTGATGTGTGACCTGACTAGTTCGGATGCGAGGTTCCGGACCAGTACCGCAGAGTCTTTATCTGCAAGAATCTGAATAGTCTCCAGCAATGACCGAAGTTGTTTGTCCCATGGATTGTCATAGTAGCCCGAGTCGCGGGCATCCAGAATGTTACGCACAAGACGGAGGAGGTTCAGTCGTACAACAGCCTTCTTGTGGTTCAACTTTTGGGCTATACCCGAGTACATCTCAGGCCGCGCTAGAGATGACGATAGGCAAGGACTGAGACGCAATAATTTGAGAAGAGGCTCGAGAACATTTGGGTCAAATGCGTTGAGCTTGTGAGTATTGAAGCAGGCAACAATCGCGTTCGTAAAGTTGCCATTGGTAAGGTGATCTTCCACCTTTGCAGTCTCTTCCTGTAGCCTACACAATGTCAATATCACCTCCAAATAGACTGTTCAAGGTGAGGAAGGATATACTTACCATACGAAAATGGCATCAAGCGCCGTAACTTGCCAGTACTGGTCTCCGAGAAGAGACACGTACAAGTCCAAACCCTTGTTCTGCCAAAGGAAGCGCCTGCCTTTTCTGCCGGAATGGGCCATGTCGCAGAGAATAGGCAGAGCGAATTCTTTTGGTGGCCGGTCGGTCTTCAGGATCTTCATCAGCAGCGGGATAATACCGTTCACAGCGGCATCTTCTTGGCGATCTTTGTTCAGGCGGCAGAGGTTGAACATTGTGTTGAGAACTTGGTTGCAGATTTCGCGGAAGTGTGGGTGGCCCTTCTTCATGCTGTAGCCAAGTATGTCAATGAGCGCATCTATGGCATCGGCCGAGTGGAGAGCGTCCAGAGTCGTTGATAACATGGACAAGTTCTTGATGAACTTGAGCATGGTAATCTGATGCGCCGGAGTCATCCGTCGAAGGTCTTTCAGGACACCTGTCATGCCATGTTAGTATTACAATAATCGAATGAACTTGGTCATCAACTTACTCTTGAGAACCTGTCGATCCGCGACCATCTCCTTTACGTAATTCTCAGCTTGTGAGAAAAGATAGAAAATGTTGACTATCCGGCCCTCAACGAGTTCCTTCAATTCGTCTCCGTCGTCTTCGTCCAGAACTCTGTGCAGCACCAATGCCAGAGGGTCAAGAATCTTATTCCTGGCGAAGATCCGACAAAAGTCGTTCTTCGGTGTAGGCCCTTGCAGCTCGAATACGTTCCAGATACCATTGACACCAATAAGGACAAGGTCACGAGCGACATCGTAGTCTTCGTCCAGAAATTCGACCAATACGTTCAGACCACCGGCGCTGACAAACATTTGCAGTGTCAGCGTGGATGTTGTGTACATTTGGCGGACAAATGCAGCTGCCTCCAGGCGAATCTCGTTCGAGTATTGTCTTGCCGCGAATTTGGTGATAATAGGGATTCCACCGACGAAACAGAGATTCTCCTGAAGCTCGACATCTTCCAAAATGATCTACAAAGGAGCGTTAGCTGCTTGAAGTGAGCAGGGTCGCTTGCTAGACCTACCGTATTCACCACCTTCAAGAGCTGCAGGATCATATGCTGCCGACTCTTGACTGTACAGGGCTCTAGCAATTCAAGAATCGGAAGGAGCCCATGAGCACTGATGATGAGATCCTTGACCTCTTCATTTTCCCACAAAAGAGCCAACTACACCCCTGTTAGCACGATACTCGAGTCCAAGGGTTGGGAGAAAAATTCCATACCAGATCTTCGGACAATTCAGACAACCTGTCCTCTCCTTCGATCATCTTGATAGACCGCACCAACTCCTCGGTCTTCTCCGCGAGTCTTGCGTGTCGATCGCGGGCAATGTTCGCTTCAAGGTCCATCTCGTCCCAGCCGGGATCCATGGACGCAAAGGGGTCATCTTCGTCTTCCTCATCTCCGAGCCAGGAGTTGTTCGACAGTTTGGACAAAACCATCAATCCGCCCGGTTCGGAGCCGCGATCGCTCTCTGGCTTTTCTACTATCTTATCAGTCGGCCCGAACACGTCTGAGAAGTCCTCTTCCTCGTCTTCAGCGAACCGCTGAATTTCGATGTTGGAACTCGCTCTTTGCAGTTGTCGATCTGGAAGCACCGACGGCCGAGATGCAGCCTGCCTCCGAAGACTTCCCCCAGGAGGCGTGTAAGTTGAACGTGGCAAGCTCTTCAGATCGGAAGGATGGAAAAGTTGAGGAGCATCAGGCTGGATTTGGTCAGCAGTGTGGCTTGAATAGCCGAAAAGAGCAGGACTAGCACAAACCTTTTTCATCTGGCCTACCCTCTGGTTGAAGACAAGTTGATCGTGTTCATCGTTGCCAAAAATATCCGAGTAATCATCGATAGAGTTCTCCCTGAAAGCAAGAGCATTTGGCCTGGAGGGCAGTTCAAACTTGTCCCCGAGCCCTTTGCCCTGCGACTTTGGTCTCTGATGGCTGGTGGCAGGCCGCCGCCTGGGAGTAGACGATGATTTCCTCCGGGGCTGCGGTTCCGGCTCCGAATACTTTCGCGGCTTCGGGGGCATTTTCCAATGCGGTCGGATCGTCTTCTCCTGGGGGTCCTCTTCTTGAATGCTGGCTTTTCTTATGGTGACCATCTCGCCCTCGGGCAAATCATCCCAATTGCCTGACACTTCCCTCGAGGAAGTACTGGTGGCGAATTGCTTGATCCGGTCTGTCGAGAGCAAGCCATGAAAATGGTCCTGTGGCTTAATGTGAGGAAGCTGCAATGCAGTAGAAGAAATGGCCGTCACAAAGTCGGCATCCCAGTTGTCGTCCTCTATATATTAGTCAGTACGTGCTGAGTATTACCAACAGATTCATGAAAACAAAGCTATTCTGAAATGTAGTCGACATACCGTCATGCTCCGGAGATCGATAATCTTCCGCTGTCACTCTTGGCTTTGCCAACGACAGTATTCCCTTTGCAGGCGTCGTAAGGCGTGTTGTCTGCTCAGGTACAGAATACCGAGAGCCTTGGCGAGGATGCAGGAATTCAGCAGGATTTGATCCGGTGGAAGCTCGCAAATGCGTGTGGGAATCCGAGTCTAGCGCCTTGTTCCACTGCTTGACTTCTTCAACAGCCTGGCTGAAGTCGCCGGGTGCTTTGGCCACAGGAGCGTCGCTTCGGCGGCAACCCACAATCCAATTGTGTTTGAGTAGCTTCTTTGCACTGACTCGAAGATTCGGGTCCTTTTGGAAACACTGTATCAAAAAGTCACGAGCAGCCTGTTTTCAAGTTAGTCGTCAACTGCAGTCAAGGGTGGTATCTGAACGGGTCAAGTCTTGCGTACTGAAGAAACACCTTCTGGCAGTGGCGGATGATCGTCATTGACTATGGCGAAGAGGGCCGGCATTGCCTGTAGGTGGTGGTATGGCGGCTTTCCTTGTAGCAGCTCAATGACGGTACAACCGAGACTCCAGATATCCGAGGCCGGCGTGGCACCGGACAGTTCGATAATCTCGGGGGCCATCCAATACGGAGTGCCGACCACTTGATGCTCCTTGTCGGGTCCCGAGAGGGTGCTTGTCGACACACCAAAATCTGCCAGCTTGACTTTGCCATCCTTGGTTGTTAAGATATTGGCACCCTTGATATCTCGATGTATGACACCCTGGTCGTGCAAGTATTGCAGACCTTGTAAGACCTGAGTCATGTAAATTCCTACAAGGTTTTCTGGGAACTTTCCGTACAACTTGCATATCGAATGCAAGGAGCCATTTTCACAGTATCTGTCTTGTGTAAGCGGATGTTCTGCAACCGGCACGGCTCCATGGCATACTCGAGAATAATGTTTAGACAGTCAGTCGATTTGACGAAACCGATATACTTGACGATATTGTCATGCTAAAGTCACAGTTAGCCCATCATCTGTCGTCGTTATATGACATGCAGGGTATATATATACGTGGAGGTTTTTCAGCAAGTCGATTTCGGCCTATAACTAGTCAGTAACCCGAACAAACAACGTTTGTCCTCATGTTGGCACAGGCACACCTCTATCATGCGCAGCTCGCTCTTGGGCAAGTTCACAAGTTTTATTTGCTTGACCGCGACAGCTTCACCGGTTCCCCAGTGAATCGCCTTGAAGACGGCTCCGAAGGCGCCCTTGCCCAATGGCTCTCCCAACCGCTGCACAAGAGTTTTATACGTTAGCCCGACGTCCGGCAGTTGGAGAGGAGCAGACGTCTTCTACGCCGCGGTCCTCGTTTGTGCGGCCAAGAACGTACGTAGTCTTTCAGGCCCGGGTCCTGCAGTGCCCTCTCGCGCCCACTGCCACTACTGCTGTCCTTTCTCGGCGTCGCTGGCGTTCGTTCGTGCCGGGCAGCCACGGCAGCCGGCTTCCCGTTGGACGAGGTCGAGTGGTTCGAGGAGTGGCCCGAAGTGGGCGCCATGGCCGTTTGGTTCGTGGGCAGCTCACCCGAGTATATCTGTATTCGGTGCCAGCGTTTCTTTCGGGTCTTGTGTGGTTTCGCCTCCAATTGCGTTACGAGATCGTATCTGGCGGGTGGGGGATCGAGGCACGGGCGCTCGGTGTTGAATCTTGGATCATTTGTCTCGTTTACTGTTGCTCATATGTCCGTCCGTTCGTCCGTCCGTCTTCTGTTCCTCTTCTTCTGGCCTCCGGTGCCTCTTCGAGGTTTCTCTTTCTCGATATCGCTCACATGAGTAGGTGAAAGAGACGACAAGCAGCAAGTCGTTCGTAATTTTTTCTTTTCCGGGCAAGGCTGCAACAATAATTTCGACGCCCGAGTGGTGACGAGCGTTTCGGGGCGGCCGTTTGATTGCTTGCTTGCTTGGGCTCTCGCGGGCTTTGCGCCTAGCTGGGGTGCAAGGTGCCTGTGCTGGGCGCTGCGGTGCTGTTGGGGCGGACGACGATACCCAGCAAGGAAGTGGCAGCTAATGTGGGGAGTTTTGGGCGTTGTAGGTGTTGGCTCCAGGCAAGATCCCTTCCTGCGTACGAACGAGTATCTCGACACGACCCAGAAGTCGAATCAGGCGTCAACAATAAAGCAGGACAGACGATGCAGAGCCAAATGTGTCTGCTGAACAGGTCTCCTTTTCCCTCGGATCGCGAACATGGAAAAGGAATGGGAAAAAATCAAGGAACGGAAAGCAAAAAGTAGTGTGCCGCGAACCGTCCCTGTAAATTCATGCGGCCGTGTTTAGCTAATGTGAATACAATGTAGGTAATTATTTAAACTCCCCGTGGCACTGGCAACCCAGCGCTGCGCAGGACTCCAAGCCCAGCAGGACATTGAACACCTGGGCTTGTCCAGCTATTTTCAGGCGGCTGCACTTGTCTCTCGCTTGTCTACCCGTTTCATATCCAGGTCACTGCTTCATATATCAATCGCGGGGTTCCGGTAACGATTGCTGAATGTAGTCATCGGCACTAGAATCGAGGCCTTCCACCCCGGGGTTTTGGCGCGAATGGGCACCTGCTGTATGTAGGGAATAAGCACCACGAGGTAGGTAAAGCATATCATATACATGTAGGCGGTATGCGAGCGCTGGAGTCTCATTGATGGTTGCAAAGGCACTGCACGATCAGGCACATACATTCATTACCTAGTAGATCATGTATGTGGTAACTGCTTATAGGTTAGATATCCAGGTAAGTTCAGGTACCCAGCCAAGCGGGTCAGGTACGAGATCCAAGTGAATCGACAGAAGCGCGCTATTGAGGTAAGCTTTTCTAGAGTCGTACGTACACTGAGATCTCCAGAGTTCAGCATCGATGCAGTCATGGCGATGTAGACAATGTCACACGCCAGTATCTTGTTATCATACAATCTCGTGTCCGCTACACAGGGTCCGCAGAGTGCATTGAATCATTTTATTCAGGCATGTATGCCATTGCTTGATCGTGTCATGGCCAGAAAATCGAGCACACAACGGGTCATCTCTTTTCACACTTGAGACATCCGTCAGAACATATAGAGTATCGTACAACCAGCCCAAACCATCGCCAAAGCAACCTTGGATTAAATAAAAACTTGCCACCCTGACGCCCTTGGTCGTCGTGACTTTTCCGAAAACGCCTGAACCAGACCGAGGATTTGTCGGCATCTCCCTCAAATCAAAATGTACGCCAACCATAAACTTCTTTTTGCTTTGCAGTTCTTCAAATCATTATTCCTGAGTCATGGATCGTGTGAGACCGACCGCGGCCCACCACTGGTCCGGAATGTCTTGACGGGCTGCCAGTCCTTGGACAATGCTTTGCATCTGTGATAGCCATTCAAGGTTATCAGTGCCGTCCTCGTCTGCAGAATTGTTTGCATCTGCGGCTCCGTCAACGAGGGAGCGACGTCTGTCGTACGGTGTGGATCGCCTGTAAGACGAACCCCGCAGATCTGCATCTAGGTCATCCTCGTTGTCACTGCCCACGTCCTCGTCGACTGGATCACAGGGTAGTTCAGTGCCATCATCCGGGTTGGTGATCGATGTGTTGGACGAGTTTCCTGTGGCTTGAGACTCTGCGGCAGAAACAGTGGTAGAGGCGAACGAGGACCCGACGCTGGGCGCGCGGGGGTCAGGAGTAATAGAGGACTGGAGGGTATCCCAGGCGCTGTCATCTTCCGGGCTGCGTTCCCGGTCGCCAAGCCCACCGAGATCTCCTTCATAACTGCGCTCCCGGTCGGTAGATCGTTCAGGTTGTGTCGCAGAACCATAAGGGTTGCCGCTCTCGTCGTAAAATCCAAAAATGCGGCGATAACGATCTATCCTCGATTGGTAAGGAGCATCAGATGGACGAAAACGGTGCGAAGTATTGGCAATGCTCTCAGTGTTCGCGTCCGTAGTACCGAGCCTCATATGCACAGGCACAGGCGATGTAGAATCAAAGCTGCTCTGACGTCGGTAGTGCATTGGGAACGGGAGTCGTCCCTGTAGGTTTCGGTCAGCGTTAGTCCGACCGGGTAGGCTGAAAGAATGCTTGCGGCGGGATGAATTGACTTACAGAGCGCCGGATAGCGGTGCGTTCCCGGCTTCCAGATCGACTGTCGGAGGCGGCCCACGGGCGAGCGGGCTCGGGGTATTCATCAAACACTTGTCGCAGTAGGCCAGTATCGGCAAACAGAGTCGTGTTATCGGGGAACAATGCCTCCGCGCCGCGAATGGAAGGGAGCGAGGTCTCCCGCGGACTGACGCGCTCGGCCTGGCCCGGCTGGCTGGACGCGCGCTCTTCCGACTCCCTCACGGGCTCATCGCCGAAAGCCGTGTCAGCCCAGTGGTTGTACCGCGACCTACGACCAGTCGGCCTGGCTACCTCGGCCGGGCGCGAACGCGGCGCAGAGGGCACACGGTCGCGCTCGTTGCTGCTGGCATCGGAGGCGGCAGCATCATTGCCCTGCAAAACGTGGAGCAACTGAAGGCGATGCTGGCGAATCTCGTGGACGCGCCGCCGATCAGTGCGACGAATAGGTGACCGCGCGGTCGCGGGGTCTGCAGGGTTCTTGAGTGCCGGCTTGGGGGAGATGTCAGACTCGACAGGGGCCTGGAAAAGGCTGGGTGGGACAAAGTTAGCACATGGTGCCAGCGGATGTTGATCTGCTATGCGGTCGGGCGGGCAGCAAGCCAAGTCTGGAGGCGCAATGCTTCCGAGATGCGAGGTAATGAAAGCTTGATGTCTCGACGATAGATGCGACGCGATAGCATGCGATGATCGATGAAGCGCGTGGTGGCGCGGCGGAAACGACTTACGGGAGGCCCATCTTTGATCAGTTGGTTGGTGCGCGTCGAATACGTGGGCAATCAGGGAACGAACGGGGGCGGGCGAGGCTAGCTGCGCCGGGCTTATTGGGCGTATGGCTTGTCTAGGTGGGTAGGAAAGTGGCAGCAGCAGTGGATTGCGCAGCCAGGCTCTGAGGGAGGAACCAAACAAAAAGAGATGGAAACAATTGAGAAATCGCTCAAGAAGGGAGAAAGAAAAAAGAAGGATGCAAAAACAAAATGTAAAGACGACGAGGATTGCGATGGAGGCGGTTGAGATGCGCAATGCGCAGTGGCCGACTATCTCATCAACGGGCGTCGCGAAAAAGGACGGACCCGGATTGCCTTCGTGGGGTTTTTGGTTGTGGAGGAATGAGTGGAAGGGGAAAATCTCAAGGAGATGACGATTGGGAAGTGCTTAAGGCGGCCTTCAATGATGGGGGGGGGGGGGGGGCAAGCGTAATTAGTCCCGGTGCTAAATTTATAGGCTATTTAGCCGGAGTATTCGGGGTGGGGGGGGGGGGGGGGGGGGGGGGGGGATCGCGAACACAAAAATAATACATGGCAGGAATCCCTGTTTCAAAAAATGGGCATCGAAATGGTGCTAGCTCCCGGTAGCGTGGTACAAGCTCGAGCGCAGCAATCTCGCCCAAATTGCACCAAAGCTGTCCCAGAGATCCAAGTCACCAGAGCTTTGGCCACTAACAACGCGGGAGTCGCGGGGGATTTTCCAGGCTGCCCCGCCATTGGCTGGCACGTCTCTGCGCGCCAGCTCCGCGACCTCGACTGACCTGACACCGGTGAGTTGCCCAGGCTCGGGGCAGGCTCAGCCAGCCTGCTCGCGACCCGTCACCCGGCACTAGAACCACAGGCTATCAGCCCACGATACTGTTGCTAGGGGACGCAAAAGAGAAACAACCGACCTGCAGACTCTATCATGCCCTTGATGACTCACGTGTAGTAAACAGGGGCACTTCTCACCATAGAGTCCAGAGCTCCACACAAACAACTGTTTTATGCACCAACTCGACACGGGCTCGCAGAGAGCAGAGAATCTCTATCCTATAACTTGGTCCACCCTCGCCCATACATAAGACTGCCAAGCTATTAGGACTCATCCGGGGAATCCAGACATTATGATCGAGCTGGGCCTGGCCAGAATCCAGAAGCTTCTGCAGAGGACGCCGCAGACATGGAAGGCCATACACGTAGCCGGCACCAACGGCAAGGGCTCCATATGCGCCTATCTGACGGCCATGCTCCGTGCCAGCAACATCACCTGTGCCAAGTTCACCTCGCCTCACCTCATCGACCGGTGGGACTGCATTTCCATCAACGACCAGGCCGTCTCCGAGGCCGTCTTTCGCCACTATGAGGACTTGGTCAAGCAGAGGAACGCGGAGTGGCAGGTCGACGCCACCGAGTTTGAGCTGCTCACGGCCACTGCCTTTGAGATCTTCGAGGCCGAAAAGGTCCAGGTGGGTGTGGTTGAGGTCGGCCTCGGCGGGAGGCTCGATGCCACCAATGTCTTGAAGCAGAAGACCGTGACTGTGCTCTCCAAGATTGGCCTAGATCACCAGTTCTTGCTCGGTGACACGCTCTCCGAGATCGCCTTGCAGAAGGCCGGCATCATGCGCCAGGGAGTTCCTTGTGTGGCCGATGCCAGTAATCCCCAATCTGTCCTTGATGTCTTCAGCGCGCATAGCCAGGAAGTCGGTGCAAGCCTCGAGGTCATAACGCCAGAGTCCAGCCAAGTTGTGCTGGCGTTGCAAGAACATCTTGAGCCACACCAAAAACAGAACCTGGCTCTTGCCCATCAAGCTTTCCGGACCGCCTTTCCACAGTACGCTCAGGCTTCAGACATTCTGATACCTGCCGTTAGAAATATTTCGTGGCCTGGCCGGTTGCAGCTGATCGATACCAAGTCTGTCACTGGCCGTGAAGAACCTGTCCTGCTCGACGGCGCACACAACCCACAATCTGCCGAGGTGCTTGCAGCGTACGTCGACCGTCGTCTTCGAGAAAATACTGCTGCACAGCCTGTCACATGGGTCCTGGCTGCGTCTCAGGGGAAGGATCTGACTGAAATAATGAAATTCCTCATCCGTCCTGGTGATCATGTCGGCGCTGTAGAGTTTGGGCCGGTCGATGGCATGCCGTGGGTGCAGCCGATGAAAACAGAAGATATCTTGAACAGCGCAGGCTCTGCTAATCCAGGCTCGCGACATGATGCAGGCGCAGACATAGAAAACGCATTGCGATGGGCTTCCAGCACTGCAAATGGTGGGCCTCTTGTTGTCGCTGGTAGCTTATACCTTGTTTCTGATGTTTTGAGACTGCTTCGCCGGACGCCGTAGTGATATCCTACCTCGAGATCTGGATACAAGCCGAGACCAATTATCCCAAGAAATTTCGCAAAAACACGTCCGTGAGCTGAAAATTCATCATTGTTCCAGCTATCTGGTTACTGCTACAGCAAAACATTGACTTCCTTGGGTATACATAGCGACTCCATGTTCCTTGCTTCCTTGAACCTCCTAAAACTCCGCCCGCAAATAAACAGTACCGTCACAAAGTCAAATGCAATCCATTGGTCTGTCAAGCCCACAGTGTAGATATGCTTGATGAACCGTTGTGCCGTATTTCCAAGCCCGCCGTGATCATCACTTGTCATACGGTTCTCAAAAGAACAGACTGTAAGCACGTATAAGCATGCATGCATGCCCGTTGGATGGCCTGGCCACTTTGAGGGCGATGGAGATCTCAATTTGAAAGAGACGTGGCAGGGCCATGGATAATTCCTTCTTGTTTGGACCTATCGCGTCCGCAAAGGTTTACTGAAAGCCGGATTAGAGCTTTGTAAAATCCAGAAACTTCGTGATATTCCATACTCAACTGTGTCGCAGGATATACATACAGGGAGAATCGGGATCCCGGAGATAACACACCGCGCTCGCCAACGTTGTGGAAGTCTAGCGGCAGGAGTCTGTGTGATACAGGCTAGAATGGACCAAACTCTTCGTTCAGTAGCCACGGCCGTCGAAAGGACTTCTGGTTTGTGGTTGCTGAGACATGCGCATTGGAGGAATCGCTGCCTGGGCAGGGAATTCGATCTTGCCGTCGCAGGACTACTAATCCGCTTCCGCAAGCTGGATGATGAGCTTGGCCGCCATGTCTAAGAAGGGAAATGGACTCATCACATCCTTCTCCTCGAGCATGGTGCCATCAGGTCGCTCGTAGCCGCTACATTTGAAGTCGACCAAGTAGACTCCGTATTCCATCTCGTAGATCTGGATTTCCATGTGCATGTTGACGAAATCCTGCTTACGGTTGTCAAGCACAGAGACGATGTGAGCGCTGTCCTCGCTGTCCAAGGGCAAGTGCTTGGTAATATCTGCGAGAATTAGTACATGCTCACTAGGTGGCATCAAGCAAGCGACGCACCCTGTTTAGTCCAGCGGCAAACAATATGCCAAGGATCTGCTGGGAGTTTGTAATACTTGGTTGGCTTGAATGTGGCCAGGTCAACCTCTTCGGGCTTCACGCCTTCATATGGATTGGGAGTCTGCGCCCTCTTCGAACCCTTGTAGCCCCTGGACAAATTAGTATCATATGAGTGGACAATTCAGACTGGGACTCACTGCTCGCTTTCTGGGCCATGAACTTCGTCATAATCTTCGTTCACTACCCAAGTGGCATTCAGCTTGTGGAGGGCTTTGTAAATGCAGAGCAACGCTTCCCAAGGCGCGTTCCTGGACCGAATGCCGAACTGCCACCGCACAGGTTTGTTCTTTTTGGTCACGACTGGTGTCATTGGCGCCGGGCGACTCTGACCATCATCGAGCCTAGCATTCCCCTTGGAGTGTGGCTTGAGTCTGCGTATCGCCTCCTGATGTTCAGCCGGGGTTCTTGGCTGGGCGGGAAGGTCGGGAAGAGGTTGATCTTCCACGGCGCCCTCGTCACCGGCGTTGTGGCGATCTAAGCACTCCTTGTGTAAAGCAGGCAAGCTGGTAGGCAAGATACCAATCTTACTAACATATCCACGCGGCGAAGTACTGGTGACGGTGGATGCATTTGATCGAGTTGATTCTGCTAAGGGGCTGGCGGCCGAATCGAATTCGTTGTCCTTAACAGACGTGTCTTGCATAGCGGAGTTCAGGCTGCCCACAGCATGTTCCTCGTGGTTTGTAGTTGGCGGCGACGATGCAAAATACGGGTTGTCATTGCCTGTCCCATATGCAGCTGTTAATGAGATCTTTAGCTTCTAACTCGCAACAACCAATGAAGAACAAATACACGAGGCTTTTGGGCATATATTATTGGTGGGGGAGGCAAGAAGTTGGCTGATAGCTTGGGCAAATTGAAACAACACGTCGCAATAAACAACTAAACTCCATTCGAGTCGAAGATGGACTTGATTTGACTTACGATTTACTTGCATGAGTTTGTTCTCACGAACAATCATGTATGCGTCTTTGATCGCCGAGGGTTCGTCTGCACCGAGAGCCTCTTCGACGTCCCGCTTTCCGTAGCCCATCGTCTTGCTGATCTTCTCGGTGACTTCGTTGTGCAACTTCTCCTGGACCTTCTGAGTAGCGTGAGGGGCAATATCACTGGGGTTGATCGCCTTGTTAGGGTCGACACCTGTATTGAGGAATTCTTCCAGCGGAGGAGCAAGATATGACGGGAGCTCATGTGCAAACCACAGGTCTTGCCGAATCTCTTCGATGGTTGCTCGTTGGAGAGGGTTGACTACCAACATCTTCCTGATCATGTTGGCAGCTCCTACGGGACACCATGATGGTATGTTGAAAACGCCACGCTGAATCTTGGCAAAAAGACTTGGAATATGATCATCGTCGAAGGGTAGGCGGCCGATGAGGAGCACATAAAGAATGACACCGCAACTCCAAACGTCCACTTCCGGGCCGGCGTACAGCTTTCCGCTGATGACCTCGGGTGCTGCATAGTTGGGACTGCCGCAGCTTGTCTTGAGGAAGTTGCCGTCCGTCATGATATTGCTGAGGCCAAAATCGGCAATCTTGACATTGAGGTTGTCATCCAAAAGGAGGTTCTCGGGTTTCAAGTCACGGTGCACAACTTTATGCCGGTGGCAGTACTCGACGGCACATATCATTTGCTGGAAGAAGCGTCGGGCCTTGTCTTCCTGCATTCGCCCGTGAGAGACAATGTAGTCAAACAGTTCACCGCCTGCGTACTCGAGGACCATGATGATCTCAGCACTCGTCTTGATCACGGTGTAGAGCTTGATAATGTGGGGATGCCTGAGCAGTTGTAGATACTCGATCTCTCGCTCGACACGACCGACCATGTCCCGGCTGATGAGCTTCTTGCGGGAAATGATTTTGAGGGCAACCTGCTGGCCGGTGCTCCTGTGCACAGCAAGCTTGACCTTGCCGAAAGAGCCTTCACCTAGAGTCCGGATTATGTTGTATTGACCAACACGCTGCTCCGTCTTGCCCTTCTCACGATGGCTCTGGACGGCGGTGTTGGCGTGGTCGCCAGCTCGTTGTTTGCCATTGTTGGGCTCGGATGCCGTCGGGGTGACATTGATCTCGGGGACTCGACGTCGGATCTGTGAGGGCGATAGGGAGATGGAGAGTTCCTCCTCGTCGTAGGGTCTGGTCGCCATGTCTGCTGGGCAGGGCTTCGACGGGCTTCGTTGTCGTCACTGTAGAAGCTGCCGCAGCGACAGTCAGACGAAGCTCTGAGCAAAAGATTCAAATCGAGATCTAAAGGTCCCGGGACGGTCTCGTCATGAAGGGAGCTCCAGGTCCTGATGGAGCAGTCGGCGAGGGGCACGGCTGTCGCAGCGGGCGAGCGACCAGGGAAGCTGATCGACTAGGTAATGTAGGGGGGCGGGATTGGCTGTAGTGATTGAAATGCGGCCTGGCTTTTTTTTTCTTTGGTGCCGAACCCCAGCAATAATGAGCCCGACGAAATGCTACCCGCTTGTCTGATCCAGCGCACCCAGCACTCTCTCCGCAGTGTGTGGAGTGCAAAAAGTTCGCTTGACTCGGGGTCTCGGGGCAGATTTCCGAAATGGTAATCGAGGTTGAGCTACCGCTAGGAGAGATCACCTGGGCACTCACACCAGATCCCGATGCGACCGAACACCAGAGACTGCGTTGCTCTCTGCCCGAGACAGAGAGATCCGGCCGGTTATAGATAGGGACTCACTTGCAGACGCAGGATGATCGGGTTTGTCAAATGTTGGGCCTCTCGTTTGGAAATCATTGGCTTTAGTCGAAAGTGTGATGAAGTGGAGGGAGCAGAGAGATAGCTCGACCGAGGGTGAGAGGACGAAGTGGGTGGTGGGCTGCTTGCCAGGTAGCAAATGCATGCAAGATAATGGCCTGTGAAGATGTACCATTCAGGCTACCTTTGCCGCATATCAGCACACAAGCTGATTGTGCCGGTACCTTGGCAGCGGACCAGGTCAGTCTATTAGCTGAGCTGGGGCATCAAAGACACGAACAGATCGCATGCTGCGAATGCGTTTCGTGCCAATGACATACCTATAATTCTTAGACAAAGGTGGTACAGCGACTTGAGAGCAAATACTTTACAAATTTATTCTTTTCGCGAGATTGCGATAGTCCATAGACAATTTTTCCTTCATACACCGTGTAGGCTCCAATAACAGATACGAATTATGTTCTTACCTTAGGTGCATGTTGTGCTAAACCCATGTAAGTTATTAAGTTCGGTGATAGCCAGTACGACTTGGTCCTAAAAGTCTTTGTAGCAAAACATATAAAACGCGTTGCTTGACAATCGAGATACCAAGGCAACTTGAAAAACTGAAAATTTCATTCAATACGGCTACCATACATTCTCCTAGACCTGATTATGATCAGAATGCACTATGCAAACACATCGTATCAAATGTCATCGATAGGGTCAAACGGTTCGCCGTTCAAGCTCTTGGCATCTTTTGTAGATACTGAGGCGTCTAAGGCATAATCCCATCATCTCCATTAAGTATTGAATTTCCTCGTGTCAATGCACATTTATAATTTAATACACTGTTGTACAAATCATCGCAAGCAATCGACCATAGATACTATATCTCAACACGCCTAGGCCTTGCTTTCTTCTGCCTTGAGTCGCTCAACTAGCTTACTTCTCATAAAGTCACTGAGACCAAGACTTTTTCAAGATTGTGTCAGCGGAATGGTCATGGCGTCCACGTTGTCCGCCCAGGAGGAAGTGGCAGTCTTGGATTATACTTACATGCCCTCGTTGGTAACGACTCGGTAGGTCCCGCTGGGTTCGAATTTGCCAACGATTTTTCCATGTCCGTTTACTTCGATGCTCCCTAGGATATCTTCGGGCCACTATTGATTTGATCAGTGACCTTTCTTCATACTTGCTTTCGTCTTCGGGAATCTGGATTTGAGCTCTCGTCTTCGAGCACTATGCCAGACCCATCAGAGAATAGCAGTGATGGCTTATAACAAGTATACAAGTACATGAGGCAGCCGAGGGGCTTTACTTACGGCTATCCTTCCGAAGTCAGGTGGGTTTCTCAGATCAGAGAGGTGGACGTAGCCGCCCACGCCGGCACCTCCAGCGCCTCCTTGAGCACTCGCGCCGCCGGCACCGGAATCGGCAGGCTTGCTGCTGGAAGATCGCCTTCTGGACTGGTGCTGAAAGCCTCCACCACCGCCGCCAAAGGTCATGCCACCTGGGCCGGCGAAAGCTTGCGCTTGGCTCTGCAGGAGAGGGTCCTCCGCGGCGTGCTCTGAAAGAACATCGTACAGAATTGTGAGGAATTTGTGGTTCTCAGAGAATGACCGCGGCGTGGGAGGGTTTTCCGTCGAAGTTCCTATCGCAAGATCCATGGACGGTGGCTTAGTATCCAGGTATGTGAGAATATGTCTGTTGTCCAATGTGGCATTGGGAAAGACTTTCTAGTGGCCATGGGTGAGACGCTGCTATGCTAGATTCATTCGCTGGGTGCAGTACTGACAATATACGGGTTCTTGGGTAACGTGGATACAAGCCGGCGAGCCCCAAGACTCCTGAGAGCCGGGACTGGTCGCAATCGTGTCAACAGCATGGTGAGACTCGGTGGTGATGACAAGCAAGCTCGAAAGTTGAAGCTATCGTGTTGCAGCTCTATCTTATCGCCAAAAGTCTTAGAAGACGCGCCCTGACGTCGATGAGGTGTCCCACTAAAGCCGTCGGTAGATACACGCTGCAAGGATTGGGGCTACAGGCATCTGAGTCGTGCTGGCAGGGATCCCAGCACAAACGACCCAGCTGTTGTTGGTGGGGTTTCTAGCTAATTTACGCGCTGCATGTGAGAGTCGCGTCTTTCCAACGCGTCCTTAATTATTCGATGGTAGACTTCTTAGGTGATCTGCATAGGTACTGAGCATCAAACGTCGACACCACCCAAACGTTGATACTTCTCTCGGAATTGGATATATGAGACTCGACACTTGAATCCAAGAAGGGCGCCAACAAAATGCAGCCACGGAAACCCCAGGCCGCGCCCATATTTGGCACGAGGACGCCAAATCCCAAGGCCTCGAACCCGATACCCTCTTCGTCACCTGCATTTGGGACTCCCCAGGCGACATTGAAACCCTTCTCCGCCGTACCCACCAAAGCAACGATCCTGCCCATTCTCCTGCCGCCGGCGACTCTGAGACCATTGGCTTTTAGAACTTTCACCAAGAAACACAGTCTCACGCTGACGTCGTCGGCACTGCAAGAGCTAGCAACATTTATAGGACGGCACTGCGGCTCGGGATGGCGCGAAGAAGGGTTGGCAGAGAAGGTCCTGGAAGAGGTCGCAAAAGCCTGGAAGAACCGCAATGGCGGCGTCATCGTTGACGGCACCAGCAAGGAGCTGAAGGATATCCTCAAAACTCTCGAGGGCAACATGAGTGGAGGCAGACTCACCACAGGTGGCGACCTTGCTCGGAAAAACAGCTTGACCATTGAGGCCTTGGACGAAGCCGATCTGTCCAACACGAGACTTGGAATCCGACCTGCCACCCTTGCGCGAGATGACAGCAATCGAAGCTTTGGCATAAGCGCTCTAGATATGGAGCAGGATGATAAGCAAGACGACGAAGGACTGAACGACCCAAGAGACTGGACAAGGGTCATCAATGCGTACGATCAGCCTCGGATGGTTTACAACGTTTCCAAGAAACATTTCGAAAGAGATCCGACAAAACCTTCGTTGATGCCCTCGGCTGCGCACAAGACGGCGCTCTTCAGAAACAGATATAATGTTATTCACCAAAGACTGCTCCGGAATGAGTCCTTTCAGACTTCAGCCGTCGCAACAGCAAAGGCCGGACCACCCTCCTTGAAGCGCTCCTCTTCCTCTACCATTACAGCACAGCAAACATACAAGATCACCCCAATTGCAAATCTTCTAGGTCGCCACGGCAGCCATCATATGCTCCTTGGACTTCTCTCGATATCCCCTACGGGAACGCTTACCATCAGTGATCTGACTGGAACAATATGCCTCGATCTTTCTCAAGCCACATCTGTGCCCGAGGATTCGGCATGGTTTACACCAGGCATGATTGTTCTGGTCGATGGTATATATGAAGAGGAAGAGGAATCCGTTGGTAAAGGCTTGGGCGCCAGTAACGGAATTGGTGGTATCATCGGCGGCAGGTTCCAGGGATTCTTCATCGGGCAGCCACCGTGCGAGAAGCGGAAAGCAACTCTTGGTGTAAGCGGACCAGAGGGTGGTCAAGATCACACCATTGGGGGTGGTTTTGGCTGGATTGATTTCCTTGGTGTAGGGAGTGAACGGGCGGTCGGTTCGAAAATGCGAAAGGTCGAACAACGAATTCTGCGGCACGCGTCGGAAGATGAAGATTCTCCAGGACGTGGTCGAGTTGTCATTCTGGGCGAACTCAATCTCGACCAACCGCGGGCGTTGCAAGCACTTCACAAGATCTTGACGATATATGCTACCGAGCCCGAGGGCATGTCTCCAATGACATTTGTCATCACAGGAAACTTCACGCAACACGCTGTGATGGCTGGCGGCGGCAGCAGTGGTGGTAGTGTGGAATACAAGGAATATTTCGATTCCTTGGCGTCTGTACTATCAGACTTCCCTACCCTCCTCCAAACTGCCAATTTCGTTTTCGTTCCGGGCGACAACGATGGTTGGGCCTCTTCGTTCTCGGCAGGAGCTGCGGTGCCGCTGCCACGCAAGTCTGTGCCCGACATGTTCACATCGCGCATTCGCCGAGCCTTTGTCGCGGCGAATGCAGAGCCAGGAGTGAAGAAAGGGGGAGAAGCTGTATGGACTTCCAATCCGGCGAGACTCACGGCCTTTGGGCCCTCCCACGAGCTCGTGATATTCAGGGATGACATATCTGCCCGTCTTCGTCGGACAGCAGTGCGCCTCAAGTCTTCAAAGTCCACTTCCGACGATCAGGAGAATTTGGAGCCGCCCCAGGAAATAGACGAAGATGTTGATATGATGGGTGCACTGCAGGATCAGGAGACTGCAGTCGAAGCTATGGACGTCGATGCGGTTGTGTCCAAACCTGCAAAGCCCGGAATCACACACGACATACAGGCAGCACGAAAGCTGGTCAAGACAATTCTGGACCAAGGGTACCTCGCGCCCTTCAGGCAACAAATCCGGCCGGTACACTGGGATTACGCCTCGGCCCTGCACCTCTACCCGTTGCCTACATCTATGATATTGGTGGATGCGACGGCGCCGCCGTTCTGCATAACATATGAAGGATGTCACGTCATGAACCCCGGAACAGTGCTGGTAGCTGGACGGAGAGGCGTCGGAAGATGGATCGAATATGAGCTCGGAGGAAAGGGAATTGTCAGGGAATGTTTGTTCTAGGAAATTGCATAGCGAGCGGTGTATAGTCTGGATATCTAGCCTGGTGGTGAACTATAATGCCGAAACGCTCACCCGACAACTGGAAGAATATCGGTGTAGAGCCGGTTGACTCGTACCACCGTCAGCACTGGCGTTATACCTACTACGCCGATCCAAGAACACGGGAGTATTCTGCGAGCTCTGAATCGAATGACATGTTCGCATAATCAGTTGATTAGTCAACGGTGTTTTGTAAACAGACGTGTTTTTGTCATCCAGGACAGAGTATGATCGTCTTGGCAGCCGACAGCCGGTATACCCGGTATCTTTGCCGTCTCTGACACTCGGTTGCTGATCCGATGCGGTTCAGAGGTGAAGAAGTAAGTCAGGTCTGGCCTGGGCCCATGCACAGCCACTAGGACGGCTACATGAATGTACCTGTCACAGTGATGATGCCGACGCCGGCCACTGCCGGAGCTACCTTTCCAGCTGGCCACAAAAGCCTATGAAAGCCGCCGATGCGCCTAACTTCGGAGTCGGGGGGCCACAACTCAAGTCGTGCCAGAGACCAGAAAAAGGGCTCCCCATCAATGCTACCGAAAAGGTGCACTGAGGTAATTGTATTTCTAAGCAGTGTCTTCGTTAGTCCCTCGCATCACCATTGACCGCGCGCCCTTTAACCCCACATTAGCGACCGTTGCCAGGAGGGGGAGAAGACGAAGGAGGAAAAAAAAAAATTAAGACGCCTCGTCCGCTCGTGCGCAAAAAACAAAGAGGCAGAAAAAAAAAAAAGAGTAGACGAGCAGCATACATACTTTCGTAGTTTGTAGTACTTCTTTCACCATCCTCGTACATACATCATTATACCTACCCGTGGGAGCCCCGTCCCATTACGTCCATTATATACGGCCAGCCGCGAGTGTTCCGACCAGTCGCAGGCCGGGAGCATTACGTGCTTGGGCGCGGAGGTGTTATCGCCAACCTAGAACCTACCTCAACCTGGTTTCTATTACTTGATTCGTGCGCAATTGCACATGATTCTGGCCAGCCCTCAGCAGAGCATCGAAAAAAAGACAAAACAAAGCTACGCAGACGTGGGGGCTCCATCTTTTGCTCTGCGCCCGTCAGGCTACGAGAGTAGTATCCAGAATCATCCTGGGCGAGTCCGAGAAGCTTGATAAGTCAGGGGGATCTGCGCGATTCCTCGTCGTGGGACTGGGCTGGATCGTGGACCTTTGCGCCCCAAAGTTTCTTTTCGGGGAAAACGGGAACGCCGAGTAAAAACTACGACCTACAAACCACTGCTACGGTCTATCAAAACCTTTCCGCGATCATCCGGGCGACTCGGCGTCAGAGTTTTTGTTCGCCGCCGCGCCGCTGCCGTCTGGAGAGACGACGAGAGCTTCAGCCGTCATCCAATCGTCACGGCCTACCAGGCGTTGCGCTGCTCGTTGCTGTCAGGAAAGCTTCCGTCTACTTGACGAATAAGCCTATCGCCAATCTTATCGCTTATTTTTCTGGGTCCCGCCCACAGAGACGCCAAGGACATTCCTGTCTTGCCGCAGAGCGTTGCGCCGGCTGGTGGAAGCTGTTCCGAATCTGATACACCGGATATACAGGTCTGCTCGGATCGCAGCATCAGTTGAGAGGAGGTCATCATGGGTCTCCTGTATGTATGCTGCTGTGGCATTTCGGCCTCGGGCTCGTGAGCCTCAACTCGAGGTGACACAGATTTGCTAATCCGCGTGTATAGTGCGCTCGGCACGGCTCTGGATTGGCCAGACGCCAAACCAAAGGCGCATCAGGTCAGGGAATGGGGCATCAAGGTATGCACTGCACTCGCCATCTGGTCAAGACTTTGAAGATCTAACCTCTGTGAAGCAACTGCTTGAGATTTGGAACAAGGCCAAGCACAAGGAGCGGGATGCCATGCTCTGGGGTGACGAGGTAAGAATGAGCTACACCCGGTGCACCCTCCCAGACTGTTCTCACATTCCCATCAGGTCGAATATTTGGTCGTTTCATATGCCAAAGATGACCCCAAGGTCCTTCTGTCGCTGCGCCAGGCAGATATTCTCAAGGCACTGGCTGCCGACGAGGAATTGGCCGCCAAGGGAGGAGGCGTACCAGCCATCCAAGACCAAAAACAACAGTCAGTCTACAAGATCTGTCCTAGATAGTAGTCGGGTCCCTGCTAACGATGGGGAAAGGTCAAATCCCCTTCCCGTCTTCCACCCTGAATTTGGTAGATTCATGTTGGAGGCGACACCGGGCAAACCCTGGGGCATTGGGTTCAAGGAGTTGTTGGACGTCGAGCCGGATATGAAGCTCAGGTACTTTGGCGCGCCTTCCCATTCAGTCGAGTCTTTCACTAACCCCGTTCCCAGGAGGAGAATCGCGAAGGATCATATGAAATCAAACGAGTACCCCATCACACTCACCACCTACCCCCGTCTTGGTGTCCCTGGCGTCTTCACCGAGCCTCACTATCCTCCGTCGGGTTCAAAGCTGCGCTCACAATTCGTTCCGGATGAGATTGCTAATCCGCACATTCGATTCCCGACCTTGGCTGCCAATATTCGTTGGAGGCGGGGCAAGAAGGTCCAGGTCAACGTGCCGGTGTACCATGACAAGAACACGGCAAACCCCTGGAAGGACCCGACTGTCAACTATGATCTCCACAACTGGCCCGAGGACGACGATGTCCGCAACGGCGCCAGTCCCGACAACTTCATCCACATGGATGCCATGGCGTTTGGCATGGGAAGCTGTTGCTTGCAGATTACCTTCCAGGCAAAGAACATCACCGAAGGCCGGAAAATGTACGATCAGTTGAGCCCGCTCGGTCCCATCATGTTGGCTCTGACGGCTGCCACTCCGATCTACAAGGGCTTCCTTGCAGACACAGATGTTCGCTGGAATCAAATTAGCAGAGCGGTCGATGACCGCACGGAAGAGGAACTCGGAGAGAAGGTATGCATTCGCGCCCGAACCACGGCCAGATCGAGAGAAACTCACACATGTTGTAGCCCTTGAAAGACAGCAGGTGGAGGATACCAAAGTCTCGTTATGCGTCCAATTCGACCTACATCTCGACGGACAGCCGGCTGAGGCCAGAGTATATGGACCCCAACCTCGTGATTGACGAGGACATCAAGCAGCAACTGATGGACGGCGGCATGGACGATCGTCTGGCCACTCACTTTGCTCACCTCTTCATCCGCGACCCGATTGTCATCTTCAACGAGGATCTCGAGGAGCTCGACATGACAAAGGCCGACCACTTTGAGAACATTCAATCCACAAACTGGCAGCACATGCGCTTCAAGCCCCCGCCGGCGGGCAGCGACATTGGCTGGAGAGTCGAGTTCCGGCCGATGGAGATCCAGATTACCGATTTCGAGAACGCCGCCTTTGCCGTCTTCATGGTCCTGATCACGCGCGCCATCCTCTCCTTCGACCTCAACTTCTACATCCCCATTGCCAAGGTCGACGAGGGCATGGAGACGGCGCACGCCCGGGACGCCGTGCTGGAGAAGAAGTTCTACTTCCGCAAGAACCCGTTCCCGGCCCGGCCGACGCGGAGCGCCATGGGCTCGGGGACGAGCACGCCCATGATCAGCCGCCCGCCGACGCCGACCGGCCCGGTCGAGGACGAGTATGCCCTCATGACCATCGACGAGGTGATCAACGGCTCGGCCTCGGAGGACCACGACTTCCCGGGCCTGATCCCCATCGTCGAGAGCTACCTCGACTCGGTCAACGTCGACGTGCAGACGCGCTGCGAGCTCGACACGTACTTGAGCCTCATCCGCCGGCGCGCGAGCGGCGAGCTGTGGACGGCGGCCAAGTGGATCCGCGACTTTGTCGACAAGCACCCGGCCTACAAGCACGACAGCGTGGTCGACGACGAGGTCAACAAGAGCCTCATCGGGGCCGTCATCGACATCAGCGACCGGGAGCAGGTTGGCAGGGGTTGGGACGGGCTGGACGTCCCAAATCTCGAGCGCCTGCTGAACGGCTTCAGAGGGGGCTGCGGCGGCCACCAGAGGTAGTAGTAGATGATGGCCCGAACCCAGACATAGATATATATACACATCATACAGAGAATATATAGCGCACTTTGATCTTTACAATAATACGACTTGTCATATTCATCACGATGGTATCATTCCGAACCTGCCATGGGCCGTCTTTCCTTCTACGTCGACCCTTGGCCAGACGTTGGACTCCATCCATGCGCGATGTGATATCGAATCCCCTCGGCAAGCTCAAGTCGCTTATTAGCTTTGTCACGACACCAGGATACTACTCCGCATCGCATAGCACACATACACACACCAGCCCTGAGATACCTTGCTCGCGCTAGGGAACCTGTGCCGTCTCTTCGGCTGGCGGCTGGCCTGCCCATCTCGCTTCGGTTCGAGAGCGGGCAGCGAGGTATTCGATACGCCAGATCTCATCGCACCAAAGCATGCGCAGTCTTTATTATCCGGGCTGAGGACACAGACAGCTTAATATGCCACGACGAGCAATCACTTCCCGCCTGCCAGGGATCGAGAAGCCAGCCGAGGAGATGTGACTGTAGTCCCGTGGCCACTCCCACCTCCCCGGGTTGGTTTCCCTTGCAAAGTAGTAGAAGATCACGGCGGTACTATACTCAAATGGCCTCATTACTTGCGAGCAAAGGCCATGCATGACCTTGGGGTCACTACAGCACCGAATTCTCCGTACCTCGTACGTAGCGTTCTTCTCGCGACTCCTCTACAGACTCGGAGGCGTGGCCATTCCCATGGTCGACACCACCACGTCCTCTTGGTTTCCTTTTCTTTTTCTACATGCTGCTTCCTGCCCACATCGTGTCTTGATCTCTCTTGCAAGATCGCAGATTGCCAGATCGCATCTTGCTCCCTTCCTCCATCTTCATAAATTGTCGTGCGTAGTCTGGACTCCGAGATCTGCAGTTTTGCGCACAGGCGAACCAATCATGATGAGAGGATCTTCCTTTTTCGTTTGCTGAATTTTCTGATTGTGTCTACATATTATTTGCTTTTTCTTTTCCTCCTGCTCGCTTGTTGTCCCCCCCCCCCCCCCCCCGCCTCTCGTGCAGTAGCTAGCTGGCGCTGGCTTCGTATGTGCAGCGTGGCGGACCGTTTGATCCCCCATAAAAATTTACATTTATTAAAGCAGATTGATGACCAAGATCGTGGTCAGCATGCAACGGCAACTTTCATGTAATTACAGCGTTTTCCTAGTTGCGACGAACTTCTTTTTGGGTTTTTGCCTGGAGAGCTGTAATTGGATGGAACCGGGCGAGGCTGCTGCAGTATACTCAACGCCGTGTTCAATATTTTTCTCCACGTTTTTTTGCGCATAGTTTGGCTTCCCAAGGATCGGTCGACCAGAATAGGCTTTACATCGTGTCCATCATCTTTGCCCCGTGTTTCCGAAAGTGGTAATGCCTCGGAGTACTAGACATGCACAGCGAGAGAAAGAGGCAACAACAAGTTAGCAGGAAGCTTCTTCTTTTGCCCCGCTGGCTATGATTTGCCTTCGTTTTTTTTTTTTTTTCGTTTTTGCATATTCAGCTAAAAGAAGGGTAGCAAATTCACCTTGAACACTACCCAAACGTTTTTTTTTCTCCCTCAGGGTAGGGGGTGTGTATACATCCAAGACATACATCGACTTATGAGCCCCAGTGACTCGGGTAGTCCCAGAGCCGGTCCTGTCTCGTTGCTTTTTTTCTTCTTTCTTTGCCTGCCCTCCAATAGCAAGATACGCGGATCTCGTGCGCCCTGATCTTCCCGGCCCACTCGAGCGCATGAGCGAGACTCAGATCTGTACTTGGGCGCACAGAGAGGCCCGTCCTGCCAGATACGTGTCACGGGTGAGATGGCGGCGAGTGGTCAGATCGTCTTTCGATCAAGCCATATGCCTTGGCCAGAGAGACGATCGCACAAAGATACGCACACCAAGAGAGATTGCGGCACGTTGTGATATGTGCTTGGAGAAGCACGGGGAATATAGAAGTCAAAGAAAAAAAAAGGGGGGCGGGAACTCGGGAGTCGATCTGACTTCGTACCGCGGAGAGGCGCTAGAGTTTTGAGGGAGTAGGAAGGAATAGCGAATACACTGTAGTCTGTACTCGAGGTACGTATCGCCCGCCTGGTCGAGTGATTGATGGATTCCGCGGCTGTCATGACTTGCCAGCGGGTGAACTAAACAAGAGGGCGATCTTCGAGCCAGGGCTGCTCTTGCTAAGAAACGCATTGACGATTTGCTTGTCAGATATATTAAACTGCTATATGGGATAGTATCATCTATCCAATCAAGCTAGGGAAACACATGGACAAGAAATGCCCGGTACTTGCTTTGATAACAACCGCTGGAATAGAATTGTTTCGTTCAATGCCTTTATTTTTTGCTTTTTCTTCTTGTTTGCTCGCAATTGATCCTCGCACCCCCCGTGCGTCCAGCCGTTGCACTGAAAAGAAAGCGCCTTTGGGCTGAAAATTGGATTTTTAGAGTTCACGGCTACATCATGTCAAACGTGGCGAAGTCCTCCTTCGCAGCTGGGGGGGCAATGATAACGTGTGTACGAGTACGATATTGCTGGCGCTGAGAACGATGCCCAGTCGCTTTCACTGACTGATCGTCGACGTCCTATTTGGCGCTCGCACCTACGGCCACGTGTATCTTGTTTATCGCCATGTTACATTGGCGTTTCTTCGTTTCTCTTGGGGGCAGTAATGACTACTTGGTCTCTTTCTGCCGATACGAAGTCTCTGGCAGGTAGAATTAATTCCAACTAGCCACTTCACTCTTCTTCGGGAGCAAGGCTCCGCCCAGATCGGGTGTTCCTGCTCCTCCGAAGACTTGCTTGGCCCGGCTTCAAGCCGGTCGTGAAGAATGGATGCGGCTACACTTGGCAGGCGAGGCAGGGCGGAGACCTACCATGCCATCTAAGCAGTAGCTCTGACTGTATGTAGTACCTCTCCCCCCAAGCAGTGCGCTACGCTACATCGGACGAACCCAGATCTCGGATCGCCTGGGGCAGAGTGGACATCGATAGCGCTGGTCGTCTTCTACGGAGCAGGTTCCGCGGTCGAATGAGCAGTCATGAGAAGACGATGGTCGCATGGGGCACCAGAGACAAGCCGCTAGGTTAGGAAGGTACAGTACTTCCCAGGTAGCGCTGGTTAGGCGTGTACACAGATGACGATGGGACCGACCGAGATGCCGGGTCCGCGTGCGAAAGGAAAAAGGATGTTCGGCTCCGGGCTTGACTCTTCCTTGCGAGCTCTCAAGGGTACTTGGCTAGCTAAGGCTGTAGAGAATAGCAGATAGGAGACACTTGTGTACATTCGCCCAGGAATCGGACTATTAGCCTGGGCGGCGAGCACAAGTTCGGGTTAGGCTGAAGAGAAGGAAACGCAACTACGCAGATCGATCGACAATGAAATTCGCTAGCGGCTCGCAAGCAGCGCACGTCTTCCCGCGGTTGAGATCTGCAACGTCCAGACCTACGCCGACCTCTACATTACCTGGGGAACAGAGGTTGGGCACGCGGAGGAAGACTCTAGGGAGGCTCGGGAGGGGGGAGTGACGTCGTGAGCAGAGATGACACCGGTCTGCAGGTCAACAAGCGCGGCGGCGGGCAGTTTGCATCGGTCTAGCATGCCGTAGCACGAACGACGGGCGCCTGCTGGTGATGGCATAGCATCTCATGGCCGACACCCTCAGGGAAGAAAGACGACAGACAAACGGCCCCAGAGAAACCCAAAAGGGCATGACCGGCCACAACTCTAGTTAGCCCAGCGACGAGCATGGTTTCGGCTTCGGAATGGCTCAGCCTAACATTCAGGGGCAAAGAGTAAGCAGTCCATCCCACAAGGCAAAGGCAAGATGAGATCACCCACCCACGCTGGCCATTGGGGGGTTGTTGGCCCGTGAACAGAGTTGGCATGAGTAGTAATAATACTTGCTACCTGGGCAGAGATGTGTGTGAGATGGCCGCGGGATAGCGGGTGGTGATTTAGTTGCCGTCTATGCCTCGTAGGGATAACTAGAGGCTCATGCTAAGAAGGCTATCGCGGATCCGCGTTTCCTATTCAGCCATCAGGCCATGTGGGATTGGGAGCGACGATCAGGTCGAGGTGGCAGTCGCAGATGCCGATGCCCAGACCCGGAACACGCTCATCTCGAATCAGTACCGACTGGCGGCCAGTACTGGATCATTAACAATAATAAGGTGGTAGTTCACCGGCGTCAAGCCGCTTCCTGCTCTTGCGAGATGAAGAATGGATGGGTCCCTCGGTTCCCATCACGAAGGTTTGGTCGGATTGGCAAGCGGACATGGAGGATTAGTACAAAGTACGTTGGCCAGCCCATCTCAACCCAGTTCGAGTCGACCCTTCATCTTCTCGCGGGCCCAAGCTCGCCCGCTAAACTACTATATTACGCTGCATAGTGTCGATTCGCCCAGATGCAATGGCGCAAACTCTATTCCCAGGACAATCGTCATGCTGGGATGTCCCGGCCGTGGGAGGTAGGGTGTGTCCCGGCCACCCATGTCCAGCCAATCTACGGGATGCCGGCGAGCTGCCGGCTCTTTTTCTGTACAGTATTGTACTTGCCAGAGGAAGAAGAAAGCGTGGCAGCCAAAGCCAGCCGCAGATGTATTGTGTGGTGTGTGTGCCACCAACAGCGGTGCGTATCGATTCAAGGTTGGACGGTCTGCAAAGAATCGTGATCTGGGCTTTCTTGGGCCTCGACATCAGGAACGCTTGCGAACAAGCGCCTCCTCGCAACTCGTAACCGTATTCTTCTTCTCTTCTTGTTGACGCTTTCTCACGTCATAATGTACGTTTTGTACCGAGCATCTGAAAAAAAGTTTCCAGGGTCTCTTGTATGGCTGAGCCGGTAGCCGGTCGTTTCCAGAGGCCGGCCCGGGCAGACCAGTGTCCACGATTCGTGGATTGTCAAGCAAATGAAGGGAGGGGGTCAGCAAGGGGGATGGGAAGTGACACCAGCATGGCCGTCTACTTGGTCTTATTCCGCGATTTGCTGATTCCACGTGGCGGCAGGACAAGGGCAGTCGTCTGCCACGCGAGCCTGCATCTCACATCCCGCCATGATCGAGATAGCCAAATAGCCAGCAGCAGTAGTAAGTCAGACGGTCGACCCACACACATAGCCCTTTCTGCCTTCTCGTGGACGACGAATATCCCCCATATCTCTCGAAATGGTCCTGTCGATCAGAGACAGTGGAGGTAGGACGCCCTCTTGTCCAACAGTTAGCTAGCCCCAGCGGGCGATGGCATTGATTTGTCCCTCCTCAACTTTGGAGGGGCGCCGGTGCGACCTCCATCTTGGATGTTGAAAGGACCTGGGGAAGTTTGAGACGAGGCATCTAAGACACGCCTGACAGGCTTAGTGGGTGCACATCCCCAGCCCATGCCTCCCGTCATGTCAGCATCAGTTTTTGTTTTCTTATTGAGTTTGCACATGCCGCACATGCCCGGTATGCAGTCCTGGGGTGCCGAGTGCCTTGAACACGTTGAAAGGTAATATATCGTGTCTATGAGTGGGCGAAACTTTCCACATCACTCGGCACCTCTCGTACCTGGCTCCCCACGGATACAGGGGAAACGAGAGGAGGGCAACAAGTCTCCCCGGGTTTGACAAACTCAAAAAGATTGATGAAACGCAGGGCCAACATCTACAACCCCACCCTTGTCCTGCCCTCTTGCTAGGTTGAGTCATCAGGATCGATCTCATGTTGTCTCAGATACGTCCAAGGGTCGCACAAGACCGACAGCTACCCTTCTTTTTGTCCCGCCTTGCCCAAGTCCAGAGCCCGAACCTCCAGAGCCCGAGGACGACATCACTAGAGAAAGGACCGTCTTTTACTCCCTCGAGTATCGGGACTTGTCCGACTCGGCAGGAATCGCAAGAAAGGTCCCTATACAGCCTGGTGAGGTAAGAGAACGTCACACGCCATTGACGTTTTGAAAAAGGCCATCTAGCCCACCCAAGCATCCTCGGCCTTTCTTCTTCACCTCCCATCGCAGGAGAGAGAAAGCCAAAGATATGAAGAAAACGTGTGCCGCAGTACAGTTCAACGTCGGGGCTGAACTTTGATTCACGTCCGATGAAACTCTAAAATAAGGGTCCCCCGCTAAGCAGCTGTTTATCAATAATTCCGCATCTGGGTAGTGACATTGCTGGACGATGTAGGTACGTACTACATGGTGGTTATAGTAGTGTATAAGCGCCCAACCTCACCGTCGTGGAGGGCCACAGGCGACGGCAATAGGGGATCAGAGAGCCCAGGGCCGGTCCTGCTGGCTTGACTCGCAGTCAGAAAGCAGTATTCAATCTTTTCCCAGTTTCATACCACCGCCCTTTGACAAGGCTTGCTGTTGTTTTCTGTCTGTCTGCAAAGCGAAATGCATGTCATTGCGAGGGCCAGGGGTCCCCAAGCAGATGTCATCCAGTAGGAAGCTGCACTCGGCAACGGGGGTGGTGGGTGGGAAGGGTCGGGATTTTTTTGAGCCGCGCCTAGGTATGTAATATGTACGATGTATTGTAAATATGCGCTCGGCTTCGTGACACATGCAGCTGCGTATAGACCAATCCCTGTCTCCTGTTTGCCCCCCAAATCCGTTGGGTATCACAAGAGTCCATGGGGGGCCTCGAAAGAGAGGTGTACAGGACCTGGGAAGAAGAACAAGCAAACCCTCATTGTTTTTATTTAATTAATCCTGGTCCCAAGAAATCCGGGTACCGGGAAAACGCCCTATTGCGGACAGACCGTAGGATGGATTAGACTGCGCACTTATAACACAAGGTAGAGTGGTTCGCGATGTTCCTTCGCCCAGGCAGGCAGCCGAGGTGTTGTCGAAATTGCTAAAAGGAAGGTTTCCCGAGATCCCCAGCACACGGACATGATTGGATTTGCTGTCCCTGCACGAGAAAAACGACGACGACAGATCTGCCGTGGTACGGATTTGGCATATGAGAAAAGGTGTGTGCGAGTGAAGGAGGAGGAGGGGGCATGAGATTGTAGATCTGCCTGCCTGCATGCATATCATATCGAGATGAACCACGTCCAACAGAAAGTATCCTGCCTTTCTAGAGGTATGGCAAGTGTAACCACTGAGTCAGTGGCACTGACAAACAGCATAAACGGAGCCTCCCCGGGAAAACGGAGGTATCACGAGGGCACACCGGCAGAGAGGGATATAGAAATGCATAAAAAGAAACACGGAACGAATTGGTTCTGGGCGAGGTGTTCCGAAAGGTCCTGTCTCACTCCCCACATTCCTTTTCACTGGCCGTGCCTACTCTTGTTTTTTTCCCTCGTCCCGTTCCGAGATGGAACTGCGTTTCGCTTCCTTGCATATTGAAACGAGCTGGCCGCCTCTTGCAGAGTTTTGGGGTACAAGGACTACCTACATGCACGACCTTTTCGTCCCTCGCCCTCCAGATGAAGAAATGCAGACCATGCTGGCCAACATGCTGCATGATCGTGGCACTTTGACCTTTTCGGCCATCTATATCGGCGACACGCAAGCCACAGTGAAAAGCAAACAAGGAAAGACACCCACACCCACACCCACACACGCTTTCTCGATTGTAAAATAGACAATCAGGGATGGCTAACGCCCAAGTGGCGCACGACATTGCTGCAGCAGCATCCATGAGATGCCGTAGAGCTGCAGCGGCCTTGGTCGGAATGCATGCAGCGGTAGTATGTACTTCGTATAACGCTGTACCAAGTATACACACGCGCCTCTTCCCTCTGTCTTCCTCTATCTTCGAATCGGTGTCTATTCGGATCCTGGAAGAAAGAGGGTCGGAGATAATCATGTATTGTTACACCAAACTTTTCCTCTTGCCTAGGATTGGGGCATTGGCCTCGTGGTATTCAGCTTCGGCCGGGCGCCTGGGTTAGGCACGTAAGTATGTTGTTTAGTATCTATTAGACTAACCAGCATAACCAGATACGCCAGACTGATGAACAAAACCAAGAAGACAATAGAAAAAAAGAGTGTCCAGGCAAACCAGGTCGAGAGGAGGGCCAGAAGGTGAATAGGGAAAAAAGAAAGCATAACTCAAAGGCAATCTGATCCCGCAACTCGAGGCGAGTCAACACGTCAACCTACTTTATCCATAGTAGAGGTTTCCCAAGAGAGACAAAACTGGGCATCGAAAAGAAAAAGCAGAATCCAGATCCGGGCCAAACAACAACGATGATGACGAGCCGCGACTAAGACACGTGCGTAGCATCCCAAGTGTGGGAGGACTTTTCGGAGGTAAGAGAGAAGGGGGGACAGTCAGACCGGTTTCCCGTTGTTCAATTTATGAACGAAAAAGCAAAGATGAGAAAAATAAAATAAACGGTTTTTGGTTTCGTTCTATGTACGAGTACGATGTACGAGTTGGGCTACTTCACTCTGGCCATAGTAGGAATTCAAGGTCTTGCCCCAAAGAAACACAGCTCACACGCAATGTGGAAAGCTGATGGATCAAGTCGCACTACAGAGAACATCCCCCAAAATAAAGTGAAGTGAGAAAGAAAAGAAAAAAGAGGGGGGCCATGTGAGGGCAAAATGAGGCACGTCCCGCTTTGCCACGCGCCTTTCTAATTCTCAAGGAGAGAGAGATCTTATCGACGTCACTTGTACCCTCACTCTTTTTGAACAACGATGGCGTTTTGGCAGGATGCGATGCCGTGGTCGGGATTGATCGAGGTCCCCGATTTGCTTCGCTCTAGACCCCTCCCGCTTAGTGTTAGTTAGATCGCGTTGGACAAGGACGGAGACGTGGGTTGACGTGTATTGCCATGGAGAGGAAAGGAACTTTGAGAACCTGGGGAGAAAAAGGAATCAAGGTTTGGAAATAAGAATAAGAGTTAGAACAATGTAAGAAACAACAATCAGCTTGTCACTTTTCCGTTTTATCTGTTTCGTGACACGGTCCGTACCGCACCAGGAAGCAGATCCGACAGGTTATTCTTCATGCCGCCTCGTTGAGCCGCCATGACAGTGTCTTGGGATGAGATGAGATGGAATGAGACGAGGAGATCAAGCCTGAGTCGCTCACGGTTTGCAATGGTGGCCAAGATAAGAAAGTAGTAGTTTGGTTGACAAAAAATGTCATTTGGCGGTACATTGTATTAGATCAGAAAGCCTAGAAGCTTCGCATACTATAGAAACCGCCCCAGATCAGAAATAGATCGGGGAGCTCTGTGTTGGCTGTTATAGTGCCGCAACCTTTCCTTCACCCCCTTCCATTCTGTCCATCCATTCATTCTTCCACCCATGCGCAACGCGATCGCTTTTCAATTTTTCCCATTTTGACCAAGTGATGCCAAATAGGCGGCTTGCTTCTCTCTTCTCTCTTTCACGATCTCCCGTCTATGCTCCCATGAAGTATTTTCTTGACTTGCTGCATAAACCATGTTGAGTGAGAATGAGGAGGTCCAAACACCTCCCTGGATATATGAGAATGCAATATCCCCACGCCGATGAAAATAGATACTTGGGAGCCACAAGCATATATAAAACGCCAAAACAATGCCATTCCGGTGATGCCAGTAAATCTCTCTCTGTTGTCCCCAGGAATCCGAGGGTATATACAAATAGGTTGGTGATAGTAGTAATAAGTAGGTTGTGAAAGGCCCGCCAATGTGAAAAAGTGGGGGCGGAAAATTATGTCCATTTGGGTATAATGATAACACGCTTCTGTGGCCAATGACATTGGGTTGCCGGCCGTAAATCATGAGTAGTGTATAGCTCACACGCTTTTTTCTCTTTTGGTTTCGTGTTCGTGTATGGTTGTTGTGTGAGTGGGCATGGGAAGCCCAGCCAATCTTGGGGTGACGGGGATGTTGTCGTCGGATATAATCTTTCACCCCATCGTGATGAGAATGAAAATCGTGACGCGGATCGTGATGAGTCGTGACTAGGTCAGGTACCTCGTTGGTATTTCCGTAGCGCCGAAATTATTCGACGCCCTTGGATCGCATCGACCTCTGCTCCATCTGCCGCTTTCGCTCCAATTTGGCATAGTGCAGCCCACAAGCGTTGCAAAGTGTTCTTGCTCCGTCGGGTCCGCGGCGCCATTCAGGCGTGTCGATTCTGTTGCAGCTGTGGCATCGGCCAGGCGGAGCAGCACGCTACAAGCATCTGGTCAGCAACCTCTTCCGATTTCTCAGATCATACCAATCGTGACTTACTCCGCGGCGCTTCTTGACTTCACCGAGACCGTAGTGCTGTTTGCTACCATCTCCATACATGGACACATCGTCGTCGTCGTATGATCCTCTGTGCTTGCCTCCTTCGCGGGCCTTTTCATTGGCGATGCTGTGGTGGACATGTTCTCTGACGCTTTCGAGCGTCTTCCTCACGTAGTCGGTGTTGGACAGCATTTCAGACACCTCCTTGTCCGTAGGCAGACGATGCGGAAGCGGCTGCCCAGTCGGTTGTTCCGACGCCAAGTTGGCATATGCTTCCGCAAAGTTATAGATTGTCCTCGAAGCCCACATGAGCTGTTTTAGTCAATTAGCAAATGGTCCCCATCATATGTCTCCCTGCGCGGGTCTTACCTTTTGCAGACAATCGCCATAGCCCCAGGCCTCGAACTGACGGTTCAGGGCATTGGGGTCATATCTCCGCTGCACACAATACTCCTCCTCCGGGTGAACTGGTGGCCTTGGGCCGTCATAGTGCGGCGGCATTGGTGGCCCAGCATGGCGAGGTGAAATAGGGCCTCCTTGGGAGAGGGGAAGCTGGCCAGGTGGTAGAGGACCAGGACCAGGATACGATACGGGCACTGCTTGGGAGCCCGAGAAGCTGTCGTTGCGCTGATGGTGATGCGGCTCCTGTGACCGTGGGTAGTCACGAGGGTCACGAGGTTCGCCGAATTGATATGCTGGTCCAGGACCAGGGTTTTCTGGGCCTCGGGAGAAAACTGGAGGCTGTGGCCGGCTCTCCACGGGCGGCTCTGGCCGTGGCGGAGGGGGAGAGTTATTGCTATATGCCGGGTGAGCAACCGGCTGCTGCTGCGGCGGAGGCGGCGGCGGAGGTAGACTTGTTGGCCCAGCTGCCGACGTTGGTGTCGTCGGGGAGTAGGCGGGCTTTGCACTGAACATTTCCGATATCGAAGGCAGTGACTGTCTTTGCTGGCCTGGCTCCGAGTCCTTGGACGTCCTCCTGAGGGCGTCGGCCTGTGTGAGAATTCCGGGCATTGGAGCTGGCGAGTGATGCATATACGTTGGTGGGTATGCTGAGTTATGTGGGTGGTAGGCAGTAGGAGCCGGGCTCATGAGTGCTGCCGCGGCCATGTTGGGCTGTCGTTCTACTCTGGGATGTAAGTCGGCAGAGTCCCGTGAGTATCGGCTGAAGGGTTCTGGTCGACTGGTGGAGGTGAAACCACTATAAGAGGAAAGGATGATTAGACTACTAGTCAACTCGTGGGTGGCATGTCATGCTATAGATACCAAACTAGCCCGCCTCCTGCAGACGAGCCAAGAAAGCAAAGACCGAGAAAGAAAAATAAAAAAGGACGCCAAACGACGGAGAGACAGCCAAACCAACCTTTGCCTGGTGCCAGATTCACCCGTGTCCATAGCGGAACGGACTACTGCCAATAACGGTGCCCAAAAAAAAGTTTTCCCCAGCCGGCTCGACTAGAGCGATTCATGCATCTAGGTCGTTGAACACTAATAAATGGAGGTCGTCGATCGCCTGGGACAGAGATACGCCGGTGCCAAACTCTGCCGCCTTTGCTGACTGCGCCGGGTTCGTCTAGGGTGCTGTGTAGTAGATGGATAGTGGGCGGATGGCTTTGTCGAACTTGACGACTGCTGAACAATCCGTCTCTCTAGGTCAGAGCTCAAAGCCCGGAGCGCTGGCGTCGGCTCTAGCAGCGGGACGAGGAGCGCGGGGCGGGGCCCTTTTAGACGAGGGCGAGAGATGGGATGGGACGATGATTTGGGTACGGCTAAAGAGGTAGCAGGTACTGTACTGTCCTGCTCTATCCTGTCCTGTCCTGGACTGTACTTGACTTGGACTGGACGTGCTACTAGGCAAGGTAGGTCAAGGCAGATCTGTAGTGTGAGAAAGCCGTCCGACGTAACGGCGCGTCCAAGGTGGTACGAGTGTCGTGGGTTTTGGAGGATGGCGGCGGATGGGTTTTGGCCTTGCCCCAGGATTGGAATGGGTGGGTGTGTGGTGTGTTGGTCAGGTAAAATCTTTTGGTGATACCTCTAGGAAAATCCAGAATGATTAGAACAAAAAATCCACGAGACGGAGGAAGCTGTTGTGGCGGACGGGAAGGCCCAGCGCCGATGCGCAACCCAAGTTTCGCTTTTCTTTTTCTTCTTTTCTTTCCTCTCCTCTTTTTTTTTTCCTGATGTCTTCTTTTTCTTCTAGGAAGGCCCCGCCTCCAGGGCACTTGCCTCTGTTCTGTGCTCAACCAACTTGAAGCTTGACCGTTTTGGGAGGAGAGAAATAGAAAGGAAAATTAAAGTAACAGCAGAATCTTGATATACTGATAGTAACCGCCACCATGCTTTTCTGGGTACTCTCTTTTTGTTTTATTTTTTATGAGACATTCAGATCTCACCTTTTTTTTTTCTCTCTCTTCCTCTTCCTCTTCCCCTAAGGTTGCCCCCAAGTGGGTCTGGAACAAATCCGCGAGAACGGATTATGGGATCTTGCTTTTGATGAGGGGGTCGAGTGTCTAGCGCTGTAGACTCGCGACTGAACTAGCCTGGGCGAAGGGGCCTAATGCAGTTGATTGCAACGCTGTCAAAAAATTCCGTCCTCAAGTCGGTAAAGGAGAGCGTTGGCCGGCGTGCAGGCGCAAACCTTCGAGCCGCGGCAAGTCAGGCTGCTTTCCCCAAGGTTCTTGCTGCTGTCGTGCGTTGGTGTTGGTGTTCCGAGCGTGTGTGTGTGTATGTGTATATAGTTGGTATAGCTGGCTTATAGTGCGGGCTGGCTGTCTGCTAGATCGATCGAGCAAGGCGGGCGGGAGGGTGTGGGCGAAGGAAACCAAACCAAGAGAGCCAGCCGGATCAGATATAGGAACGAGGTCCGTGGCCGTTGTTTTAATGCAGCTGCAGATTGTACCGGTTTGGCCCGTATATTAAAAGATCCAGATAACAAACTCAGTGCCGGGGCGGGAAGAGAGTCTCCGTTTCGTCAAAAGGAGGGAAGAAAAAAAAAGAGAGAGGCCAAAATAAATCCCGAGGCCCAGAGGAGCTGGATCTCACAATCTTTTATGAAAAAGGAACCCGAGAAAACTAGAGCGGCAAAAAGAGAGAGAGCGAGAGAGAGAGAGGTGATGAGCGATCTTACTATGTATGGTTGCGTGTATGCAACTGCGCACATGTATTGGAATGCCACTACCTGGAAATGAGCGAAGCTGAGTGGGCACGACGAGATCTCAACTACAGCCCCCTGCAAAGAGACGCTCACCCCTGTCGGACCCAAGCACGGGTGGGGGAACCAGGGCCAGGGCAAATGGCCCAAGATGGCCGGGGGGTTGACGAGAGGGCGGTCGGCGGTCACTTGGGTGTTGGATGAGTGAGCTGGTGGAAAGGGCAGGGTGGTCGGGAAGGATCTGTGTGGATGCGCTGCAACACTGATTGATGGGAGTGCCAAGCCATGGTGTGGTGGTGTGGGAAGATAGATACCTGCGAAGTAACTCGTAGATTGCCTAGGTGAAATGTAAGATCATGTAGCCAGAGAGTACATGCTAGTAGTTGGTAATATGACTTTCTCGGTATGTATGTATGTGAGTAGCACGCAGACACTAGGTAGGTAGAGGGCGAGAGAGCAGTGACGGAAGAAGATGGATGATGGCTGGAGAGAGTATAGTACTCCTCAGTACCGAGTAGCAGATAGGTGGTGAGACTACGCAAACGTACGCGCGCAGAGACAGACGACATACATGAGTTGCATACATTGACACACCACACACTTCCTCTGCTCTTCCTCGCCGTGCCTGTCTTCCCCCATTCGCATCCTTTGTGTATGTGTTGGCGCGCCTGTCTAGCTGCTGCTTGCTGCAGTCACATTACATACATAGTACATTAATCAATCAACTGCGAGTCTCTGAGTCTGATGTCCAGGGGTCAGATCGGGATCTGGTCGCCCTAGCGAGGGCTGCAGCCCAGCAGCAGCATCAACGGCCCTGCCTGCAACTACCACCTACGTCGCAGTCGTGTTCCTCCTAGGCCTGGCCTTTCTGGCCTCTGCTCGTCAATGGCGATCAGCGCTTTCGAGACCTGGTTACCGAAAGTGGCTATTGGCGATCATCGAAACAAGCCCAATGTAGGGCCGCGTATCTACGAATCCAAAAGTGCTCGGGCATTTGTCTCCTGTCTGCAATACGGCATCATCGCTGTAGACGTACAGGAGAATTGAGTAAGTTGTTGCTTCTGGCCTGTTGATAGTTTGTCCGATGTTACCCAGACTTTACAGCCTCAGGATCTCGTGTCTGTACGTCGTCTGTGTTGCAAGAGAGGCCACGAAAACGCAAGTATACATGTTTATATGGCGCGTAATAGTGGTAGTAGGTATTCACATATCTCTTTGCGCCTGCAACGGTAGATCGCAAGCGGCCGCAATAGTATAGGCAGTAAAAATGTTTACTAGTCTCTCTCTAGTTGTGCCTTGCGATGTACAGTCGATCCTTTTGCTATGAGACGATTATTATGCCTTGCGAAACATGGCCAGCCATAATTCTTGCTGATCTTTTAGATGTAGTATTTAAATGACGACACTCTCTCCATGTCTACTCTAGCCAAGCTGGCTCATGATTTTCGCGGCCACGAGCCAAATTGTCAAAGTCAAGCCGCCACACGCAATTTGCGCAATACCCTTTCCTTACTCGAGCATAATGCAAATCGCCCTCACTTCAGGGGGCCTCGCAGCGATGGATGGACAATCTTGCAGAGGATAAGTCGGTCATAACTAGACACTCCGTATAATAGCAAGGTAATTAACAATTTGACAGGTTTGTCACAGTACTGTACTCTGTACTCCGTACATTTCCCATGTATATTCTCGTAATTACTAATGGCTCTGCGGCTCGTCCGTTGTCATTTGTGGCTCTCACCAAAACAGGACTCCCAACTTTTTTATTTTATTTTATCTCCGTGTCTCCCAGTGCAAGTGGAGTTTTGCTCCCTGTAAGAATCGATCAAAGATTTCAACGTGATGTGGGCTCCACGTAACAGGGATTCGAGTGCTCAAGTACTCCGTACATTCGAGAATGGCAATGGTTCGGCTGTCCGAGAAGGGGTCAGGTGCAACAAGATGCGTATTGTGTACGGAGTATTGTACTGGGAAGCCAGAGACAGGTGATGTATGCATGCTGAGAGCTTTTCTGCGTACTTGCAGATGGCTTAGTATTATAGTGGTCGCGACTATACTTCGTACTCGCACTTGCTATGCACTTCATATTCGCATAAACTCTAGGGAGGCTGAACGGCGCGCACAATGTCACTGCCTGCTGCACAGTTGCAAGAGAAGAAATAGGCACAAGGGTTCAATATCTCGTTCGAGAGCCGATATTGTAGTATGGGGAAGGGGAACAAAGGGCGTCAAGGTCAAGGGTGCAAGCCAACTGCCAGCTCCGTGAGCGAGACTTTTTTTTTTTTCTCATCCCCATCAGCCCATCTGCATCTGAAGCCCTTGCGATATACGTCAGTGCTGGGCCCTGGATGCCTGGGCGGTACCTAGCTTAGCTCGTGGGGGGAGGAGACGCTTCTTAGTGTGCACTCAACATTACAGGGTGTCGAGGGGCCAGATGGAGATGGGTAACGAGACTTGCGAGACCCTGCAGGCAAGGTACAGCGCTTGTAGGTAGGTATTTATGGGGAGTACTCGATAAATACTGCCGCTGGTTGCTTGCTTGTGGCTCTCAGCGACCCTGTCCATGGAACCATGGGCCCCGGACGAAGCTCCTTCAAAAGGTCTCCAGCGACCAACACCAGACCAAACACCACAGAAGCAAGAGAGAAAAACCGACCCCCCTTGACGTGCTCCAGCGGGCAGGCATCCCCCCCTGATCAAGACCTTACGAGTGGGTAGAAGTGAATCTCACATGCCAAGAAAATCCGGAACTAAAACTCTTCAAGCTATTGATCGATCCTGGCGTCCAAGATGTTTAAGATGCGGCCCACTCCCGGCTGTCAAACGGTTTGTTACCCGTCCACGTCAGGACAGGACAGCCAGAGGGCCCCGTCCTGACTCCATAAGCCTGGATACTGCTAGGGAGCTTAGTCTGGTCGACTTGACCGAATCCATCTCATCTTGTCCGCGCACCGCTCATTGGGCGGAGGCGGGAGGGGCCTTCTCTCCCTTGTTCTTCCAGAAGCCTGCAAGAGAGATTCGCGTAGGAAATCCTTCATATCAGGATCGATATAGTAGCACCTCGGGGATGAGGAGGACCACGCATGGTTCCGTGGACGAACCAACTCACCCTCGCCAGGACAAGGACAGGACCAGACCAGCCAGACCAGACCAGCAAGCAGCCAGCAGACAAGGGGACCACCGCCCCAGAAACATCAGAGGCGCTAGGGAAAAGGCGCCAGCTCGGGCACGGCCATGGGTTCTAATAGGCTGTAAAATTGCTTTCGCCTCTTGAATGACCTTTCGCTATTGCGTATCTGGAGGAAAATGAAACACAAAAGGCCCCTACCTATCGACAACTACCACTACCACCATACATCGTACCTAGACCAGGTACTTCGCTTCAAGTACGGTACCTACGTATTTTCACACTCTTTCTAGAGTCGGTCGGTCGGCAGGCTTATTAGAATGATCGTCCGAGCATCGGAGCTTCACTCCCGACAACGAGACAGTAGACAGAAAGCTTGAACTGACAGGCAGACATCAGACATCCATACGCACAGGGTCGGTGAGATGGAGGTAGTTTGCAGTCACAAATGCACAGTTTTCATCCCAGTAATGCTAGGTTCTATGTAGAGCCGTTGATATGACCTTGCAGGTATCGCCACACGACACATATAGTGTCAGGATTGCTAAGCCAAGTAAGTCTCTGCAGCACGTCCAGCAGAGAGAGTCCAGCCCGTATGTAGGTGGTACCAGACCAATAGTAGAGACCAGATAGAGTTCAATCGTGGGCGCCACCCGCGAAGGGAATCCGTTGCGATTCGATCGGATCTGGGACTATTGTCAGATGGCTAGCGATAAGGTTTGTCTTGCCTCTGCATACATGCGTTTTGACGCTCAGCTGCAACGGAGCAAAAGAATAATAATAGTACACACAGTGACCTACTACGTGTCAAGGCTACATGCCTACTGATAGATACCTACATGAGACCCTTCCCTTCCCCTGCCCTACGTACATACAGGATCGAGGTATATTATATTATGGCCACGCACTTTACATGGTACATAAATGACATGCAGAAAGGCACCATCTGTCGCCGCGCTTCTTGCTTTGTTATTGCTCTTCCATCACCATGCTGCTCGTATTATGCGATGCGTGCTTCTTTTTGATGGGGCAGGAGACGTTGAACGATGGATGGGCATGCACGCTACAGAGTAGAGTACAGAGTACCTGTCCACGGCACTTGCCAATTGATTGGCATTTGAACGCCAGGACCGGGGCGGCACCTTCCATTCTTCTTTTCTCCGAGATTGGGGCTCAAGAAAATCTATTTTCGCTGCTTCTTCCCCTACGTACATACATACAGTGAATGATCATAATATATAAATTTGCAGATGCGCTGCTGCAGCGAGAACCCGTAGGTTGATGGGACACCTGCAGCCGAAGAGGGCATACACACACCATGTACGGCACTGCTGTCACCACGGAACGCCATCGCTAAATCCTGCCTTCCGGGTGCTTGGTGGGCGCCCTCCCCCCGGCATCCCTCTGGCACCCCCAGGCCAGGGTTGTCCACCACCTGAGATCCGATCTACTGTAGTATCTGCCCGAGCGATGATACCCACGGCCGAAGCCTCCGCGCGTGCGTTGCAAGCACGTGAGGGAACGAGGTTCAAGTTGCGCGTTTGAAACTCCAGTCCCAGGTATGCACCGTATGTAAGAATGAGTAAGAGCGATATCAATGAACAAGCTACCTAACCGAATAGTTGAAGCTTAAACCGACAAAAGTCAATTTCGTACCTGCCTCATTGACATTTGACATCGGTTAGGCAAGGCTGGCATCGTTTCGAGCAGGCACAGCCCTGGCATCTTTTTTTTTCTTCCACTTTCTTCCGGCCCACGATGTTTCATTCACTACAGATACCGGTGCTGATTACCTAGCATCTTCAATACACTACACTCACTACAAACCAGCAGTGCTACAGATACATACTTTCGACGCGGCAACCCCCGCCAGTCCGCCAAGTCGTGCTTTGAAAGTTTCATGACCAAGGCGCCATGCCATGTACACAGGTCATGTTACTAGGAGTATGCTGACATACCTACCAAGTACAGACACAGGCCTGACCGATACGTGGAGAATGGACACCAATCTACCCACGGAGTTTGTTTCGATCAATTGAACTGCTTACATGTCCTGGCTGCCGTCGTCCGTGCCGCTTGCTTGCGCCGCCGTGCGCCGCGGTGGCCTGACTTGATGCATCCGGGATTTGCTCTGTCTGGTCAAACTGGAGCAAAGAGCCAAAAGGCCCCCAACATCCAGAGCTTGTCACTACGTCACGCTCGACCTGGCAAAGCAGATTCGTTGCTCCATCCCGTGTCCTCCGTATCCAAGGGAATGGAAACTCGTCCGCCCGACGCTCGATACGCGATCCTACTAAGCTTAGCCCGGATCCTACTACTGTGTACACACATCACGTATAAATCGCGAGGTACTACATACTGCAACTAAGTAGGCACACAAGATGGATGTATACCTCGTAGTATGTACTACATATCACCGTGGAGGCAAGGTAAGCAATTCATTCGACCGGTGAACCCTCTCTGGGTGGTCGCCGTCCAGATACTAGATCAGATCACACACCACATGGCTGGCATGCATTCGCAATATACATACGACTACCGAGATGCAGTCTCCTCTCACCCCCGGCTCCCGGGCGCACCAAAAGTCCCAGTCCGTTCCAACAGATCAAAAACAGACTTTGCAACTTGTTTTCTCTGAAGGATACCTGGTACGCGTCACTATGGAGATGCGCAGCAGATCCCAGTGTCGGTACAGGTAACCGGTTCTCGGAAACATTGTCGTGTCCCGCTCACCGAAACAACCCGTCCGCTCCACCAGCAAAGACGGCACGGAGGGTGAAACCTCCCAATCGTGCCCACGAGCCAGATCCAGTCCCAATGCGACGACCGCTTTGCAATAGGCACATCGGTTGTGACAGGTCGCGCCACCACTGGCCTCTCTGACAGACCTCAAAGGCGGTTTGGTGTTCCATTGGCATCCTCAGATCTCGGGGCGCCTCTCACATGATCTATCTTATTATAACTTCCTGTGGTAGTCTCACAAGAGGCCTGGACAGCGCCTCGCGATTCAACAAATTACCTCCGACTGCCTGCCGTGTCACCAGTCCATTCAGTAGTGTAATGCACCACTTCTCTCAAGTGACCGCACACCAGTGCAAATCTCACATCCAAACATGGGCCGATTCGGCCCCCAAGCGTATGGCAGAACGACGCCACTCAGACATGAACGCCCGGGGAGGGTGCTATTGTCCAATGCAACACGTCAACAAACTTCCTCTCGTGGACCTGGGCAGGGAACAGGTCGACGCAACGGGCGGGCGCATCCAAGTATGCAGAGTCAATATATCGTGGCATTGTACGATATGTACCTGCGATCTGCCGATGCTGTCCCACCGTGGGCTTGCCATTAATATCACTCCAGGAACGACTGCCATGGGACCAGGGGCTTGCGCCCGGCATGAGAGTTCTGTCATCTGACGGTCGGAGGAAACATCTCACCGCGACACTTGATAGGGCCCATCGAATTGCTTCCTCTACGAGCCACCGTGTTGACCCCTACAACCTATGAGCACACCGCCCAGACGTGGATTTCTCTATCCTTTCTTTGCACATTCGACCGGATCTAGAGCACCAGCGTTGCTGTCTCCTAGACATGAGGGCATGAGACAACTTCCCCTTCATCAGAATCAATGGGCCTACAAAATCGGTCCTGGTAAGTCTTTGAAATTGGAGTGGATGTAGTGAGGTCATTATTATGATATTGCTCCGTAGCAGCAACAGAGTCTACTTTTTAATAGCAACCGCTACAAACAAGGATACGCACGTGTCAAACTCCGAAAGAGAAAGAGATGAACCCTTCAATACCTAGCTGCATTCTCTAAGAGATGTGAAAAAGAAAATCCAACCAGAAGGGGAGGAACAGATGCAGTCCAGCGAAGCGAAGCCCTCCGACCAATCATGCCAACCAACTGGCATCCGGCGAGCTGCATTCCACGTTGGTCAAAAATTCGAGTTGCATCTACTGAGATCCGATTCCACTTTTCCCCGTGGGCCTTGAAACACGGACAGCTTCTGGTGCTCGCAGGCAGCACAAGGGCCTTCATAGGGGGACGTTGTTCAATCTTGGAAGACGTCGTATGCGCCTGTGTCTGACGACCATGTCTACACGTAGCAGGGTAGCTATGTAGGCAGTATCTCGGAAACCAGAGAGGTATGTATGCGGAAGATCTTTGCGAACCTGTTTGATACGGTCAAGTCACAACTGCTACATACACTACAGGACTTATGGGGATCAGCGCTCGACCTTGTCTCCAATGAAACCGATGACACAGAAAGAGTCGAACGTGGACAAGGTGTGCATGTCCAAGTACGTAATAGGTGCGTGATGCTTCGAAATGGAAGTGGTAGAATTCGCGTATCTAAAGTAGAACGGCTCTGGGTAGCAGTAGAAAGGAGGCAGCCTTGATGCGAATTTAATCGGACAGCCCAGGGGTCCACTCCGGCAGGCTGTCATCTAACGGCTATCGTAAAACAAGATCTTTGATCGATTGAGATGTCGAGAAACCAGGGATTATGGGGGGGTGATATGTGACATGCATCTCGGAGGATTAATTAGACGGGTGTGTCACAGCCAATGGATAGCCAATGAATTGTATATGCTGGTGCTGGTGCTGGTGCTACTACTCCCACAGAGCGGCCAAACGGAAACTCCTCCTTGTCCCCTCTGCGCAATCTTGTGCGGCGGTACCTTTGCGTTGCTCTGGAGGACAAGGAAAAGGCATGATATGGCAGCTCGAGAGTTCAAGATTACCCTCGGGCGATTTGCTCCACGTGCTGGAGCCGATCAGTACTGTCACGATGAATATGGATCTCGCGTTGACCGACGGTTGTCAAGCTATGGAGTGCAGTCCGTGGAAGGGGGGAACAGAAGAAAAAGAAAAACTCCTCAAGATGCCCCGTTTACTGTGCCGCAAATGTCTCTCCATCGTCCAAGGGGACCCCCCGTGGGCCGTGTCTTTTATGGAGAGAGATTGCGACGAAAGAGGCCGCAAATCTGCATCTCGCGCATGCCTGCTCTGCTTTCCCCATCAGCTTAAGCTTTTTGAACAGTGGTCGCCGATTGACAGATGAGTAGAAGACCGAGAAGAGAGACGGGAAGCGCCAGAAGAGGCAAGCAAGGCAAGACAGCAGCCAATATGCTGGTTCGTATCGACGCAGCCAACAACACTAATAACCGATATTAAACACACACTAGTTGACACAGCATACTACTCTATATTCTTCCCTCGCATCCGAGTATAGTATATTCAAAAATTCCACACTAGAAACCGAGATAATGATACGGGGATCTCTGCGCCATTGCGATGAAACTAGACTCGATGTGATCTCGCCGACCTCTTTTTTTGCCAATAGTGTGTAGTCTCTTCTCTTCACCGTTGAGGCTAAGGTAAACATTTTCCAACGGTCTCTAGCTCGAGAGCCCGAGTCCCCATTGTGGGTCGGCAGGGCGCCTCGTTTCTTCCCAAACGCCAAGCCCCAATTCATTGCACGATATTTCCCTATTCATCTTTTCCTGACTGGACAATATATTTTACAGCGGGCTACTCCTTGTGGCTACGGTAACCAACAGTGGCATTCACGGACAGGCGGCCGACTGGCTTCCTCCCTCTCTTTCAATGGGGGCCTCAGTAGCCCACAGATCCAGGATCGGACCGTGTCCATTCAGAACGAGGGTCTAGGTAGTGTAGGTGTACCAGGCTCGCCCAGGCAAGTTAGGGACACAAGAAATGGCGCGCTAGAGGGCAGATGTAGGCGTATAGACTGGCCAGTGCGCGCCATTTCTTGTGTCTACCACTTGCCAGGGCACAAGAAGCACCAGCAGAGGCCCGCCAAGACGAGAAAGAAGGTGGTGGGCTCCATCTCCTAAATCACGTGTAAAACGGTTGTCCCACAACAAACCCACGGAACCAATGACGACGTTGACTCCATCCCTGATCGACAAGCGTTCGCATGCAGCAGAGGACCACAGCTCGTTGCCATGGATCAGCTTGCGAACATGTCTTCAGGAAAGACTCCAGAGAAACCGTCCTTCCAGGGCGCGTCCCGGTACCGAAGCCCAGAGGCCCGCGGCGGTCTGGCATGGTTGACTCGAATCTGCTCTGCTCCTGGTAGGAGTCTGCAGTACCGGTACTCGTGCCAGCACCGTTCCTACATACCCATGGGAATGCGCGGCCGACCAGCAGGATCGCCGATGGAAGTGGTTCGATTGATTTGCACTGCGACTCGACACCCTCGTCTGTAAAGCGAACTTGGCCCTCGGTTCTCGACGACACTCGGGTTGGGGGGCTCTCACTGGCTTGACAAGCGGTACTGTAGGGAGAAGGAAGACGCTGCAACCTGCCTGCATACCTACCTATCCCACCACCAACTCCCCAGAAGGAGAAACCTAGGGCAGCAGTGTAGGTAGGTACTGTCAGTGTACATACATACCGCACCCTCCGTTACAAATCATCGACAGATCGCTGGAAGCCTCGGAGCTCTCATGACCCTATGGCTGTATCGGGGCGTTTTGATAAGGTAACATCGCTCCCGCGTCTTCTATTGGCATCCCCAAGCTAATCTTGCTTGACCGGCTCAATGCTAGATCAGAGATCTGCCAGGATCTCTCTTTCTGTTCCCAGTGCCCACTACCACTGGCTTGCCAGGTATCCCATCCCATCCAGAGTTGCAAGTGTGTGGTGCTCTCTCTCTTCCCCTCTGTGTGTGCCCGCGCCGCTGTGTAATGTACCTCTGTACACTATACCGAAGGCCACATGGTTTTTGCGGCGGTCAGCTTACGCGGTAACGCCCGGCAATCGTACACTACTACTCCTACTACTACATACTACTCGGCGGGTCGTCGAGGCTATTATTGCCTGTCATCTCCAAAGGCCGGCCCCCAGGATCTGAGTACGTGTAGTAGCGGTATCGATACAGTACACCACTACTACTGTAGCTGTGTTATAACAGTACGACCGGTATCAATGCTTGCTTGACTGGCCACCTGATCGCGTGCGGGCCAGTGCCCAAACGACTATACAGTTCTCCTACTTCGGACCTACGGAGTACACATTCTGCCCAACGAACGGCACCCAGCTGAGTCATAGACGTCTTCCCCAACGGGGACCGTACGACAAATACTCCGAATAGGAGGGCTGAGGTGGTAGTGTAGGCAGAGTCGTCACAGTTCGAACGTGTGGAGATCGACAGAGGTGAGCCGTGAGCGAGATGAGGAGCAGGGTATCATCGAGATTCTCTTTCCCAGGAATCAACATGCCCCAGATAAGCGGGCATGTGGCCGATTCAGGTAACCATCTCCTGGGCATTAGCTCGAATCGTAGCGATCTTCATCCACCCGTTCAATTTACTGGACCAACGTCCGAACGGGATCCGGGACAGCAGACGCAATCAATCACCTCTCAACCTTTCCGCTGGGACGTGGACCAGGGCCAGGGTCTCCCTGACCGGGGTGGGCCAACCGCGCAAACGAAAATGTACATTGTACCTTCATGTATCACAATCGTATCGACTCGTTACTGGTATGATGGGCTACAGGGCTGCTTCTGCTCGTTGGAGCTGCCAGCCGAACCACATCCTCTGACTGAGAGCAGAACGAACCGTTGAGACGCACCGTCTGTATGCAACCACGAAGAAGAGCTTTGTCAGGCTTACGAAGTAACGTATGCGAGGAGTATACCTTCTGACCCATGGAGGCGAATATTGAGACACATCACCGTTGTCTCGGATCGACTTGCTCGGACGCTCTGGCGAATCACTCGACGTTTGCATCTTTGACGTCCCGGGGGCCATGCGATCAGCCTGCTCGCTTCCTCGGTCGCTGTGCCGGGAGTCCCAAACTTGACTCTGCATCTCGGACGGCTTGATGGAGTGACCAGGCTCTTTCCAACGGCAAACGGTCTCTCACGGACCTTTCTTTGAATGGCCCCAGGAACTATCTTCAGCCTGCCCAGACTGTTGCCACGACCACACTTACAAGTCGACTTTATGCTCCTGCACCTCGCGCCGAATCGAAGACTGCTTGCTGCATGAAATATCTGCCTGCATTCTCAGATTCGTTTTTGGGGGGAGGATCAGCTGTCAAACCTGCAGCCTTTTTTGCGCAGACACAACAACAGGACATCCACACACCCACACGCGGTACATGCCATATCACAGACCGTTCTTCCCCAAGGCTTTGGGCAAGAGTCCTGTAGGGGGGGTTCTATCGTTTCTGGATACACACACTGCATGTTGCGTTGTCAAAGCATCTCCATCTCCAGTTCTGTCAAGTCGAGTGCCGCGTCTGGCTCTCAGTTCGCTGGCGGAGTCGGTGATGAAGTGCTCCCTGCTACCTCGTGGCCCTACATATACGCAGCAGAATGCACCGCTCCAGCAAAATGGGTGGGTGCAATTTCCAGATTGAGTTATTCCCGCATAATCCATCGCGTTCGGCAGTCGCTTTGCGGAGTCCATGTGAGCCGCCGGATTTTTCTCTGTGAAAATGCATCATCAGAATCCACCGTCACTAGTATGATCTAGGTACCCTTTTTTTCTTTTCTTTTTCCTCGCCTTTGCCAGCCCGCGGACAGCCCATGCAAAACGGGTATCGGTATGATCCCGTCTGCTGCCAAGAGGACAGGAGAGTTTAAAGAAAAGTATAGAGTATGTTATGGCAACATTGTCATACAGCTCGAACTCTCTAAGTTAGTAAGATACACCACCGCAATCGACCGGTCTATAGCTCTTGGTTTTCGCTCCGCGATTGCCGGTTCCGTCTTGGAAGATGCCGTTTGCCTGTGCCCCACTGAGTTCGCCATAATCCTGCCCTGCAACCAATATTATGTATGTACTTGATCTCGCGTCGCTTATAAGTGACATATCTCTCAATGGTTGGTGTTCGGTTGCTACCCCGTAGGTACACGGAGTGAGGCTAGGCATTCCTGCAGGCCAATCTATTCTCGTGCAAGAACGGCTTGCGCCACGTCGAACCCATCTATTCTCATGGTGGTGGCCTGGGTTGCCTGGCCTGGCTTCTCTGATCGAATCGATCTGGGCTAATGCCAGATCGCAAAATTCGGGGTCCGATGCCATTCGCTTCAGAGCGTCATCCGATCTGACCCCAATCCTCTAGGTTGGGCAGGATTCGTATGTCTGATATATGCTCTATCACATTCGAGGATCCTAGCTACCCGTCTCTCTCTGGCCAACACGTCTTCCGCAGGATTTGGCCTTCCTACCAACGGGAGCTCAGCCTAATTCTAAACAGAGACCAATCACACAAGAGCCGCAAGCATCTCACACACATCCCTCTGATGGATGCAAAGCGTGGTATTTTGCGAGGGATCCTGCCGTACGTCAAGTGGCATGATCTGAGGAGGTCCAAACAAGACCGGGCCAAAGGGTCGTCGTGTGGTACTCGAAAGCCATTCGTACGAACATTGTCGTCATCGTCATCCCTCAAATCGCGCGTTGCACAGGCGCAACTCTGTGCGAATCTCGTGTGCCACCCGCGAAATGAAGAGCCAGGCGGGTGGCTGCTCAGGGTGCAATACATACAGAGTACATGGCAGAGCGGCGAGGGTGCATATCTTGTGCAAAGGGCGAAGTGAAATGCAATACTTGGGCGGCAGCCCGGCAACAATGTCACCAGGGAGAAAACGACCTTTTTGTCGGTAGCACCGCTTCTCTTCCTTTGCGCGACGTCCGGAGATTTCTGCCTTGCCCGTGTGTCATGTCGTGCCGAGCAGCACAAACTTTCTTGGCCGGATGCCACTCTGCAGCGCAGATGGCTTCCTTTTCTCTCTTTCATGGCCGGCGACTCGTTCTCTTCAACCCTCTTCCCCCACATAGCCGGACGATCGACTTGTGCCGTCCATTGTGCCCGCCGTCCTCCCTCGGCGCTGCGGGTAGCCCGCTTGCCATTTGGGTCGCCTGACTGGTAAAAGTGTTGTTGTTTGGGGCTGTGAATTGCCTCGCCAACATCATTTTTTGAGACCAATATTTTCTCCTCACCCCTACCACTCGCCCCTGTCATGTCGTGTGAGTACAAGATGGGCATATCCTCGGGTTGCAGTGAGGAGAGCGCCACCAGTTCTTTTTCTAGCCAAATGCTTTGGCCTGCCCACTGTTCACGTCAACATCTGCACTACGACGCCAGAGAAGGTAAAATGACAGCTCATATTGACAGGGAAAACGAGAGACGAAGCGGCACCTTGCCAATTGCTCACACACTCTCTTATTTTCTCTTTTGCCCCTTCCGCACACACAGCGGACGCCTCACTGCCTCCCAGCTCGACCAGTTCTCGTGGCCAGGGGTTATTGGATCTCGCTACCAAGGATCTTGAGAAAGTCTGCGGCACGGCCGTTGTAAGCGGGATTAAACCAATATCATTAACACCCCGGGTTCACCTCAACGTCGAACCGAGGATTTTTCGGTGCTTGATATGGTAGCACCCACGCCAAATGGGCAGTGCAGGCGTTTATAACGACAAAGCTCGGGCGAAACGGCCAAGGTCCGTCCCGCGGAAAGGAGGGTTTCCATTTACACACGGCTGATCTTCTGGAGAATCTAGACACATACATGGTGCAGTGCAACTCGATACATATGTATATGATTGCGTGCATATACACACACATGTATAAACTCGCATGCATCTATGCTCCCGGTCTGCCGAGGAGCAGCGTGTTATACATGCATGTGTACATATATGTCCAGGGGCCGGAACCAGGTAGGTAGGGAATGTCTATATCGGACATAAACTGTGATTATACATATTTTTCCCTGGCCACGACCAACATTTCTGACCGCGTTTCAGTGAATTCTTCTCTCTTCGTGTCTCTCCACTTCCAGCTCCGTCCTGGTATATCTCGGGTATGAGAAACGTCAAGATGAGCGTGTCGTCTCTCACACGTCATACAAGAGGACAAGAAGCAACGAGGACACTCTTTTATCACGAGGCTGGAAGGAGGGGAGGGGAAAAACGACGTGTCCTCCATCCCCCTTTGACGCATCGTCTCGTCGCAAGGGGCTGGGGCAGGGTGATGTCAAGAAGTGACCTTCCTGACCTTCTTGGAGCGCGGCGGCGACACGAGAGCAATACGCTGTGTCACTCACCTTCCTGTCACTCCAGATCTCGTCGATCGGCGACCCGAGACAAGGCCATCGGGGAAAAAAGCAAAAACAGAAGATCAACGGCTTCTCTTTCTCCAGCTCACCTTCTGAGCGTCCGTCGTCTCTGGCTTGCTTGCTCGACCTGCGGAAACAGGTTGCCGCCCGGTCAAAGAGACGGTGAGCGTTGTGATGGCTGACCAAACAAATAGCAAGCAACTCACATCGTTGAAACTCGGTGTCCTAGCCCTTGTCGTTGCATGTACGAGTTACGGTGTATGTATTCTGCTGCTCTTGACCGTTGGCTATTTTAGACTTCAGAGCCGCATGCAGCTCCGGTGGAGCGCAACAAGGCTTTCCTCGCATGTACTTGCCGTGGCAGATATCGTAGATGTCACATATTGGTCTTTTTTTCGTGTTGTCTGTACGTGCTGTATCTGTTCTGGTCACTGATCGACCGCGACGACGACCATCTAGACATCTCGCTGGATGGAATAGCCCCGAAGTCTTCTGTTGGTCGTCACTCGACAGGGGAGCTTGAGAGAGATGTTACAAGACAATACATGTGTTTGCTTCCAAAAAGTCTAGGCTGTGCCGCACCAACTTAAACTTTATCTGCCACGCGTTTCTTGCCCACGGGATCGTATCCCGCGGCCCGTTGAAACTTGTCTCCCTTGGACACTATCACCGAGTTGGAAATATGATGGTCTGCGTCGTCCGGGTGCGGGTCTGTTCGGATCTGCCTTTGCTCCGGCGCCTCCATGGTTGTACCGACAGTGCGGGTGGCGAATGCCCTCTTTGCTTGATGTAGTTTGAGTCTATGGAGTCGGACCCAACAAAAAGTGTTGGAATCATGTCTTCATGATTCCAGGAATTGTGGTCTCGTTGATTGCTTTTTTTGCTCTCATCTATATCATCGATTTTGTGGAGCTTTTTTTTCACGTCGGGGTGGATCCCCCAGATGATTGCTTCCTTTTTCCCATCTCACCTGCATACTCTTTTTTGCGCAGATTGGACTTTTTGGCCCTCTCTCTCTCGCCGTGCTGCGTCCGAGGCTCCGAGTCGACGTTGAACTCTATTAGATTGTGGAACCGTGGCAACTCGTGCCTGGCCGGAAGAAGAGGAGGAGCGAGGCAAGGGCAGGGCAGGGCAGGGGAAGGCTGTTTTAATCAAATAAGGCGACGAGTAATAATAGCCCAAGGATAAGCGAGCTGTCATTGTCAAGAATTGATCGGAAAAGAAAAGTCACGACGAGCATGGATGGCCCCCCATCTCATGGTCCATGTTGGGTTCTTGACTGGTCGCTACTCGACGTCTGTTGCTTTCTTTTTTTTTGTTCCTCTCCGCCGGCATACCTGTCACAAGCGCTTAACCGAAGGCGAAGGGGAGGGGCCTCAGGCCATGAAAAGTGGGATTGGAAGGGACCGGGGATCAAGAATAAATATAATCTATAATTTATCACATAGACGATGGGAGATATATCATATCAAGGCTCGATAAACATGCAGTCAGCCGTTGGGCGTCATGGCTTTGAAAGATCCCCAGCTTCTTTTAGCCTCGTGTAAGTGGTATGAAAGACGCCGTCTATTGCGACTGTTGGCAGGCCCGGAAGAGGCGTCTACCACGGAACTAGAGAACCTAGATTGATAGACGACCGTTGCGGGCTTTGCGCACCTTGTGCCACCATCAAAGAGGAATGGGCAACTCTCCTGTGACACGAGATCTTGTTCGCGAGTCTGTACTTGCTTTGCCTCTCCCGATCTCAAAGTCACCTCTTCATACGACATTTATCGTAAACTTGACCTTTTTTTTCCTTTCGAATGTATGGGGAATATTCCCCCGTCCGGGTTTTCGTGCCCACATCACGGCACGAGAACCTTGTCCCGGGCTGCCCTCGTGTGCGATGTATAGTAAGGGACTTATACGTATCGTTCAAAGAAGAAAAACCACACCGAGACAAGAAAACTCCCAAAGCGGTACCTACCGTAGGCAAGCGCGGATCTCAGTCCCCAAAGGGGAAACGGTGTGGCAGCGTGGGGTCTGCACCAGCAGCACGTTTAACCGCTGAAGTCTGTGTGCGACGGTTGCTTTTTCTTCCTTCCTTCTTCTCTGAATGCCCTCCACCTCCAGCCTCTTCCCCCCCAGAGTGGAGATCCGCCGGAGGAGGGGCAAGAGGGGGCGGACGGACCCTCCTTCTCTTTCACGATGTGCCTGGAATGACGCAATGCCTTTTTGACTATTCACTTTTTTCCCACCCGTCGGAGAGACATTTGGGCACTCGGCTGTCTTATGCTGAAGAAGGAAGATGGAGCAAGGGAAGAGGTTGGGGGAAGGAAGGAGGGGATGGACAAGGCTGGAGACGGGGCCGCGCCCGCTCTTGCATTTCTCGTTGGCCCTTTTTATTTTTATCGTCCTTTCTTTCTTTTCCCTTCATGTACGTGCTACCGGACGGACGCATGTACCGAGTTATACCCATGTTCTCTGCAGCCGGGCACCTCTCGGGGGACGGAGGCGGCGCGTCGGGGCGACCGGGACTTGCCGAGAGGAGACCGGAGAAAAGGCAGAAGAAAGAAAGAGAAAGAGGGTCTCGGTCAACATAAGTGAGGCACGACAATGGCCTCTCGATCGTGTTGCTCCGGGGGTCGTCTGTTCTTTCTCTTTCTTTTTGTGGGCAAAGTCTTGTATCTCTTTTGGCTCATTTCGCGGTCCGCATAGACGTTCTTTTGCGGCCACCCTCGTTTTGCTTAATCAGTCGTTACGAAAGAAGGCAACCGGAAAGACCGGCCGCCTGCAGCTTCGTCAATCAACAGCAGATGCGCACGCCCGCACGTCGTCAAGCCCCCCGAGGCGGACGGCGAATCAGCGGAGCCCGCTCTTGCAGAGTAAAGGATTACAAAGCGCTCGCCGAGTGGAACCCCCCCTGGCCGGGTTCGGCGATCATATATGTGGTGTGAGCCTGGGCAAGGTAAGGGGAGGCAAGAGCCGGTCACCCCGCAGGATGCATGCCTCACCTGGTGTAGCAGACGGAGGCCCAAAAGGCAGGCCTGAGATGCCGGGAAAGCCATAGGATGCTGCATGACACGCATACGCTGACCTCCGAGTCCTGCGGGCCGGATGTAGTGATACCTCGATGAAGGGGACTTTTACGGTCTGCGGCAATAACGGCGGAACGGCGCCCGCTTTCGTCAATGAGAGGGCAGCCCACATTGGTGCTGTTGGTCCATCGGCTTCGCTGTCATACATGTACAATATCTTGTCCTGCACCATCGCCAAGCCACTTCGGAAATCGTCGACTGGCTCTCTGCAGCAAGTGACAGCGCCCGCCATGCCGACTCGAGTGAGATGCACGCTGCAACATTGGGGCCTATCATAATCAGTGCCGCGTTTTCGTCAAGAGATTGACAGCGGTTGGCGCCAATTATCATGATGATATGTGTTCCGGTTAATTTGATCGACCCGAGTGAATTATTCGGAACATAGTAAGGATGGACACGGGCAGATGATTACTATAGGCTGCTTCTTGGCCTGAAGTTTGACATTTGTCAATTGCGATGTTGAGTACAAACTACAGATCTCGAACATGTGCTTGAGTTACCTGTGTGACTTATTATTATGACAGACAAAAGAGTTCCTTGACATTGCTGGTAGATCGACCTAAGTTCTTTACATGCATTCCGAGACACTGATTGACTTCTTGACATGTCCTGGGCGCCCTGATTCCCTCCGCGTTGTCATACTGCATGCAAATATGTCACTAGTATGGTGAAATGGAAGTTAAAGCCATCGGTTGTAAGAAAGCATCGGTGGCCTGATGGAACTTTTTCTTGTTTGGTAATATCTTCGCAAGATTGCGCACATGTTTGAATAGTCTAGAAATACAGAAGTTTGAGTGACCTTCCAAACATATTGCTCATCGTCTCGACAGAAACAAAAACCGAGATGAGCTCAGCTGTCAAACCAAATGAATTTTAAATTTCACTCCTCAATTGGATCATCATCGAAATCAGGCAAAGCTCTGATATCAGTCCGGTCATCCGATCTAGTCTTCCTTGAGCGTTTACTCGTGCTCCATCGCCCACTTCGACGATTCTTCGGCACCGAGTGCTGTTGTGGAAGATGCTTAAGATCTGCGCCAGATCCTGCCAGTTTGCCAACAAAAGACCGTGGTGCTGCGAATCGGGATACCGGTTGTGGTGTCTCGGAAATGATGGACTCATCGACGGTTGCCTGGTCCGATTTTGGCGGGTCGGTGGTCGGCAGGTCACATACTGATGGTATCGTTGACGGTAGTGGCGGAGAAGTAGAACCTCTTCTCGAAGTCCTCGTAGATGATGCCAAGAAGTCTATGGTCGTCTCCTCAAGTTCTTGGTCTGATTGCATGAAGCCTGGCGATTGAGACCCTCTAGTTGCCGATGTGCTTGTCATCGCATAGCTACTTGATGTTGCATCAGAACCTCTCTGTGCCTCCATCGATTGGTTGAAAGCTTGCGGCTCTTCGGTTTCTAAGCCGGAGTCATCGCCACATGTGAGGTCGTTCCTCTTACATGACGTCCGCGGTGATCTCAACTCCTTGGTAACTTCGTTGACAGCTTCACGAAACGCTTCTGCCTGTGTGTCGTTCTCGTTGTCACCGTAAATAAATTTCATCCAAGCAGCGTCATCCACCGCTTCTAGAAGAGGAAGTTTTGTATGAGGTCTTGATCCCCTACCATCATCCATTCTCTGGGGCTGTTCTTTAGTATTTAAACGATTGACCGCGCCATCCGCAACTATCGAAAGACGATGATCGTCTGCAAAAGATTTGTCAGGTCTGGTGAGTTGTTGCTTTTGCTTCGCTGTTTTGGCCGTATTAGTCATAACACCATGCGACGGACTGAGAAAATACGTTTTCTGGGTTTGTGTTGAGTTGTTGCCTATTGTTGAAGAGGCAACCATTGACTGGTTCGAGGTTTGGATATAACCAGGACTCGTGGTTGTCCCTGAACTCGATTCAACGACGGAGCCCTCGGTATACTCATGAGGTAGCTGAGGGTGCTGCGATAGTAGCTCACTAATACCTGGGCTAATGGCTGGGCGGTATGGCGGACTATCCAGGAGTGATGAACCACGGGTCAAAGGGATGGAAAGCTTGTCTTCCGGCATGATGTGTTTGAGCCAGCGCTCGTTGTCGGCGATCTCTGATGGTGGTCTCCGTTTCGGCCCTCCAATCTGTGCGTGGATACTTCCACTTTCGCTTGACCTTGACGAAGGAGACCATTGGAGGACCGTGGACATATCGAGGCGTCGAGGTATGGGTTGGTGGATTGCAGGTGAAGCGTCGTCTTCGGTCTGTCTTGGGCAGCTACTGCGACTCATGGAAGTTATCGAATCGCTATACTCGCGGTGGTTCGGGGTCGCTAATATCGATGATCCGCGATTTCGCTCGATTTGGGGAACCCTTCGACTCCTGGTCTGTAGCATTTCTGGTACTTGTCCTTGGCCTTCGCTTGATAGCCATTCATTAGTGTCGGCCGTATGGGTCACACTCTGACTTCCAATTTGGACTCGGATTGGACCTGGATGCCTTTCTGGTCGAGAAGACTCTAGTTGTTGTCTGGAGGCTCGTCTGCTGTCTGGGAGTATAATCCGTCCCCTCTGCTGGCCGCTATACTTGGCATCACTCGTCTCGACCTCGCTCCATACTCGGCCGCTGGCCATGCGTCTCTGCCCAGGAAGGACTAGATCAAGAGGCTGTTGCATCTCGAGGCCGGCCCAATCTGGATTTTGAAGAAGTCGACGTCTCTTCTCGTTGGTCTGTTCCTGGATCACAATCTCGGCCAGAGCAGACCGCTTCCGAGTGCTCGGTTGTCCCGTAGACACAAGACCGACAGGGCTCTCCCGCCTGTCCTTGCGGGAGTCACGCTCATGAGTGTTGGATTTCCCGAAATTCGTACCTAGAAGTGGTACAGGCGACTGTGAGCCATCAAGCTGATGTGAACTGCGACGAGGTGGGCTTGCTTCTTGTATATGGGAGGTAGACCGCCTCGTGAATGGCAGGACATTGTGGCTTTGCGCAGGATCGAGAAATGATGTTGAGATTGGACTTTTCTTGACATTCCCGCCTAGAGCTCGATTCCGGGCCTTGGCGAAATGCTCCTTCTGGCGTTTGAGAACTTCATTATTGGCTCTTCCGCGAGAATGCCGAGCTAAATTGCCCTCGGTCCAGTTCATGATTTGAGCTCGAAGAAACGGCGGAGCGTCGATAGACGATGGCAAGGACTGGAGATCATCCCATGTGAGATCGTGCTCTGCAACTTGGTGGCGTTCTCGATCGGGCGTTTATTGATGCTGGAACATTGAGGTTGCTGATAGCTCTCACGAGAACGTATTATATGCGACTTGGCTGTTCTTGACGACGAAACATGACATTGAGCATGCTACGCTGGAATATTCTTAATTTGCATGATTCGATTCCCACGAGTACCTACCTCGGAAAAGCTGGAAAAGAACTGGCACACGAAAATATTTGGAAGGGAGTTCGCTGAAAGCGAGGAAGTCACGACCTAGAATCCCCAACTACCCATGTATGTATGTTAATGGTTTTTGGCAGGAACCATTGGCACTTGGTCACGAATGGAAACAACAAAGCTCTACTTTCAAGAATTCGGAGAAAATTAACAATACGCAGGGTCAATGACAGCTATACGTCTGGTTTGATCGATCGTGAAGCAATAGGAAATCTAGACACGATCGAGACTCAACAAGATAAAGTTGAATTCCATGTCAAGGACGATGGTGTAAATCTTCTATATTGTGGTGTTGCGCTGAACTAACATTGATAATACCTTTTATTCATAGAAAGTGGTGCAACTACAGTACAAAAGATCTTGGCTATTGGCAGCGGACTTCCGCCGCCGTAGCTATGGTGGAGCCCCCTCGAGCTCGACAGTTTTAGCGGCCTTCGGACGGCGCTGCAATTGACGCCCAGAGAGCCATGAGTGGACCCCCAATCGCGGTCGAGGGACACGCGCTGCGGGGTTAGGGTAGGTGGGGTTCGAGATTAAGCTCCCCCATTTTGGGTGACGACATCGGAATGGTCGCATCGGCTTCGCATGGGCAGCGGTTGTAATCCTCCGTACGACGATTCGGATTAGAAATAATAATGCTTAGTGGGCGATTTACGTAGACGATGCCACAGATTGGCTCGAGTATGTTGAGACCAAACAGAGTCTCAGCACTTGTACAAGAAGTCACCAGTTGCCACTCTTGATATAGACTGCCATATCTCAACTCGGCGCATCTAAATCACGGTCTTCCTCGCAATCACCATTCACTTTCACTTGCGGGCGGCTCAATAACGCCCCCATCACGCAATACTCGACAAGATCGACCAGGCGCATTCTTTCCAGTGCTTTGTGCCTTTTGCTCGACTGGACGCACAACTTTTACGAGTTACTATATAAGCCTCAATCATAATTATTATTCATCAACGACAGTCAAGCCGTTACCGACACAATGGGTTCCACAGACGCCAAGCAACGTGGAATTCGCATTGCCATTGACCGAGGTGGTACTTTTACCGACTGCGTCGGTACCCTCAATGGCGAAGATGTGGTGATCAAGCTTCTTTCCGAAGACCCAGCCAACTACGACGATGCGCCTCTCGAAGGAATCCGCCGTATCATGAGCCACTTCCTCGACCACGACATCCCGCGCGGCGAGCCTCTCGATACCTCCAAGATCGACAGCATACGAATGGGAACGACGGTGGCCACAAACGCTCTGCTTGAGCGCAAGGGCGAGAGGATAGCGCTGGTGGTCACCAGAGGTTTCAAGGACTGCCTCACCATTGGTAACCAAAGTCGGCCCAAGATTTTCGACCTCGCCATTCAAAAACCGGACGTCTTGTACGAGCAGGTTGTCGAGGTCGACGAGAGAGTCACACTGGAAGACTATGCGGAAGATCCAGAGAGGACACAGTCGAAAGCAGACGCAAAGACAGGTGAACAGGGTGCAGACACGGCAACTCTCGTCACGGGCTTGTCTGGTGAGACAGTCCGCGTCCTCAGAAGACCAGAGGACGATGGAATCAGGAAAGAGCTTCAAGAAGTCTACGACAGGGGTATCAGAAGTATAGCTGTGTGCTTGATGCATGGCTATACTTTTCCCGATCACGAGGCTCTTGTTGGGCGCATCGCAAGAGAGATTGGCTTCGAGCACATCTCGCTCAGTCACGAACTCATGCCCATGATCAAACTCGTTTCGAGAGCCACCAGTGTCTGCGCTGACGCATATTTGACACCTGCCATCAAGAAGTACATTCAGGGATTCCAGAAAGGCTTCGAGGGTGGACTCGGCACCCGCAGCGTAATCGACGAAAAGGGCAGCAAGGGCGCGCGGTGCGAATTCATGCAAAGCGATGGTGGTTTGGTCGACGTTGACAAGTTTACTGGCTTGAAAGCCATCTTGTCTGGTCCAGCCGGCGGTGTCGTTGGTTATGCCATCACAAGCTACGATGAGAAGACCAAGACTCCCGTCATCGGATTCGACAGTAGGTTCCATGCTCTTCAATATTGTAGAAGCTGCGCTAACTTGGTCTGCAGTGGGCGGCACATCGACAGACGTGTCTAGGTATGGCGAGGGACGGTATGAGCACGTCTTTGAGACAACCACGGCCGGTGTTACAATCCAGTCACCCCAATTGGATATCAACACCGTTGCTGCAGGTGGTGGAAGTAGGCTCTTCTTCAAGAACGGTCTCTTCGTCGTCGGTCCAGAGTCTGCCGGTGCTCATCCCGGTCCTGCTTGCTACCGAAAGGGTGGACCTGCGACCGTGACTGATGCCAACCTGTTCCTCGGACGGCTTCTACCTGAGTTCTTCCCAAAGATCTTTGGAAAGAATGAGGATGAGGGTCTGGACCTAGAGGCCAGCAAAAAGGTGATTCAGCAGCTCGCGGATCAGATCAACAAGGAGACTGGCAAGAACATGAGCCTGGACGAAGTCGCGTATGGATTCTTGGTAGTGGCCAACGAGTCCATGACCAGACCAATCAGGTCCATCACCGAGGCAAAGGGCCATGACTCTTCCAAGCACAGGCTTGCCACGTTCGGTGGCGCTGGAGGGCAACATGCGGTTGCCATCGCAGAGGCCCTTGGTGTTCAACAAATCCTTGTCCACCGATATTCCTCAGTCTTGTCAGCATACGGCATGGCCTTGGCCGATGTGGTAGATGAGCGACAAGAACCCGACTCTAAGGTCTGGGAAGACAAGGGCAGTGCAGTCGAGGAACTGAAGTCGAAAATGGACAAGCTCAAGGAAAAGTCTCGCAAGTCATTGCAGGAGCAAGGCTTTGGCTCCGATGACATTGTCTTTGAGGAGTATCTTAACATGAGATACAGAGGCACGGAGTCAGCGCTCATGATTGTCAAGCCGAACCAGGAAGATGCAATGGAAGAGTGGGACTTTGGCAAGGCCTTTGTGAAGCACCATCGATACGAATTCGGATTCACTCTTGACGAGAGAGACATCATTGTTGACGATGTACGAGTCCGCGGAATCGGCCAGAGTTTCAGGTACCAAGACAAGACCGTCGACGAGCAGCTGGCGGATGTTAAGCGTCAACAAGCTGAAGAAAAGAAAGCTTATGGAAAATCTCAAGTCTACTTTGACGGAGGCAGGCTCGAGACGCCCATCTACAAGCTGGAGGACTTGAGCATTGGCGATGAGATCCAAGGACCGGCGATGCTGGCCGATGGAACGCAGACCATCGTTGTTACACCCAAAGCAAAGGCATTGATCCTGAAGACTCACGTCGTTATTGACCTAGCGAAGGACTCCAAAGAGTAAGTGTCCTGATTATCGACTAGACATGTTTCACTGTGCAACTACTGACAAGTAACCAGCTCGCAAAAGGACAACCTGTCGAAGCGTGAGGTTGACCCAATCTTGCTCAGCATATTTGGCCATAGGTTTATGGCTATTGCCGAACAAATGGGCAGAGCACTGCAGAAGACTAGCGTGAGCACAAATGTGAAGGAGAGGCTCGATTTCTCTTGTGCGATTTTTGATGCCTCCGGCGGTTTGGTGGCCAACGCTCCCCATCTTCGTAAGTTTCCTGTCTCCCTTTCCGATACAACGTATGCTAATATTACTATGAACAGCTGTGCACCTGGGTTCCATGTCGACATGTGTACGTACACAGGCCAAGATCTGGGAAGGCAAGCTGAAGAAGGGCGACGTGATCATGTCCAACCACCCTTCGTATGGTGGAACCCACTTGCCTGATATCACTCTCCTCATGCCAGCCTTTGACGCAAAGGGAGAGAAGATTCTGTTCTACGCAGCTTCGCGTGCTCACCACGCCGATATTGGAGGCATCACCGCTGGCAGTATGCCGCCCCACTCGAGGGAGCTATTCCAGGAAGGCGCCGCCATCAAGAGCGAGAAGATTGTCAGCGAAGGCAAGTTCAACGAGGAGAGAATCACTGAGCTTCTCTACAAGGAGCCGGCCCAGTACCCGGGCTGCAGTGGTACGCGATGCCTGGCAGACAACATCAATGATCTTCGTGCTCAAGTGTCCGCCAACCAGAAGGGTATCTCTTTGATCGAAGGTCTCATCGAAGAGTATGGCGAGGAGACTGTCCAGTTTTACATGGTCAACATTCAGAACAATGCCGAGAACTGTGTCCGACAACTACTGAAGAAGGTCTCCAAGAAGTTTGAAGGCAAGGATCTCTCATCAGTCGATTTCATGGACGACGGAAGTCCTATCCGCCTGCGCGTCACCATCGACTCGGAGAAAGGAGAGGCCATCTTCGACTTTGAGGGAACGGGGCCTCAAGTTTACGGCAATGTCAACGCTCCAGAGGCTGTCACATACAGCGCCATCATCTACTGTTTGCGCTGCCTCATCTCCGAGGACATCCCGCTGAACCAAGGTTGCTTGAAGCCCATCCACGTCAAGATCCCGCCAAAGTCTTTGCTTTCGCCATCAGATGGCGCAGCGGTTGTAGGTGGCAACGTCCTGACGAGCCAGAGAGTGACGGATGTCATCTTCAAGGCCTTCGAGGCATGCGCTGCCTCGCAAGGTGATTGCAACAACTTGACATTTGGATTCGGTGGAAATGTCACTGGAGAGAAGGAAGTGAGAGGTTTTGGATACTACGAAACCATTGCCGGCGGCTCTGGAGCCGGTCCCCATTGGGAGGGTACCAGCGGTGTGCACACCCACATGACCAATACTCGCATCACGGACTCGGAAGTCTTTGAGAGGCGATACCCAGTCATTTTGCGTGAGTTCTCTCTGCGCGAAGGCTCGGGAGGCAAGGGCCAGCACAAGGGTGGAGATGGTGTCATTCGTGACATTGAGTTCCGTATCCCTGTACAAGTGTCTATCCTCAGCGAGCGGAGAGTATACAAGCCCTACGGTCTTGCCGGCGGTGAGGACGCCGAGTGCGGCCTCAATGTCTGGGTCAGGCGTGTTCCCATCAGCGACGCACAGAAGAGCGCGTCATCTGGCGGAGACGACGAATTTGAGGAGAGGCATATCAACATGGGCGCAAAGAACAGCGCACCTTTCAGTGCAGGGGATAGAATTATCATCAACACACCTGGTGGTGGCGGTTGGGGCAAGGTTGGCCAGGAGAAGGTCCAGAGGCCACAAAAGGATCACACTGAGGCCTGGAGGAAGGGCAGTCATGCCAACAGAGAGGATTCTGCCTTGCAGGTGTAAAGCGACTTTTGATTTCATTGATCTTTACCCTCTGGATAGAGCATTCTCGGCGTGTAACTTGGTAGAAGCGAGATTTAATATATGAGATGACATGGCGAATAGATGCCGCCACTTCAACATGTTATGATTACTTGCTTTGTTCAGTACTGAGATTCCCCCATGCCAGACCTAACATGAGAACGCATCTTACCTGTAGATAGAATGGAACCAAATAACGGGATGTGATGTCATTTTTCAACGCGAAGTTTATGGCATAGCTGCAGATTTATATCTATTTGCAATCAAACTTAAAGATACATGACAGCGGCCTATTCGAAAATTCTTAGATCGCTTCTGGGAAGTGGCAGAGTGCAGTCTCCTATATTCCTTTTTGTTCGGCTAGGCACCCAAACTTCCGAACAGCATGACCTTCGAAGCTGACTGGACAACATTCCCTTTTTCGCAGGCGTGGACGCAAGCAGCAGGAGTGTTATTGCTCTGGCTGCAGAGCAGGGAGTTGTTGATTGGTTCGAACCTTCTATCGAGATCTACGCTTGCATACTTGGCTGTGTTCTCTCGACTTCTCGGGGAGAGGAAGGAATGAACAACTTGGAAGTTCCGTCAACGCGATCAAATGGACCTGTCACTTCCTCTCATGACCAAGCGATATCCCCTGCTTTCGTCCTGAAGGGAAGCTCTCCGCCGATGATTATACAGTGTTAGCCCAGCATGGAGGCAACAAGAGCCTCATGGATCACAGCCTTCAGCCTTCAGCCGCAACTTCCTATGTTTAAGGTCTCTTGCAGATCTAAAACCAGGCAGTCTCGAGCTTTGGTTCGGCCATGACGCACTTCAATTACATGGCCTGGGCTGCTACAGATAGTCAAGATTATGTAGGCTTTGCCCAGACGAATAACATGATTTGGCTGGCCAGACGTTCTTCCATTCGCCTCAATCTCCCGATGTTTCCCAACAGTTTGAATTGCGATTGCGTTAAAGATTGGGCCAGAGTTTGGCGGGCTGGCCTGATTATGATATGAGGTTCTGCAGTCTAGACTCTTGTGCTCCTCTGCCGATTTTGACTGCAATTTTTGTCCCGAAGTGGGAAAGAACTACAGCCTCCATGGGGGTGCCTTCCTTTTTGTGTAGAGGCTCAGCCAAATCTTACGGCAAAACGCGGCTACTGTTTGTGTTCTAGACCAAAAGGTTAGTTCTTTCTTCTTCACGATGGCGGTTGTTTGTTTTGACCAGGCATTTATACCACTCTCAGCTCTTCCAAACACGACCAATTTCATCTCAACTTCTTCTCCCAATTTCTACCCATCTTGTGGTGTTCCCCTCATCTACACTTCTTTTCCATCTCAAGTTATCTTTCTATCAAGAGAGTAGAAGTTCAAGCGCTCCAACTCCAGCAGCATGGTACGACACCCGAGCTCACCGGCGTCGCTTCGCTCTGCTCGCATCGCCTGGGCAAGCAATCGACGTTACCACGCCCTTGCCGACGAGTATCCGATCTACTCGGAGACCGGAGAATGACCGCAAAGGAGAAAGCAAGTCAAAGTCTGGCAGCGACTAACTGCACCCGGGATACCATGAAGCCATGGAGGAGGACCTGCCTCCATCACAGGTGTAAGTTGGAACTAGGTATACTCGGTGTATGCAAGTCAACTGACTTGGGACAGACATTCGTGACTCCACCCTCTTCTTCCCCTACGGGGTGACCACACATATGGTCACCAACCACTTTGACAGCTCCGACTCTTCTGACAATGACGACTCCACTCTCGACGGGAGCAGCTGGGAGTGTCCACTTCGTATTGCCGACATCCACACACGCGTACCAGTGGAAAACCAAGACGTCAGACTATCCTGGAGAAGTTTCAAGAGATGGGAGAGCACTGTTGTGCTTCGAAAATGGCGTACAAGGGGAACCATGGCCAATGTCGATAAGGGAGGCATCATGGCTGGTTTTGGTAAGTGGACCCTTTTATAATGATCATATACCCACTCAAACTAATCGCCTGAGTAGGTCTTGACAGTATAGTGACTTACGCTATTAATACAGACTCGTCAATATTGACATATTATCCTGCGAGTTGTAACGCGGCGTTGGACGGCTATTTGGAGCGAATCTCGCCTCGGACAAAGTTCTTGTTCTTTCCTCCCTTTTCAACCAATTTGCATCACCGTAAACAACTATATACACGCAACATCAGACAATCTTTTGGTCCGAAAGTTGATCTATATAATCACTTTTATCCGATCTCCTTTCTTGTCGGATCTAGCCAAGCCAATCTTCGGAAAGACATCAGATAACATCGGCCAAGCTATAGTCTGGATCTCGGATGTGCGGACTATGATAAAGACCCAAATCACAATGTCGTGAAGTTACCTTAGGGCCGGACCTGGACTAGCTTTGTGGACTGGCGGCCATTGAGATCCAGAATAGGTGTCACTTGTCCATGTAGAAACAGCATAGGAAATCGGGTCGTCATGGGATGGATGTCTTGGCCCAAATAGTCCTCTGAAAGTATCTCCCATCAATCCTTGCGATACCAATCTACGAATGCCACTACTTATGAGTATTCATATATTCTTCGCTGAAATTGAAATTGAAATTGAAAACAAAGCACTTGGTCAAGCGAGTGAGTGGATCTGTCGAGTCTCAAACAATGGACAGGACTGGAACGAGTTGTGGACGGCCCATCATCAAGTGCTGACTCTCGTGGAAATTGGGTTGTTTACCAGTATCCGCCGTTGTCCGTCGGCCGATACGCAGACAGTGTGATATGATATTATGATTTACAATGGTTGTTCTCGAGAATGCGGAGAAACTCGTAAATAATCGGAGAACAGTCCATATACTGAAAATAGTATAAACATGCTGGCGGTTGAAATTGCAAGTAGTAAAACAAGCGCCGGCATGATGAATTATATGGACTGACTGAGGCTTCGTAGAGAACCACCGGGAATCGCGGGGGCCATTCAACTGCTATGGTGTCCAGATTCCGGGCCAAATGGGGCCACTCTGGGGGCCCAACAGCGGCTGGACAGCCCTGGAGCCGCCCGCCGCAGCACTGAAGTGCGGGGGAGTCAGCGCCCCTGGATCGCCGGCCAACCCCGGACTTTTCGCTCGCCGCCGTCGCCGCCTAGAGTTCGTCGTTTCTTGGACCGCCAACTTAAAACAGACGACTGCAGACACAACCTCTTCCTAACAACCATCATCGGCTGCAGGTACAGGAACTCTCAGTCGGCCTAATCACATCTTTTTGACAAAAAATGCCTTTCACCGAAGAGGAGTGGGATGAGATATCCCAGACCATCCCGGGCGCCGAGGAGCCCTTCTTCCAAAAGTATATACAAGGCCGCGAGGCTCTGATCGCCCAGGAGGCCAAGCAGCGCAGCGGTCAGTAGTACATCATTCGTCTCTATTGTCTTGCGTACCTGCCCGCTCACAGTCCCATCAGATGCCTCGTTCCGTCAGAACCTCTCCCCCATCGCCAGGAAGGCGTGCGACATCGTCGCGCGGATCCGCGACGAGGAGAAGAAGACGCACTGGACCTCGCAGTTCGAGGACTCGCTCGCGCTGCGGGAGGAGAACATCACGGTGCACCCGGGCATGATGTTCTCGCTGTCCAAGGAGCGCATGGAGTCGACCCGGCTGTGGAAGATCATCCGCAAGATGCCCAAGGGCGCGCTGCTCCACGCGCACCTCGACGCCATGGTCGACTTTACCTTTCTCATCGACCTGCTGCTCAAGGAGCCCGGCATGCACATCATGGCCGACCAGCCGCTGACGTCGCCCGCGGCGCTGGCCGGCGCCAAGATCGCCTTCCGCTTCCGCAAGACGGCGCTGGCCGAGGGCGACATCTGGGCCGGCGGCTACAAGCCCGACACGCTGATCCTGCTGACCCAGGCCGCGGACGCCTTTCCCGAGGGCGGCAGGGAGGGCTTCTTCAAGTGGCTGTACAGCCGCTGCTCGCTGTCGCGCACCGACGCCGTGGCGCAGCACCACGGCGTCGACGAGATCTGGCAAAAGTTCTTCAACTGCTTCCGCGTCGTCGAGACCATCATCCACTACGAGCCCATCTTCCGGGCCTTCCTGCGGCGGCTGATGCGCCAGCTCACCGAGGACGGCGTGAGCTACGCCGAGCTGCGCTTCTCGTGGGGCCTCGACTACTACCTGCGGGGCAGCGAGGCGCCCGAGCCGGACTACGCCGCCATGATGGACACCATCGACGACGAGGTCGCGGCGTTCCGGGCGACGCCCGAGGGCCGGGGGTTCTGGGGCGTGCGGCTGATCTGGGCGACGATCCGCATCCAGGACCGGCGCAGCATCGTCCAGAGCATGGACCACTGCGTGACGACCAAGATGACGCACCCGCACCTGATCGCGGGCTACGACCTGGTCGGCCAGGAGGACCTGGGCCGGCCGCTGAGGGACGTGCTGCCGGAGCTGTTCTGGTTCCGCAAGCAGTGCGCCGAGGAGGGCGTCAGCGTCCCCTTCTTCTTCCACGCGGGCGAGTGCCTCGGCTCGGGCAGCGAGACGGACCACAACCTGTACGACGCCGTCCTGCTGGGCACGCGGCGCATCGGGCACGGCTTCAGCCTGTACAAGCACCCGCTGCTGATCGACCTGGTCAAGGACAAGCGCATCCTGGTCGAGAGCTGCCCCATCAGCAACGAGGTGCTGCGGCTGTGCGGCTCCGTCATGAGCCACCCGCTGCCGGCGCTGCTGGCCCGCGGCGTCGCCTGCGCCCTCTGCAACGACGACCCGGCCATGCTCGGCCAGGACACGGCCGGCTCCACCCACGACTTCTGGCAGGCCCTCCAGGGCTGGGACAACCTGGGGCTCGCCGGCCTCGGCTCGCTCGCCGAGAACAGCGTCCGCTGGGCCGCCTTCGAGGACCAGACCCCCGACGAGTGGAGCCGCGACGTCCGCGAGGCCACCGTCGGGAGCGGCCTCAAGGCGCGGCGGCTCAAGGAGTGGGCCGTCGAGTGGGAGAAGTTCTGCCTGTGGATCGTGACCGAGTTTGGCGACCAGGACGAGTAAGACCAAGGGATGGATAGATGAACCATGGCCCATCTGTCAGACGGGCATTTCGGCTTTCAAAGACTGCTCCACTCGTGAGTCGTCTTTGGACGCGACTCGTTTCTTTTCTCTTCATTCTTTTTTTTTTCTCACACCTGGAGTGGAATATTTATGCCAGAAATCGAAGCATTTTGCGAGTCTAACGCAGTGCAGCGGGGTGAGACAGCCATTGGTTCTGGGTCATGGGCAGGGCAAGGCGTTATCAGAGGCACCAGAGCAATTAAAGTTCAACCTGGCAGGCAGACGAGACGGACGGACGAGAGAGAGAAAAGGTCCCCGTCGAATGAATGTCGCCGGCTGTTTACTCGGAAGGAGGGACAGGACGGGGCAAATCCAGGCAGAGGACAGCGGAGCGGCCATACAGATTCAACATTTCTTGGGAATTCAACATTTGGACTGCGTTGTCATGGGCGATGGTGGATCCCCCCCAGTTCTGCATTGGAAATAGAAACGGTAAAAGAAGATCAAGAAAATCCGACAAATCATATCTCGTGTAGATCCGGCATGGAGAATTTACACATTGTGCATTGCATGTGCCATTGAGTCAACTTTGTTTGCACCAATAAGAAGCACGACGCGTCACTTATTCATCTTATTGGGCAAAGATTCAGAGATGATATCTCGACGGCGGCAGGCAGTCTTGGGGCGCGAACTACTACAAGTACCGTATGATCTGTAGGGAACGTAAGAAGAGGCAGCGGCTTTCCCGCGCCCGTCAGCGAGTGGCAGGTAGGTGGCAAAAGCCCTGCCAATAAGGGAGGATATACTCGGCTTGCAGCTGTGGGTCTAGGTAAAACGTTCATACATATGCAGCCCTGGTGGGCGTGGAGACGTGCGCCCGGTTTTGCCAATCAGTACGTGCAGGTGGAATGGAGATTCGAATGCCAATGATCCGCAATGTATCATCTGCCATGGAGACTAAAGAGTCATGTATGGCTTCACGGGATGAATCACCGGGCGGCGGGATGACAGACTCAGTGACCCTCATGGCCTATTTGGGCAGTATTCATCACATGACATATCCGAAGAGTAGTGTAAATAACAATGATTCTTAGTAAAACAACGAGTGACTGGCTGACAGGCCGGTGAAGAAAGAGACTTCTGTGGAACTTCGCAAGTGCAGGTGAGCAGCAGCCCACATCAATAATGTGAGTGACACTAATTGCTGATTGCATACGACATGGTCGCTTCAACGTAAATTTCTCTCGGGCGTCCAGGCCACACAGAAGAGGGAAAAGCAAGAATGACCTCCGAAGCCGCCTGTTTGTGCTCTGATTTCGAGTCAAGGCATATGCCTTGACTATCCATGATGGGTAACATATGCCAATGATGAACTTAAGAAACTCAAGTGCATTCCTTCTTCTCAATATTCGGTAAATCACCGATATAAGTCGTAGAATCGCGTGGCTCATACAGGCCGGTATCAAGCCCAGGTGGATTGAAGCCAGGTGAGCAATCCGGCAGGTGCGACATCAACGAGTTCGTTTAGATTCGCCGTGTCGTTGAATGCAAAGCGACCATCAGCCACTTGGATCAGATGAAGCATCTTGCGGCTGTTGGTCGTGTCTTGCATGTTGTTATGGTAGTGAAGCCAATCATGGACTTGTTGGTAAGGCCTAGAGAAAACCTCCAGCTCAACTGGGCTTGTTAGTCGCTGCAGCACCAAGAGTCATGGGAATACAATGACTTACTTCCAGTGGCTTCTTGGGTAATCTCCACAAGACGTTGAGTGGTAAGATGGGCTCCGCGCATTCTGAACTCCCTGGGCCAGTTGTGGATACCCAGCTCGATAGCAGAGACGACAAAAGAAGCAACATCGTAGACGGAAGTCATTGTGACATGCACTTGGTGGCCATGAGAATTCGTGACTGGAATCTCGGCAATGCCGGCCGCGAGGTCAAGCATGTCTGTCGACGGCCGTTGTGCACCAAAGCTCGCACCCATATTAAGCGATGCGAGACCTCCCGGGCCATATCTCTCGTAGAACAGGCCACAAGTAAAGACTGTGTATCGCATGGGACGAGACCTAGAGGCAGCACAGCGGTCTAGGAAGTCCAAGGCTGTCAAAGAGCCACGTTCGAACGGATCATGGTCGGTAGGTCGCCGGGATAGTGGACCTTCGAACTCGGACGGCACGAAACAGCCAACTCGAGCTCGTCGGGCGGCGTCGATCAAATTGATTTGTTCGGGACCGGGTATTGTTGAGATGACCAGATCAACCCCACGAAGAGTGAACTGGAGACTTTCCAAGTCGCCATAATCAACGGCAATAACTTGGCAGCCGTAGTTTTCGAACTCGGGATGCGTCTGATATGGTTAACTACAATCAGTAGGAGGAGAAAACTGTGGGTTACTCACTCTTCTCGATAGAACAATGGTTGCGTGAGGAGTTTCGGAGAGCTGCCGCGCGAGGATATTGGCAAAGCCTCCGCCGCCAGCAATAGCTATACGCATCATGGCTGAGTTTGACCTTTTCGACATGATCACGATTTGGCAGTGGAAAATCCTGTGTCTTTTATGCTCTCTTCTCACCCACACCAAAGATTTTCAACGACTGAGGTACCCAACTTGAAAACAAGCTAGTTCCAAAGGTTCTCGCCAGATGAGCCGTCAAATTAGTTCTTCGGTCTGACGTCTGCGAATATGAGAACTCCTATCTGAGTCAAGGTTCAAATCGACGGCTGGTGCTCGAAATATACTCCAGTGACTGGGATATTGAACATCAGTTCCATGTGTTCTGTTGTCGAAAGTCACCGGAAGTACACCGATGGATAGGGGATGGCGTATACTGAAAGGACCAATGGCTTTGAATCGAAAGTGCCGAGGATGTCAGAAACCTTCCAGAGTATACCGTCCCGGTGTAAAAGAAAGATATCTGATGTGACTGTAAGGGTTGCAAGAATTTCGAATGCCCGCAGGAAGCCGTTGGCGACGGTTAGTATCAGGTGTTCGTACAACGGTCACAGGTCGAGACCTGGAAGGAAAGAAGTAGCTGGCGTGAACTTGGCCGGATCATGACCAAGAACCATACCTCTTCACGCGGTATCCCTTCAATATCTACCCAGCTAGCGTGAGTCCTGCCGAGTGACAAATGTAAGCCATTTCTCCAGGCAGGGATTGTGAGTGTACCGAACGACTGCTGGGAGCCCTGCATCCTCAGCCGCCCAGTGGCTGCCGTCCGGGACATGGCGACTGATTTTCCGTGGAACAATCAGACTATCGAGGAGTGAGTGACGATGCTGCCTGGCATCGTCTGCAAGCTTGCAAACTTTAGGATGTATGGTGGACCGTGAAGTTCGGCGTCGTCCGTGTAAGAAGCGCCGAGGCGGCCCAACCCACAGCCCAGAGGAGGCACCGTCGTTGCTCGCAGCACACGCGAGATTTCGACCTGCATGGGGAGCTAGGTAGGTTTCACGACATGCCAAAGAATGGACAGCCCGGCGAGGTTTCAGGAACAGCAATAGTCTCCCGGGGAGTGACGTGGGGGGTGTCCATGTGGGTGTCGTCAACCAGGTCAGCCTCTCATCGATGTAGGTATTGTTCTTGGAAGTAGCCATAAGGGGCAGAGAGAATGACACTGAACAACATTAGCAAGGTTCCTTTTTTTCTCCGACGCTCAGAGATTTTCTCTGATCCCGATGTAAGATTTCATTTCCATTGAGAGAAGAAAAAATTAGCGCAATGCCGGCCGGTCGTGGTTGCCGCTGCAGCCTTATGGTCTTCACTCGGGTTGCACTTGCCATGGAATGGATGGTAGTCGTCGTGATTGGGACGTTTTGTTCAGTCATATCTGCAAGAGGAACATTACTTTGCTTTCACTACACTTGGGCGAATTCCAAAGAGTTTTTTACATGACAGAATGGTATATCCAGTGATATTATTTCCGAGTATAGATATAAATTGAGGAGATAAAGCTGTCTGTATACTCATTGCAATCACTATCCATAAAAAGTGTGAGCCTTGATGTGCATTCCGGCGCTAGAACAAAAAGTCCTCGTCCAGAGCGACGTGCTCCCAGGGTAGTATAGGAATTTGTTCCAAAGGGGAATGGAGAGCAGAACAGAGACATTGAAGAGAGGAAGTTGGTGCCGCATCGAGCGCAAGGGTATCAAGTGGGAGTGGAGGCGGGATGGATCCAAAGGGTATGACCGACAGGTCGGGAGTCGCAATCGCAAATGATTGGAGAGGACTCGAACGGTTTTCTTTGCAGATCCCAGGGCTGCCTTGCAGTGTGTCTCAGGCCCACGGGACTGGAGCCTGGGATTGTCTCTGGAAGAAGAAGGGTCAACTGAGACCTGGGGGAACGGGGAGGTGAGAAGATAGTGTGTGTAGGTAGGTAGGCAGGTAAGGTACAGGACGTGTGTAGTGTAGGTAGAAAAAGAGAAGAAGAGAAGATTGGGGGCCGTTGCAGGTGTGGCTGCGATACGGTTAGGCTAGGTTAAGTGGTGATGGCAGTTGGAGTTGGTTAACCGTTTGCCCCTTGGCCTGAATTGGAGAGCGCGCGGGAAGAAACTCCACAAACAGGGCAGACTGAAAAAAGTATCTCAGGTACTCCACACTCGGGGTCTTCCAGCTTCCAAATACCAACCTACCCAGACCCTGCACCTGATACATCGTACAGGGCCCAGTAAGAGAGCCGCATTCCGCACCCGCTCTTTGGTTAATTGCTCTTCCAGGAGATGTCGTGGAAAAGGTATATCGAGCGACCCAATCCTGGGTGGCCTGGGGTGAGCAGAGTCAAACAAACTTGACTCACTCATTAATGTGCATGTATATCCTCTCAATGGACAGGACAAAAGATGCGGCTCAAAGGTACGATGCACTCTGGCAGGCATCGATCGGCCTTCGCCGTCGGCCTATGCAGCAGCGATAACAATGCAGCAGCTACCTGGAGAGCCATACCTGCCTACAGGTTCGAAGCCGTGATGGTGTGGACGAGATCCGGCTCGGTGGGATTCACAAAGAGGACGTAAGCTGATCTGCAAGAGCATCGGTGATGAGTAAATCAAGATATGTGCCTACTCTGTACATACGGTCGTGGGATTGTTCTGAAGGCAAGCATGTGAATCGGACTGATGGCCAAGATGCTAGTCATAGTTTCTTTAGAGGCGTGGAAACGAGCAGGGAACTGTCATCACAGTTGTTCCAGAACTATTCCTTTCCTTCTTTCCGGCGTCTCATTTCCATTTTGTCGCCTCTTCTTTGCAGGGCCCGCTGAGAGAGATTAGGTGTGGGAGAAGCTGAGCGTAGCCTCGCCAAAAGTCCCAGTAGATATCCACATGGCAATTGTCCATACCTGCATGATGCATTAGCCGGCAATTCGATGTCTGGAAGGGAAACCATTTTAGAGACTGCTTGGGCGAGAAGAGATCTTTTGCCTCGTCTCCTTGTTTTTTTTCTATGGCCAAGGTCTGATTGATGTTTCCACCAGGTAGTCAGTTCCAAAACACTGCCAAGGGTGGTCTATCAAAAACAGAATTGGGAAACTCCGCCACGTTGGGTCTCGCCTATTTGACAAGCATTGGGATTGATTGGCTGAGAAAAATCGAAATATAAAACCAATAAGAAAACGAGGTCCAAGATTTATCGTAGTCGGTTGCCACTCTTGGTACGCCGAGATGGATATAATGGCCTTGTCTTCGCTTCTTCAGGCCTACACGTAACATTGATAGTTGTTGTGCGTCTCGCTTCACCGGATCTGCTTCCATCACAGCCGCCTTGACATTGGTTTCAAGAGATGATGGTGGGCTAGTAGACCTCGGCTTGATCGTACCGATTTCATTTACACGTCCGCCTTGAGAGCTTTGATGCAGATAATTGGCGCAAGCTACCCCGGGGAGAACCAAGAACAACGGTGTCCCGGGGGCTCGGTGTGCGTACCGCATGCATCACCGAGTCGAAACCCTGCTTCCGGGTCGGCGGCTCCGGGGGAGTCAGGGATCCTTTGACAGTATCGAAGTTCCATGTCTAATCCACGTAGGTGATATGCCATTGGATACCATTGATGCACCAGCACAACATTCTGGTGTGACATCCTTGAAAAGATAGTGTGATCGAAAAAGATGGTGTAATCAGTTTGACTATGCGCAAAGGCGCCCATACTCTAAAGCAACCACCCCACGAAACTCCAGCAGAAGCTATACTTACTGGCTGGCCCTGGTTCACCTGCATGCAACTATAGAGAGTAAGACTGCAGAGCTGAGCCGAATTCTGGGGTATTTGCATGTATAAGCTCTGGGATAATATCCGAGACGGTGCTGCCATGTCCAAATCTGGTGCGATCTCAATATAGAACCTCGCTGAAGAAACACAAGTATGTCACTGATTTCTGGTTCAGTCATCTTTGCAGAGTTAATGGGAACAAACACGAAAATCTACAAGAATGCCCAAGAAGAAAAAAGGTTGCGGCGTGGACGCACGTGTACTGGTTGGCTGTCGTGGACGTGTCTAACCTAGCTTTAATAACAAATGACAAGAACGTCTGTCCAGCTACTGTCTGCGCCACGGGCAACTTGACGCGTAATGAGAGCACAATGGTCCCTATGCTGTGGCTCACCCTGATTAGACTGTTACTTCAAGGTATTGGTGTAATTGTTTATCATATGATTCTACCAAAGTAGCTGCTCGCTTGCACGTCCTGTGCTCGCGTGCTCCAAGTCACTTTGCCATGAATAGCAACGTTGCAAATTCGGCGAGTGTAACCATGCTACCAGTTTCGGTAGCAAGTCGACAACCTATCCGACCGGTGAAGATTCAAGGCGGCAGGTCTAGATTTCATTTAACTCATCTGCTCTCAGCTTCCTCAGGTACAAACGGGTACAAGACTGTAACACCGGAACCGTAGACGGGCAATCTGGAGAAGACCCTGTTTTAGTCTTTTTACATGCGGAATGATTTCGGTGTTACTATTGATGAGATCGTCATTGGTATATGGTGCTGGGAAGTCTCAAGTTACAGATAGGCCTGTCAATCATAACTTACTCTCAGTTAATCACACATTCTTGGCCCCCAAAGCTCGGAGCGTCATCACCAACCACTATGCTTATACTCACCGCGAAAGAAAACCTGCAATTGCCACAATGATAATCCATGTAATCATAAAATAAAAACTGGTACTGTTAGTGCTATTCCATTCCTAGGTTCGGCCTTTGCAACCAGAAGAAAAACCAACCCAAACATCGCCGATTCTTTGCTCTCGAAAACCTAGTATGCCTCAAAGCGCGTTTGCAACTTCCTCCGACTCCCAAGACGAAGTGCGAGAGCCCTTCCGACGATCCCACTCGTCCGTCCGCTTCAGAAAGCTGCGGCCGCGGCGGTCCCACAGCCTGATGTGCGTCGGCTTCTGCAGGAGATGGAAGCTCTTGATCCGCTGCACGACGTCGTCGTGGTTCATCTGCCTCCGCCGCTCCTCGAGGTCCGCCGCCGCTTTCTTCTTCTTCTGGCGCCGCTGCTCGCGCTCGGCGGCCTTCTGCTGACGGCGGAACTGGTCCATCTCCCACCAGGGCTGAGCGGGTGCTGCTTTGGGTTCTTTCTTTTGGTGCCTGCTCTCATGTTTCTCAGGTTGAGGTTGAGCCCGAGGCCGAGGCGGAGGCGGAGTCGGAGGTTGTTGGGGTGCCGGTCGGTGCAGCGGCCCGCGTATATGTGCTTGGACGACGTCACTGTCGTTGGGCAGCTAGGTCCCGTCGGACATGCAGACGATGCCCTCGGGGGCGGATGACCGCCGTTGGCGAGGCGGTGTCCTCCGCAGATAGTCTGGTGTTGGTATATAGAAGTGAGGTTGTCGACCGCATGGCCCATAGACCGTCGTCGAAGTTTGGTACATGTTCGTAGCCAGCCGGGGTCTTATCAATATTATTTAGAATCCCTTTGATTTCTCGCGGAGCAGTAAGTTGTTTGACCGGCCGAAGGTGGTAATGGTAGACGAAAGTATGGCAATTGCCTTGAGATGCACGAAACACCCGAGCGTGGTTTTGGGTCTACCCAGTGGCAACTTCCTTCTGATGTTTCTTGCGGCGCGACTTCCTTCAAGCTCTCACTTGATGTCTCTCAATTCGATGATGGTCATCAAGTATAACTCAATTGGTCTCGCTGGGTACAAGTGATGAAGATTGATAGATGCCAGCTGCCATACTTACGTAACACAGTGATAGTAAATCCACTTCCACATGAAGCTATCGTCACCGACCCTGCCATCACATCCCACCAATTCTGGTAGATTTGGAAATATCCGGAACAAAGCAAGAAGATAGACCAACAAGTGTGCAGGAAGTGACATTGATGGGAACTGCTTCTGATGCACAGAAATGTTGCATCATGTAGAGATACTGACAGGTCGCTTTGACAGCCACAAAAAAAAAACCCCTTTTATCCGTAATATTGTGTCACAGTCCAAAAGCAAGGTGCAAAACACAAACTGGTAACCAAAGGCTGCGAGACAAGGAACAGCCAGCGATGGTATCATATCGCCAATAGACACATTGACAAGGAATCAAAAAAGGGGCAAGGGTCAAAAAAAGTGTCAAAAAAGAATCGGTCGGCCTATTGAGGACCGTATGATTGGTGGCAAGAACTGGTAATTCTTGCCCACTACTGGAGTCGAACCAATTGCCTCCTCATTACTAGTGAGGCGCTCTACCGATGAGCCAAGCGGGCTTGAGAAGATCTCGTTGGAAATCTCTCTTGCTGTTGAAAGATTGTGCTCTCATTACAATTCATATCGGGCATCGTGTCGACCGTGTCAGAAAATTGAGTGCGGGTGGAGAATTGTATATGATAGATTGAGCCAAATGGTGGGCTTGCTCCACTTGGGGTACGGCCAACATTCGCTGCGGTGAAGCCACCTTACTCAGGGCCCAGGTCCCCCATACTTACACGAGATACAAGCTATTTGGATTGTGTAATTGGTAGTCTCGCAAGACTAAAATGTATTATTTTTTCATCATTATTAGAAATGTTCTTACTTGATAGTAGCGAGCCGCAGGTTGAAGTGTAAGCACCGCTATAATCAGGCATCGCCATAAAACGAGCGTATGCCATCAACTTTACGAAGTAGAATGACCTGACAACTTGTCATCAGTCGGACGATACCCGCTCTTTCTCCTTTTGCAGCTGCTCCTCTTCCAGAATCTCCCTCTGTCTGGCGGCAGCTTCGACGCTGGCCTTGACTCCCTTCTTCCTCTGCCTCTCCTCGTAGAGATCTCTGCTCTTCATGATGCGTTGCACAATAGTGCCGGCGTTGACTTCACCAAAGGCATGCCTGGAGATCTTTTGAAAGATTCCCATTGCCTTGGGAGCCTCATAGGGATCGTACGAGAGCGGCATGAATGATGTGGGCCCATGGTAGAGAGCATCCGGTGTTCCCCAGGGCAGACTTGTCAGGTATGACTTGGTTGGCGAAAATGGTGCACCAAAGACCACAGCGTTGACATGCTGCGAGAGTGTTAGCTTAGAGAAAGTACGGCAATGACGATTGTTGTCAACTTACTCTGCATTGCAAAACACACAAACCTCTCTCGAAGATGTTCATGATGGGGTAGTTGACTCCCTTCCAGTGGTTGATGACTTCGTCGTCGTGGACACCGGCAACAACAAAGACGGGACCATAGTCGCCACCCTTGCCTATCCGCTCGTCAACAGCTTGCTGCTCGAACCAACCCTCTGCGCGAGCAAGCTTCTCCTCGGCCTCGACAACCAATCGCAGAAATTCAATGTGTCCGCTGGAGAACAAGTCAAAACCGCCGTCGACGTAGACAACCCGCTGACCAAGTCTTGGTCCGGGACCCTTCAGGTGGGATCGGAATGAGCCCTTCTCCTCTTCCGTAGCCTGCGACTTGGCGGCGAGCGAAGCGGACCAAAACCAGACATCGGCACCGGGCGCCTTGCCAGTCTCGTCCGTCGCATACTGGGCAATGCGCTCAGACATGGCCTCTCCCACGGCCTTCTTCTCAGCCTCAGTGCCGTGACCCTCCTGGCCAGCCAGGGTGTTCTCCAGCGACTTGATGAAGTGCGTTCTCGTGCAGAGCAGCATGCGACCTACGAGATCGGTCGTCGAGATGCTGGGCGTCCTCTTGACCACCTTGAACCTGCCGGCGGCCTTGACGAAGCGGTAGCAGTCCTCTCCGCTGCTGTCGCTCGTGATGTCGTCGCCGTGCACGACATACTTGCAGCCAAAGTGGCTGATGAAGTCCAATTGTGTCACGTACGGAGCGTGTGCCACTGATTTGGTGACCCATCGGCAAGCGTCGACAGCAGCAAGCCTTCACAACGCCAAAAGAAAACAGATCAGCACTTGAATCTCTTACAACATTCTTAATCCCTTCTCTTCTCGTGTACTCTTATTCTGGGAGAAGTTCAAAAAATCGTACCGTTCTTGCAGTGTCATGACCGTCGGGCCCTTGTTCTCTAGGATGGACTCATCAGAGTGAACGCCCACGTAGAGCTCATCGCCGAGCTGTCGCGCTTGCAGCATGGCGCCAGCGTGGCCGTGGTGGAAAAAGTCCCAACACCCATCGACCCAGATCCTGTCCTCCAGGATCTCGGGGGCAGCTGGGCCGGAGAGGACTTCTTCTTCTGACGACATGATTCCGCTAAGATCTGACGAGAGCGTGAACGAAAGAACGAATTGGTCAAAAGTCTACTGATCCTTCAAGAGAGACGCTCCAAAAAAAGACCCGCGGAGACTATGTTTCTTGTACCGTGTGTTGTGTTACCTGGTCAGATGGCGAGACAAGGCCAAACTCGGGCCAATTGCGAAAAGGGGTGACTATTATGATAGTGTTCGCTAGCGGCAATCTGCACTGTCCAGTCCCTTGCTCTTGGCCCATTAGGGAACCGTTTAGCTATGGGCGCAAACTGTGTAGGGAACCCCTCAGTGGGGCAACCACCTGCGGCAAGTTTGGAACTGGGAGCTCTTGAAATTGCCCCGCCATCTTTCGTTCAAAGAAGTGGAAGCACCGTCGTCATACGTCGGAGTGGATGGGAGGCGCCGAGGTGCCCTATCAGTGTTTGTATATTACTATATATCAGGCTACGGCCCCATCTATTCTTCGATTCGGCCTGTATACTCTTTCGAATAATAATTGTTATACTTATTTGCATACTATCCCTTCCACCATGTCACCAGAGGTCAAACCATCGTCCGGCCCGTACGGCGGCCTGAAGCCCGAGCAGATCGAGGCCTTCTGGAGGGACGGCTACCTCATCATCCCGAAGGCGCTGCCGCCGACGACGACGCAGGCGCTCCTGGACGAGACGCACACGATGCTCGACGACTTCTCGCTCGACGACCATCCCATGACCAAGTTCAGCACGGGCGAGACGTCGGCCCACGTCGGCGACGACTACTTCCTCGACTCGGGCGACAAGGTCCGCTTCTTCTTCGAGGAGGACGCCTTCGACCCCGGGACGGGCAAGCTGAACAAGCCCAAGGCCCGCGCCATCAACAAGATCGGCCACTGCCTGCACGCCCTCAGCCCGCCCTTCGCCTCCCTGCTCGACCCGGCCCTCAACCCGGACCTGCTCGGCGCCGGCACCACGGGCGGCTCCGTCGAGGCCGGCCGCAAGGAGTCGCACCCCGCCGCCGTCGCCCGCGCCCTCGGCTTCCGCGACCCCCGCGTCCTGCAGAGCATGGTCATCTGCAAGCAGCCCGAGATCGGCGGCGCCGTCCCGCCCCACCAGGACAGCACCTTCCTGTACACGGACCCCCCGAGCGCCGTCGGCTTCTGGTACGCCCTCGAGGACGCCACCGTCGAGAACGGCTGCCTCAGCTTCCTGCCGGGCAGCCACCGGTGGGCCCCCGTGAGGCAGCGCTTCGTCCGGGCCGGCGAGGGCAAGGGCACCACGTTTGTCGACACGGACGGGCCCCGGTTCCCCGACGACAAGGAGTACGGCGAGGAAAAGTCCAACGGGGCCACGGCCGAGACGGGCGAGTGGAGGCTCGGCGAGGTCAAGGCCGGCTCGCTCGTCCTGATCCACGGAAACCTGCTGCACAAGAGCGAGAAGAATCTGAGTCAGAAGGGGAGAATTATCTATACGTTCCACGTGATCGAGGGCCAAGATTCAAAGTACGATGAGAGGAATTGGTTGCAACCGCCTGCGGGAGGGTTTACGAGTCTGTATCGAGCCTGAGAAGCGATGAAATGTACCACTTTTGAAAGATTGCATGAATTATGGGAGCACGAGTCTATGAGACCTCAATTGTAAAAATAATCCAGTCTGCAAGTTCTGAGATTTGATAAAAACCAAGATGCTTGTGTATACGGGCATCCAAGCACATAGGTATAATCATGTAAAACGAATCAATTAGAACCAGTCGTTGGATTAAGTCCTAGACAATGATCTATGAACATATATGTGGCCTATTGTTTCTGCAGTTCTGTCCCTGTATTAATGGTGTATCCCCGAAGCAGGCGCACCACCAGAGGGCCAAAGGAACTACGTCTGATTGCTTGGTTCAAGCAGCAGTGAAACCATGAGTTCTTTTCGGGATACCGAAATTCCGAGAGAAAAGGGGTGAATCATTCTCTCCTCGAGCGTGTTATGAATGCGGACCGCTAAGAGACGGGTCGGCTGTAATGATCCGTTCCGCAGGTCTCAAGTCGGGGGAATACTACCGGGAAAACGTAGAAAGAGTAATATACAAAGAGTTGAAGACCATATGGCATCGAAAGATTACCAGGTCTCAACTTTCATGGCAGACAATGCGGGGTGAGACTTGGTCGTAGTCTCGATGTCGTTTGATGTGGTCGGCAGTTGGCAATACCGGTCCAAATATCGACTTGGTCTGATCAGTGTCGAACCAGCGATAAAAGGTGCCAGGTCGCTAGCATCCTTAATCCTTTCTCTAGCGTTGGTAAGGATGATAGCCACGGTTGCCTCCTCGGCCACCACCACGATAATTTGCGCCGGGTTTACCAGCATTTTTGGGACCGGTCGGAGCGTTGGGGGGTGGTGCAGCATTGGGGTCGACTGGCGAAGGGCTTTGGTGGCCTCCTCCTCTGTTACGGTTGAAGCCGCCACGGCCACCTTGGTTGAAGTTGGGCTGGGGAACGTCGTCATACATGCCTTCCCACGAAGTCGGATCACCACCGGCGTGGCCTCCTCCACCGCCACCACCTCCACCACCACCCATGCCGTAACCGCCGCCTTGGTATCCGCCACGGCCGCCCCGTCTGCCGCCGCGACCTCCAAACATCTGTTGCTGGCCGCCAAACTGTTGCTGCTGCGGCTGCTGTTGAGCTTGGTCGCCGCCCTGGCCTCCTTGCCCCATCTGGCTGCCCATTTGGTTCATCTGATTCTGCATCTGTTGCATCATGGCCGGGTTCATACCCTGGCCTCCGTTCTGAGCCATCATTTGCATCTGCATCATTTGCTGCATCATGGCTGGGTTCATCATGCCCATGCCCATACCTCTGCTCATGGCAGCCTGTTGCTGCATCATGGACATGTACTGCTGCATTCTCTGCATGTATTGTGCCATAACCTGAGGCGTCATGCCACTTTGGTTCATCTGGTTTTGCATCTGGTTCTGTGTGCTGTTCTGATCGTCGAAACCAGGCTTCTTGCCAAACTTGCCACGTCCACGAGAGGCCTCCTCCTCTTGCATGTTGTTGCGAGGCTGAGCCTTCTTGACTTCGATGGGCTTGCCGTTGATGGACAAGACCTGGCCGGGCTGGGTGCAGTTATCGACTCCAGCTTCGCTCTCGAATGTGACGAATCCAAAACCTCGAGGGCGCCCAGTGTCCTTGTCCATCATAAGAGTGGCATCAACCACGCGGCCGAACTGGGCAAAGTAGTCCTTGAACTCGGCCTCGGTGGTGTCTTGGCTAACACCACCAACAAAGATCTTGCTAGTCTTCTCTTGCTCATCTCGAGGGATAGCTCTCTTGGGATCGATCTACACGGAGAGTTAGTCATTCGGCTCTCAAAATGTTGGCACAATACCGGAGTGGGCCATACAATCTTTCCGTCCAGATAGTGCTCCTTGACCATGACGGTGTTGACGTTCTTGGGATCCTTGAAGGTCAGGAAACCAAAGCCTCGCGATCTGCCAGTCGCACCGTCCCGCATCACGGTACACTCGGTAACTTCACCGAACTGAGAGAAGTAGTCACGGAGAGATTCTGCACAAGTTAGCAGCCATTCGCGTAAACACGGCCATGTCAGAATTCGGCTTACGATCAGTCGTTTCCCAGTTCAGACCGCCAATGAACATTTTTCTGTGAGAAGCATCTCGTTAGTAACAGACCAAAACTCCTAAACCAGTGCTATTCGTGTCCGTGCAATCATTCGAAAATCAGGCCAATCTGATCCAGCGCTCGCACCAAGAGATCCTTTCTGACACGCCTCCGATTGGAATGACCATTGGTGGGCATGCTCAAGCAGACAGTACAGGCCCAAAGCGCTCCTGCGCTCGCGACAAATTGCCAGAGAGAAAGCTAAGGATCGAAAGTTGTTGCCGTGTCGTCATTTCTGGGCCCAGTCCGGTCCTGAGGCCAGGCCACGAACTCCTCCACTTGTTCATTTGCGATACAGCGTTGGTCCGGATGTTGGCGAGAATCTTGCTCCAGGGATGGAAGGTTCAGGGTACGATTGGGGTGCCTGCGGCTGACAATGGATGTACCAGCAGGTAATAGCGAGGGCGGCCACAAACAGCAATTCCCATTGGAAAGCGGCTACTGCAGCGAATGCCGCGATGATGATGATGAAGTTGTCGAATTTTCTTGTTCTTTCCTCGTCATCTTGCTATCGTGAAGCTAGATCATGGCCTCGAGCGCTATTCGCAGCCAATCCATGTTACAACCAACGAAGAGGTCTGACCTCCCGTGGTTCTTATAAGCCTATCATCTGACGATGGCTATGGAGGCAGTAGTAGTAGAGTATCATGTACTGACTATGGTCGAAGCCTTCTTCTTTCTTCTTGGGGAGCTTTCAGGCACCCTGAACCTCATCGATTTGTGTGTGTTGGCTCCTATCCCGTCTTGGGAGTGTGATTTGTGTGTACGAACAAGTGAAGTAGATCGTGTTTAGACGTTGAGATGTGTGGTCCCATCCGGCAAAATATCTCCTTGCGCGTTCCTTCTCTTGGAATTGACAGCCGCTAGACGCAGGTATTGTGTCCAGGACAACTGCTTTTGACCCAAACCTGACTTGCCGAGTGGGATCACCCCGCGTCCCCAGATCTTCGATGACTGCACCTCCCACATAATACAAACCGTGGTGGCACAATGCCTCCACGCTTCGGCCGGCCACCCTGGCGCAAGGATAACTTGCGAGGCTGGCAAATTGTGACTTACCCGCAAACACGAAGTTGCGATAGGGGAGAAGAAAAAATAGACGTGAACTTACCCATCTTCTTTGGCACCAGGACCCTTGGCATGGAAAGCCGGAGCAGCAGGAGCCTCCTCTTGCTTGGGCGCAGCATTGTGAGATGAACCGTTGCCCAGATTGAAATCGACTTCATCGTCATCCTCGTAGGCATCTTCGTTGTCGTGGTAATCACCGCCTTGACCATGGAAATCTCCACTTGGAGCGTAGACATCGTGCGCAGGAGCAACGTGGACTTCGGCGATGGGAGCAGCGACAACAGGCTCATTCAATGGCTCTGCTTTCTGAGCCGGGGCAGCGGCAGGAGCGGCGGGGGGTGCGGATGGCGCGTCATTATCGTCGTACCTACGAATGTGTTAGATAAGTGGAAGGGTCGGCGAATTGCAGATGCAGCGCTGAGAGGAAGACACTCACAGGTCCGCGAAGAGGTCATCTTCGAAGTTCTCGTTGTCTGCCATCTTGCCGGTTGAGTCGACTGGTACCTAAGGATGGGAGAGATGCGAATGAAGCCGAGCACCGGTCCTCAATGCTATTGGCGATTGCAGATGATGTAGTCGGCGGACTTTTAACGATGAAAGACGTGTCGTATCGCGGGTCGAGGTGCTCTCGATTACGCGAATATAAGTAGGTGGGACAGATACGTGTTCTGGAGCAGGAACAATTGAAAGGCACGTTGCTCAAGGTTGGTGCCGCCTGGACCTTTAGGTAAGTGAGGAGGTTGAGGTCGCTGCCGAGCTTGTGGTGAAGGAGAATCACAGCAGCCTTATTAGGCCCAGTCGGCAGTAAAAAAACCTGGGGTTGCAAGCTTCTGATTGGCTCGCCGATCGCGCTGCTCTGCTTTGGCCGGCTGCCGCCTAAGCTGGTTTTACTCTTCTGCCAGCTGGCTCGACGCTAACCGCAGCTGCATGAACGGCATGAAGGGACAGAAGACCAGTATCCCATGTCAACCAATGTAATACTTGTGAGGCGCTTCTTAGTGAAAGCACAATATATTTAGAATTCTAAGGATGACTATTACAATTAGACTGTGAAATACATCCTTGTGTTCAAGGCTTTTTCTTTACTGGTAGTCATCTATGTACGGGCAGGCCGTGCTGCATGTAATAATACAACAAGCACATAGTCATGGCAATTGACGGCTCCATCGCGCTATCCGTGCAGCGTTCGAATGGTGGGGCTTTACCGTGCCTGGGTTCCTGGCCAGCATTAATCGAGTCGAGATATTGCCCCACCTGTCGTTGGAGCAGTTCATGTTGGGTGCGCAAACCGACGTTGCCAGGAGGTGGTTCATGTTTCGCAGAGATCCACGATCTATATCGGCATCTCACAGCGATCACAGTTTGTTCATCAGCACAAGCTCAAGTCTCGCACCTTTTCTTTCTTCGAAATCTCGTCGATCTTGCCCGTTCACGTCCATCACAAGGTTGCGACAAGGTCTCAAGAAAACGGCTGGTCGCTAGCGGGGCTTCTTAAACAGCTGGCGGCTCGTGTGCTCTAATCACCTACCTTGGGTAGTGTGGTGTACGTACGGCCTGCGGTACCTTAGCTTTCCGCCAGCCATTGCTACCGCCGACACCAGTTGATCGATCTGTCTTGTCCTGGACTTCAGCATGAAATGAAGAGATAGTGTGTTCACGACCATCTCGTACTTGCGACCTGGTCGCGCGCCGCCTGCTCTCACCATCATGTTCTCTTCCTCGGGCAGTGGCAAGAAGCCACCCCAGCAAGTGAGTCTATGGATCAATTCCCCTGAGAACGCGATTGTCTTTGGTCGTCTGCTAACACGAGTGGATGACGTAGGAAATGGTCCAAGTCGGTATGTCCCCAGACGAGTGCTCGATCTCAAATCTATACATCCAGTGTCCCGCTTTGGTACACAATGGTTTCCTTTGCTGATCATGTATCTGACCTCCACTTCTAGACCGGTCCGAGTAGGTTTGCTTCTTTGTTAACTTGAGAGATGGCGGCGCTAACATGGGAAGCAGGTCGACTTCGCCTTTCTGGAAACTCCAGCGCGAGCCAACACCCAAGAAGACAGGTCGCGACTCCAATCTGGTTGTTGGCGCTTCGTATTCCCACGCAGATATGCTCAAGTTTGATTCGCTGTAAGTCGTCATCTCCTCGGGCCACCTCGGCCTGCTTGTGAACTCCATGAAACTCATCGTGAGTCCCGCCAGTACTGTATCCGGCTCCTCATCCCGACCCTCTTCTGCACGACCATCCTCTCGGCCGCGCACTCCCCCCTCTTCAACTTCGCACAAGGGTCGAAACAGTGATGTCAGCTCGCCGCCTCTACAGAAGAAGAGCGGCCCCTCCACCCCGCCGATCAAGTCCTACATCAGTTTCTTGTCCAATACGAACCAGGATTGGAATGCGGAAGATCCAGAAGGAGACGATATGTACGGCTACGAGGATGATGACGGCGACGACTTTGGCTTGCCAAGCTTGTCTAATATGAAACGAAAGAATCGCCGTATGGCAGCTGCACAAGGCAAGACGGCTGACCCAAGCACTCCGGCCACCGGCTTCGGATCATCCTTTGGGTTTCATTCGCGACGTTACTCGGACAGTGCCGACATAGCGATTGAGAGGCCCATGCCAGCATATCCAATGCCCAAAAAGAGCGAAGGAAAGATTCTGCGACCACAGTACAAGGACATCTTGAAAGGTGAGGCGGTTCTTGCACGGGCGCACACACTCATTTACTCTAACACAATCCATAGACCCGGCGAATGCTCTTCACTTGATCAACCACCCCGCAATACCACCCAACGCCTCGCAGAAAGAAATCGATGCCCTCAACTCGCGGGTTACGAGGATAAATAAGTTCAAGAAGATTCTACAGGCCACGACCATTTCGCTCCCTGATTTGAGGGCTCTGGCATGGGGCGGAGTCCCAGAGGAAGTCCGTTCCATTACATGGCAGCTGCTGTTGAGCTACTTACCCACCAGCAGCGAGAGACGTGTCGCCACTCTGGAAAGAAAGCGAAAAGAGTATCTGGACGGAGTCAAACAAGCATTTGAACGTGGCGCGAGTGCGCCCGCAGCTGGAGGGCGCGCACGGGGTCTAGACGAAGCAATTTGGCATCAGATCAGCATCGACGTTCCGCGTACCAACCCACACATTGAGCTATATGGATATGAGGCGACGCAGCGATCATTGGAGCGGATCCTCTACCTCTGGGCAATCCGGCATCCAGCGAGCGGTTACGTCCAGGGAATTAATGACTTGGTCACTCCCTTCTGGCAGGTCTTTCTCGGGACCTACATTACGGATTATAACATCGAAAGCGGCATGGATCCGGGACAATTGCCGAGACCGGTCCTTGACGCTGTAGAGGCTGATTCATTCTGGTGCCTGACGAAGCTTCTCGATGGTATTCAAGATCATTACATTGTCGCCCAACCCGGCATTCAAAGACAAGTGGCTTCGCTTCGTGACCTCACGGCACGTATCGACTCGGACCTTGCCAAACATCTCGAGAACGAGCACATTGAATTTATACAATTCAGCTTCAGATGGATGAATTGTCTGCTCATGCGAGAAATCAGTGTTCAAAACACAATTAGGATGTGGGATACATATTTGGTAAGCTTCTGGGTTTGTTTCTTTGCTGTTGGGCACTTCTAATGCTTTGAAACAGGCCGAGGAACAAGGGTTCTCCGAGTTTCACCTGTACGTGTGTGCAGCTTTTCTGGTCAAATGGTCAGCCAAACTCGTCAAGATGGATTTTCAGGAAATCATGATGTTTCTCCAGGCACTTCCGACACGCGATTGGACCGAGAAAGACATTGAACTACTCCTCAGCGAAGCCTACATTTGGCAGAGCTTGTTCAAGAATTCTTCCGCTCACCTGCGGGGAGGTCCTAGCCGGGCGCCTTCGGGAAACCTCCAGCTGTGATCTCGTTGGTCTCGGAGCATCTTTCGTAGTGACACGAATGTGGTCAAAACATACAGATTACGCTCTCCGCAGTCTGAGAGCGGCAAGCCGTCCACTAGAAGAACTCTTTGGTCGATTGGACTTGGAGAGATGCCTCTGCGAGAAGCAAGTCAAGCCTGCAGGTCCTTTGCCGGTCATCGACCGGCGAGCGGCAACTCAAAATTCCTGTATTGGAGTCGATACGGAGACCAAGCCACTATATCCAGAAGGCCGCTCTGTGACACATAGATTGGATTCACTACGGGCAGTCTGCTGTTGGCGACTTCTGGTAAGACCACGGTTGGAGTAAGGTGCCAACCCCGGACTCTGGGCATGGCCATTAAAAATCAATACTGTTCCACCGGTCATGCAATGTGGGCGCCCGTGGATACGACGCTAGGAACCGGAGCTCGGATGCGTCCCGGCCGGAGAAGCATCGACGTTGGGAACTCCGGCAGCCGCTCGCAGTCTCACAGGACCCCAAAAGCCACCAGGAACTACCTAGGGAGTAAAGGGCGGCAAGGTCACACCTCTGACGCTGGTTGCACAAATCGCAGACATCGAGATCGGTGTGGAGAAAACCTCGATCAGTCGGCGTGGCCGGCCGCTCGCATGCGGAAAACACCCATGGACACGGGTCCCCCACGAGCTGGGCCTTGCCACCGAGTAGCTAGCAGACTCTTTGACCTACCTAGACCAGTCACAATAAAGAGAGAATCGAAGAAATCCGATAAGGAGTGAACCGCCATCTCATGGCCGTAGCAGGACCCGAGAAACCGTGATCTAATCATTATGCGGCTACCGTCACTTGGGGCAGGTGGAAAGAGCCGCATATCTTCGGCTTACTCGCGAGTCCTGCCAATTCCGCACCGAACCTCGTGGGGCCGCTTCGGCATGAAAGTTTGAAACTTGTCGACTTACACAGCGAACGAGGCCCGGTATTCCCAATTGCTGGGGTCGGGTCAGCTAGGTATGTACTGCTAGCTCTCAAGTTTCATCTATGATTCTAAGCGACCAGTGCGCCGGCTGATCGGGGTCCCTTGTTACCAAGACTTCGAGAGTCGCAGAGATGCTGATTCTCCCTCGCGTTAAACAGAAGGGCGCGAGGGCAGCGATTTCGGCGGCCATTGTCAGAGGCGGTTGGCCAATTGAGTTTTGGCCGTCAACGGCGGTGTGGCGCAGGTTTGCACATCTCTTGTGATACGGGTTGTTCCTGACTTTTGACAGGCATCACTCCCACGCCCTACGCCCACCATGATGCTGTAGGGCGTGCCGTAGCCTGTAGGGCGCTGGCTGGTCTTTTGGCTGGCACCCATGAACGTGACTATCTATCTAATGGTGGTCACCTTTTTGCGGACCGCGTCCGTACATACATACACTGCATTCATACTACCGACTTGCACTATCTTTACGTATACTCATCAATTCGTTACTACTGTAATACCAAATCTGCGCCGTCATCAAAGCCATGAGATGCCGCCCCGTTGGGAACCCAAAATCCGTTGACCCACATATACCCGGGGACGCACCTGACCTTTTCTCTTCGGCCACGCTGGGGACGGCGCAACCGCCATTGAACGCCCGCTTGAAGCCGAGAGCCTGTGAGCTGAGCGTCTGTCCCTGTCTGCTGCCACGCCCATGGATTCCCGGGGTCGTACCCAAAGTGCTTGGTGGCTTCGGGGCGGTGTCTGTTGGATGTCCTTGCTGAGATCAGATCGATCTTCCAGAGGGTACCTTAGGTATGCACCCTTGATAAGGAAACCAGCGGCCCAGGCGAGACGAGCCAGGACACCGACATATCTTTTGTGAGATATCCGGAAACATCATCGAGGTCACACCTGAGTGCTCACATGACGAGAGATTCGGCTTTTGCAGGGCTGCAGGGTGGCTGCTCGCCAGATGGGGGTAGTCCTTCCCTCGTGTCTCATGCCGAGCCAACATGGCGGAATCCGAGTGAATCTTTTTCCCCGAATGTGTATAGGCATGCAGGGGATGGAGAAGAACGACTTGCATGCTGCATATACACTACATACCGTATCTACCATGTCCAACAAACAACCTAGTAGAGGTCATGCCTTGGATCATGCAAGACGGCGGCGGGAACGGGGACAGGCCTCTCTGGCTCTAGGTAGGTACGTTAATCTTTTCTTTTATCAATGGTATCAGCAGAAACACTGGGTCTCTTTGCCAGAGTCTCCGCCTAGTTTCGCTGCTACGAGATCTTTGTCCGCCGAGTCGCTCCAATTCCGCACCTCATTGGCCAATGAGTCACTAGATTTTCTCCTTTCGACTTGCTTGATTTATACTTTGAACCCGGCTTCCTGTGTCACGCCTCACTCACCTCTTTTTATTCATTGTTCTACTACACACTCACTACCCATCACTACAATCGAGGAAGGATTGTTCGAGTTTCCTTGAACCCTGACCGTTACAACTCTAAAAGTCAATTCTAGTGTCTCAAGCAAAGTCCTTGGAAACAAGACAAAACTCAATTCTTATCTACTGCGTCCTCCAGAATATCCACTGGTCCAGCACCGCGCAGAGAGAGACAGCACTCGACGCTAACAACAACTTACTATAAACACACACGACATCTCTCACCATGGCGCCCTCTGCTATTTCCAACGCCCAGAACAATGGCTCAGATGTCGACTTGACGGCAACTGCCATTGACCACAAGCTGGAGGAGGCGCACGCTGCCGCTGATGCCGTTGCTGGTTCCAATGGCAGCCAAAAGGCCGTCTACCAGGAGCTCGACGCCTCCAAGCTCACCTACTCCTTCACCAAGTCGCCGCAGCAGGTGCCGGACGTGGGCGTGACCAGCTACAAGAACCAGTCCATCTGCACGGATCACATGCTGACGGCCAACTGGAACATGGAGACGGGCTGGTCGGCGCCGGAGCTCAAGCCGTACGGGCCCTTTACCATCTCGCCCACGGCCTCGGTGCTGCACTACGCCACCGAGTGCTTCGAGGGCATGAAGGCGTACCGCGGCCACGACGGCAAGCTGCGCCTGTTCCGCCCCGACTGCAACGCCGAGCGCCTGCTCATGTCGTCGGTGCGCATCTCGCTGCCGTCCTTCCCGCCCTCCGAGGTCGAGAAGCTCGTGCGGGCCTTCATGGCCGTCGACGGCCCCAAGTGGCTGCCCCGCGACCGCCCCGGCGAGTTCATCTACCTCCGCCCCACGCTCATCGGCACCCACTCCCAGCTCGGCGTCGCCGCCCCCGCCGAGGCCATGCTCTTCATCATCGCCTCGTACATGCCCCCCATGGACGCCCCCCAGGGCGGCATGCGCCTGCACACCTCGCCCGCCGACATGGTCCGCGCCTGGGCCGGCGGCTTCGGCTACGCCAAGGTCGGCGCCAACTACGGGCCCTCGCTGCTGGCCACCTCCGAGGCCAAGCAGCGCGGCTTCCACCAGATCCTCTGGCTGTACGGCGAGGAGGGCCTCTGCACCGAGGCCGGCGCCAGCAACTTTTTTGTCCTCTGGAGGAACAAGGATACGGGCCGGACCGAGCTCGTCACGGCGCCCCTCGGCGACAAGATCATCCTCGACGGCGTCACGCGCCGCAGCGTCCTCCAGCTCATCCGCGAGCGCTGCGCCGGGGACATCGACGTCGTCGAGCGCAAGTACACCATCGACGAGGTCGTCCAGGCCCACGACGAGGGCCGCCTCGTCGAGAGTTTCGCCTCGGGCACTGCCGTAAGTTTATAAACTCTCTTCTCCAAGACTCTTGCTTTGTTATAACACGCTGACCCAACGATTCTAGTACTTTGTCTGCCCCATCTCTCTCATCCACCACCGCGGCAAGGACGTCAGCTTCCCCATGGGCAAGAAGAGCGAGGGCGGCGACCTGACCCTCCAGGTCAAGGGCTGGCTCAAGGACATCATGTACGGAGGAGAGGACCACCCCTGGGGCGTCGTCGTGCCCGAGGAGCAGTAAATACGGAGCACTCCCGACGGTCATAAAGGGAGAGAGATCGGAGAAGTCTCTTGTTGATGCGGCATTGATTCACCACGGTCGATGCCAGGCCGCGTTGTTGTTGTTGTTTTTCCGGCCGCGAAGAAAAAAAAATGTGTTTGGCATTTGAGCTGGCGTTCCAGGGGCGTTGCTATACTTAGACAGGCAGGAGCTTAAAACTTCCCCAGCTGTGTGTATGATGTGACCCCGAAATCATGGGGGTATTTACGACAAAGTTTTCTGCAGATTAGCTAGATTTCGAGGTTGAATAAAGATCATTAAATTGATTTTTTGCTTGAGGATCTGGTGTCTTTCATTATGCCCCTCTCATGCATTCGGCTCTGTAAAACTCCTCGGTCATCGATGAGATGCTGTCCCATGAGCGATCCGTTCAACCCACAACCTGTAGCAACTTCGAGGCAACGACCGCTAATAAGCTCCTCCATGTGATTGCACAGCAAAATCAAAGTGATAAGTCCGTGACTTTTCACTTCACACGGAAGAAAGATTGCACAAGCTGACCGGCCTGACTTTCGATTCTCTTGAGTGATTCCTGCGTTGCGATTAGCGTAAGCAACATCGTATCAGTGGACAGAAACATACCTTCTCATATTTCTTGTAGTCGCCAATAGTCTTGTCGCCAATAGCTTTGATCTGCTTGTTCATCTCGGCAATGGCAGCAGCGTGTTCCGACTCGAACGCGTCCATGGCACGGCCAGTTCTCGGGCTACCCGATCCTTCGCGAGAGGCGAACATTTCTGCCGTGATAGTCTCGATTTCGATATGCGCCGCGTTCTACTCGGCCAATACCTGTTCGAGTTCCTTTGCGGCAGTGTCGGCTCGCTTCTCAGCATCAGCTATCACTTCAGACATGAGCACATCCTTTTTGCGCTCGGTGCCATTCGGACTCGAGACAGACAGAGTGGTGTTGACCTCCAGCAGAGGCTCGCGGATGTCGTTGTGCAAACTGGAGAACTGTTCTGAGTCGAGTTGTGGGCCGCTGAACTGGGAGATGGCTTGTGATGTGACTTCCTCCTGGGCGCTCTCAAGCTTCTTCAATATCTCGGAGTATCTGACGGTCTGGTAGTTGCGAAATTTGTCTAAATGCGATAAAAGCAAGGTTAGATGGCCGCTCCAGAAGGAAAAAGACAAGAAGAAAAAATGAGAAAAGAAGAAAAAGAGGGTGAGAAAAGGCCAGCAGTGCTGACAAACCTTCGAGATCCATCATCAGAGGTGGCTCTGGAGTGCTCGGTCTAGGCACAGGCGGCTGCTGAGGCTGATGATCGACAAACAGCCTCTGTCTTGGAAGGGGCGGAGGAGGCATATCTGTGCTGCGGCGATGCGAGCCGAACAGATCAAACTGCACAAAATCCTTGGCTCTGTGTCGCTTCGGGGACCTAGGGCGATCCTCATCGCCCATGGCATCAAGATCAAAGCGCCGCTTGAAGGACTTGGCAGTCCGCAGTACATCTGGTGCCGGCGATGGGCGCGTGTGGCGAAGGCTTGGGGATGGGGAAGACATTGAAATAGGATCAGACAACAGTGAATTATGTTCCAATGTTCAGACTAAACAGCAAGCAAAATATTTGCTGTGAAAAGAGATGATTGGCGAGATGGTGTTTAGTCGGCCGATTTGAAGAGAAACACAAGAATACCTCGAGTCGCCGCACAGAAATGATATAGTTCTGCTTGAGTGTCAGCTCGCACGCCTTCGATAAAGTAGAATTTTTGTTGGTTGGTGTCTCCCTGCTTAGGGTTTGGTGAACATCAAAACCATTGAAGAGGAAGGCACGACTGGGACAAGAAGCGGGCAAGGAAGGCACCCCTCTGAGTTATCACCTAGGAGGCGAAACAGGCCAAGTCGAATTGATCACGACAAAAAGTCAAGAAACCATGTTGTGTCAAGGTTTCTTCCGAGTCAACATAGTTCAGCAAAGTTCTTGACTCTGTAATATCCAATATCCAATATGCAAATATATTGCGTTCATATCTAATAGCAAATGCATGTGCTGCCGGACTCATATGTACCGAAATATTCGAGTGTCGGCTATTTCAATCTTTGGGCATTTTGTATATACAAGGCTTCGAAGGCCATCATAATTGAGGTCCCTCAAGAATTATATATCATCTTCATTTATATGCAGGTCATCTCGCTCGTCTGCGCATGCCAAATCAGTCATTATATCATCAGAACCACCAGCAGCCCGCACAGCCCCAGGGCCAGCGACAAGGCTCCAGTCCTCCCGGAGGCACTGCTGGGCAATTCCTTCTGCACCGTCGCCGTCGCTGTGGTCGCGCTCAGGGTACAACTTGCTGTGCCACAAGCGTAACCGCTGGGACAGCATCCGGCGACTGGGCCCGCGGCAGTCCCACATAGGAACCAACCAGACGCGCACGTCGAAGTGGCCGTGGTGGTCGGCACGTCCGTCGCCGCCACGACGATCGTCGCACCGTCAGACGTGAATGTCGTTGACGACACGGGAGGGCACGACGTGGTCACGCAGTCTCTGCCCGTGCGACAACATCCCGAGCCATACGTGGCCAGGCACGCATAAAACCCGGTTGGGCAGTAGTCGGCGGATGATGATGTCGTTGTACCACTATCGGAACCACTGGTGGGACGCCAAGGGGGGAGTACAGTCCCCGTACTTGTAATTGATGCAGTCGTATCAGTCTCTGATGAAGACGAAGTTGATATTGAAGTCGACGTTGGGATAGTCGTGGTCGAGGTTGATGTACTGCTCACTGTCGTTTGTATGCTTGGGCTGACTGTGACCACTACCGTCGTGGCGACTGTCGAGTCTGTCGGCCCTGATATGACCGTCGAGCTGGTTGTCGTCATGGTGATCTGAGTTACGGTGCTCGCGATACATCCAATCTGGGCACAGACGAAGCCGGCGATGCAGCAGCCTCCACCGACTTCTGCCGCGCACCCCGTGCTGTCGGTACCACACGGCCCAACGGTCCCGGCACATGTCGTACCATCGGGACAGCAACCAACGTTGCCGGCATCGGGCTGGTCTTCCACTTCGACACATGTCTCACCCGTCGAGCAGCAGTAGTTTGGCTGCCCAATGGACTCGCAACTCTGCGTGTTGGACGGGCAAGAATAATCTCGTCCCCGAAGTCGATGTAAAGCTTCTTTCGCCCGCCGCCACACGGGGCCGTTGCTTCTTATCAGCTCTGACGCATCTCCCGATAAATGTACACCAAAAGGCGGCCGAAATCCTATGGTTGCGCTCGAGTTGGCAGCGAGCAGGAGCTCTTCTTCGGGCGTCAACAGCCCGCGCACCTGCCGAGATTGCAGAGGTACAAACTCCGGGGCAAATCCAAGATGCTCTGGCATAATCTTCTCGCCCTCGTCGAGCGACATCTTTTTGATCGCCGTCGGGAGCATCTGCTGGGCCTGTATCTGTGTTGCGATCAACATCAGCAACGATGCGGGCAGGCCCAGCAGGGGTCCGGAGAGATGCATCGTATCAGACTGCCTGACACAACCCAAATCGTGCGATTTCTCGAGAACAGCAGTATTGGACTTCAGCAACTCGTATGTTCAGCTTGAGTAAGCCGTGATGTGAGCGACTCCTCTCCCGCGTCAGCCGGCAAGCCGGTTGGACGAAGTGCCAAATCGAGATTACGTGGGTAGTATCGCACCCGGTGAAGCCTAACAGCAGGCTATAATAGTATACACCTAGGCGATCAAGAAGTGGTATGTGACGGTTGAAAAGTATATGCAGAGAAGCAAAGAAGGTTTATGACAGCGAGCTTGTTTGTAATATGTATGGCGTCTGCTAGATAGATATCGAGGAAATTATCGAAGGTTTCACTGTGTTGCGCAACGTGCAGAACCGGTGCGGTTTTTGAGCTGGGCGATGGAAAGCTTGTAATTGAGTGGCTGGGAGCCAACGATGCGACGTCAGCGATGCCAACACCAACCTGCTCACCTAGGTAGAGTGGGACCGCGCGCTGAGTACGCACGGGTTTGAAACAGCAGCTGAGCGCATAACACAGTCTTTCTGAGAGATGCAGGAAATGTGTATTTTTCCAAATAATTGAGGGTATGAGATGGACATATTGCGCCTCGAAGGAGTGACTCGAAAATCTTGGTTCTCAGTGGTGCATATGGTACACGTGAGACAAAGCTGCGGGAAGGTTGCATGGCATGGGGGTTCTAGAAGCTCTGTCTCAAGCCTCCCCCTAGCACATCCCGGCATGTCGGAATGCGCTTATTACTGCCGTATAATTCGACTATACCTAACACTTGACAGCAGAAAAACCAATCATGAATATGCATCTTGCTCAAATGGGCAGTGTCCATGGATTGCTTGGTCATTACCTACTCTAGCTAGGTATATATATGAAGTCTTCTAAGCTTGACTACGCCTACGTGCGAACTGGTGCATGGCTTCGGCATGGCTGACTAGTGACGGTTTCTGTTATTCAAAAATCCCTATTTTATTTATGATATTTATGATATTTTTCCTTTGGCTATAATGTCACCTGCTCATATCTAATTGTATAAATCTCCGCTGAAGTCAACTACGATCGTCTCTTTGCCCACTGTGCAGAATATGCAATTATTGTTGCAAGCTGGCGAGGCGAATGCTGACAGCCCTCTTGTGGGCTTCAAGCTCCTCGACACCGGCGAGCACCTCGACGGCTGGGCCGACGTTTCTGAGACCCTCGGCCGTGAGGTTGGAGCTCGTGATGTGCTTGACAAAGGAGCCTAGGTTGACACCAGAGTATTGCTTTGCGTAACCATATGTTGCTAGAAACTTTGTTAGCCTATGATCGTGTAGAATTAATGTCGGATTACTTACGCAAAGAGTGGTTGACACCTGCCGAGTAATCGCCCACACTCTCGGGAGTCCATTGGCCGATAAAGACACTTCCAGCGTTCATGACCTTGTCGACCACTTGCTCGGCATCTGTGAGCTGCAGGATCAAGTGTTCCGGGGCATATTCGTTGCTGATGCGCATGGCCTCATCGATATCTCTAGTCTGGATAGTGACCGAGTGAGAGATGGCACCGCGGACAATGTCTACACGGGGCAAGGCCATTGCCTGGTTGTGCAGCTCGTCCTCGATGGCCTGGAGCTGCTGCTCGTTGAGGTCGACGGCCAACAGGATGACCTGGCTGTCGACACCGTGCTCGGCTTGAGACAAGAGGTCAGATGCCACGAAGGCTGGGTTGGCGTCCTTGTCGGCAATGACCAGAACTTCGGAAGGACCAGCCGGCATATCAATACCGACACCAGCGTTGGTATCGTTGCTGACGTACATCTTTCCGGCAGTGACGAACTGGTTTCCGGGTCCCAGAATCTTGTCAACCTTGGTGACGCTCTCGGTTCCGTATGCCATGGCTGCTACAGCCTGAGCACCTCCAGCGAGGACGATGCTCTCGGCGCCAACCTTGTGGGCGACGTAAACGATTTCAGGAGTAATACTACCGTCAGAACGGGGCGGGGACGCAAGGACAATCTTTTCGCAACCAGCAACCATAGCAGGAACTCCCAGCATGAGTGCCGTGCTGGGCAGAACCGCTGTACCACCGGGCACGTAGAGACCAACTCGCTCAATAGGGCGGGAGAATCGACTGCAGATCACTCCTGGCATAGTCTCGACGCGGAGAGGCTTTTCTTCCTTCTGAGCAGCGTGGAACTTTCGAATGTTTTCGTATGAGACGTCAATGGCCTTGATGGTCTCTTCGGGAAGCTGCATCAGCTCCTTGGGGAACGGGGCCTTCAGCACTGGCGATGTCAAAGACGTGGCCCTCTCAAACTTGTGGGTGTATGATAGCAATGCCTTGTCACCATTTTCCCGAACGTCCTTGATGATGGGCGTGACGATGCCAAGAATGGCCTCTGCCGACTTCTGCGAGGGCCTCTTCAGGGCCTCCGAGACCTGAGCAGCACCCATCTTGCCAGCGTCGAGTCGCTTCATGGTGATTCTGTCCGAGGACGGCGCAGTCTGAGCCTTGGTTGCGGGCGCCGACGTCAACGGTGCTGCAGCCGGAGCCTGCTTCGCGGCCTCCTTTGCCTTGTCTGCGGCATCATTCGTGATGCCCTCCTTCTCGGCCCACTTGCCCTTGGCATTGCCAGTTCTCCTCTTGACTTTGAGGCTCTTGGCGTCAAGACTCTTCTCGATATCAGCCAGGCTTACTCCAGCGCTGACAGCCTTTGTAAGAGCAAAGTAGATCAAGTCGGCAGCTTCGAAAGCCACATCTTCGGGGGTCTTGGCGTCGCAAAGCTCCTCCGCTTCCTCCATGATCTTGGCGCGGAGCAGCTTCTCGTCCGAGAATAGGCGCGCGGTGTACGAGCCCTCAGGGGCCGACTCTTTTCTCGAAACCAAAGTCTGCTCCAGCTTTGAAATGCCCTTCAGGTCTCCAAAGCAGCCAAACTGGTCCAGGTGGCAGAATCTGCCCTTTTGTCTAATGATGAACTTGAGCGCATCATTGTCGCAGTCGAGCGAGATGCGGACAAGCTCTTGAGTGTCTCCCGACGTGGCGCCCTTGTACCACAAACCGCGCTTCCGGCTTTGGTATACGCCAGTCTGGGTCCTGAGAGACTCGGCCACGCTCTCCTCGCTGCTGTAAACCAATCCTAGGGCGACACCCCTCTCGTCACACACCACAGTTGGCATAAGCTTGTCTGTGCGATCCGAGGACCAGGATCCCGACAAGAGCTTAGAAACGAACAGCTTCTTGTCATCATTCTTGTCAGTAGTCAGGGCCGCTGATGGCAGAATAGGAATAGCCGAGATCTGTCCGCAGATATCCACAAAGTGCTCATATACTGTCCTCTCCGTGGCGGGCTTGATGTAGATCGGAGGCGTCTTCTCCGTCTTGTTCTTTTCGAGAAAGTCGGCGACATCACACCTCGTCTGGTCAAACTCCTTCAACAGGAGACCATATTGGGTAGCAGCCTTGAGCTCGCTCGTCTTGCTGACGGCGGGAGCAACTCTGCCCTTGAAGTCGGCGAAGTCGGCTAACCTCTCTGGTTGCACGAAAACTTTCTTTGCGCCGTGGTCCAGAACTGAGATGACGCTGTCCTTGGAGTCTAGACCAGTAGCATCGAGGAATGATTGGTGACTTGAGTTGTGCTGGGCGAGGAAGTTGAGCACCTCGTCTAGGTTCTGCTGAGTCACATCAAAGAACACAGAGCCAAGACAGGAGAGCTCATCGGTGGTGAGGCCCTCGCCGGAGGCCAGATCCGGCGGTGCAGAGACGCTCACGAGGAACGGTAGAGGTAATGTTGTCTCCATGATTAATTGCAGACAGAAGACGGTTGAATTGAAGCAAGAAAACGGGGAAGCAATCGGGAAAAATGATGACTGTTTACTTGTAACGACTTATAAAAATGTTCAGACAAGTGACGTCCGACCGGTCTCGCCGCCTTGAATCCCAATGCAGGCGGTTTTCGCATTGGTGGGGCACCAAGAAAATATGCCCCTCTGAAAGGCTCTGCCCCTCCATGACACATCCCTCACGTTAGCACCAAAATAGTACGTGGTAGTGCTCGACTCATCCGATATGCGATCTCACCAGCTCAACGGGCCTGTCCTGCATCGCCAAATGGTCATTTAAGGTGCGGCCTGTGCGCGTCTACGGCGGATTATCGGCCGTCGCATTCCGCAGTTTTTGGAGGGAGGTGTCCAGGTGGGGACCCTTTGAGGTCCCGACAGCCTTCCGCCGGCAGATGGGCACATGCACAGCGCTTTCAGTGGACTGCCAGCTACGAAGACCTACCTAACCTAGCAGCTACCTCGTACCTACAAGCTGGATATCGAATTCGAGACAAGAAAGTCCATAGCTTACAGAACCCAACCTCAGATCCATCACACAATTTTGTGCAATTGATCTTCCACGCAACGGAATTCTATATCTCCCAGCATCAAGTCACCAAATCGTGCGCCCAAGATTCATCGGTACTGGAGACTGTCTGATCGCACCGTCTGAACCGCACCACCGCTACGCGATTCCATACACCCATCTCTCGCGTGGCGCCGCGAACGTGAAGAATCAGTGCTTAACATTCTTCAACTTCTTCCGGGCAGCTACGTCACTCTTGCGCCAATCCTAATCCCGACCGCATCTTGCTGTCTCCGACGAGAGTCCGCGACAGCCGCACAGCCATGGCTACGGCAGCTTCATCGTCACAGCCCAACGGCGTCCCTCCCGCCTCATCAGCAGGCCCCTCGCAGTCGCAGAGCCAACCGACACAGTCGTCTGCCACCATCTCTGCCTCGCAGACAACCGCAGCAGGCGGCGTGCCCGGGGCAACAGCAGCAGCAAACGGACCGACGTCCCCCACCACATCCGCCCCCAGGCCCCGCGACGCCAGGACGATAGAGCTGCTCCTGACCAGCCAGGGCGTCACGTCCTACGACCAGCGCGTGCCGCTCCTCCTCCTCGACTTCGCCTACCGCCACACGTCGTCGATCCTCTCGGACGCCCTGCACCTGGCCTCGGACCCGTACACGACGCAGGCGGGCGCCAAGCCCTCGGGCGCGTCCGGGGTCGCCCCCTCGGCGCCCAGCAACGGCGACGCCTCGGTCAGCGCCAACGCCGTCAACATCGCCATCGCCAGCCGGCAGGCCTTCTCGTTCCGCGGCGGCTCGGGCGCCGGCGGGGCCGGCGGCGGCGGCGCCAGCAAGGACTGGCTCCTCGAGCTGGCCAAGGAGCGCAACAAGGTCCAGCTCCCCCGCGTCATGGCCCACGAGTGGGGCGTCCGCCTGCCCAACGAGCGCTTCGTCCTCAGCGGCATGCCGTGGGGCCTCCGGGACACGTGGGCCGAGGGGGACGACGACGACGACGATGATGACGAAGACGACGAGGACCAGATGGAGGACGTCATGGAAGGTGTCGAGGTCGTTAAGAAGGAGCCCGACACGAAAGATGGCGCCGAGCCGGGCAGTCTGGACGAGCTGCTGGGCGACGACCTGGAGGGAGACGAGGACATGGAGGGTATGGAGTAGTAGGGGAAACACACCGAAACGGGTTGATACCAGGATTTCTCGGCATTTCTTTGCGGATTTTGTTTTCAAGGGGGACTGGATGTGAAAAAAGCTACATCATACAGGCGTTCTTTGGCGTTTATATGCTCTGGGGGCTCCGAGTCCGTGGCTGGCAGATACCAGTGGTACCTGCCGAGGGCATTTGGTTTGAAAGCGCGACAGTACAAGTCTTTGCGAAGCATATAGATGTTTCAGGGGTATGCAAAACTATTGCATTGTCTGCTCAAGCTATTTTTTCTTTCTTTCCAGAATCATACCCCCGTTTCCCAGGAATGACTCGGTGACATGTATGATGTCGAGGACAAATAGTCGTAACGAGAAATGTACAAAACAGCCGTGCTGGGGGATAATTTTCAAGAGTTCATTGTATCACACAATATGCAGCTTCACTAAGCACACTTGAAGTCATGAAAAGACGCCGATTCTTCATCTTTTGACCGACAGAAGAGTGAATGGTAAGACAATTAATTAAAACATATTCTACACTCTATCGCTGGTAAGTAATCCCTGATTCCCATGATTTAATCTTTTCAAAAGGGGAAATATGAACGCCTCGCTATGCACAAGATGTTGTCCCTACGCGCGCGCCGCTTTGATGAAGATGCTGATGCCACGACGAGCGTGGCGAAAAGTACAACCGATCTGATCCGATCTTATTCGACGCCGTTGGGCTTTGCCTTCTTCTCCACACCAAGGTTCTGCAAGCCTGTGATGATCTCGGCGTTGAGATCGGGTCCTGGTGCATCCGGATTGCTGCTTCGCATTTTCTTCTCCACTTCAAGCAGTGCATCTCCCATCTCGACCGATTGCATCAAGTCCTCCTCGTCGGCACCTTCATCCTCCTCATTGACTCCTTCATTCTGCTCGGTGACGCCTCCATCCTCTTCTTCCACTACATCATCATCTTCGTCATCGGCATCATCCTCTTCCTGGAGCATAGAGTTCATCATCTGCTGTTCGTCCTCATAGACACCACTTCCGCTGAAAATACTCTCGGCGGCGTCTTCGTCATCGCCGCGAGATAGGTAGCTGTCGCCCATGTTGCCGACATCCTCATCTTCATCAGCATCCTCCTCGTACACATCATCGTCATCATCGTCCTCATCCTCGCTGAAACTGAATTGATCCATATCGAGTGGTTGGTCTCGCCAATAAGTGAAGTCCGTATACTCCTCACCGCCACCCTTGACAAGAGTAGAGATCGGTGGGAAGTAATGATCGACGACCTCTGTCATATTGACATAGCTTAGCTTGAGCTTGTTCAGAGACAGAAGGTCCAGTGACACTTCAGCGTTTGAGTTGATGGTGAAAATGCGACTTCGGGGCACATCGACGGTTCGGTATGATATCTGATCCGTCAACCGGTTACCGAAACCGGCATAGAAACAGTGGCTGTCAGGGCCATATAGATTGCGAATATCACGCAACGTGGCCATCTTGAAGACATGCGGCTTACGCAGATAGACTTCTCGCCGCAGAGCGGCCAGTGTGCGGTCCGGAGACAAAATGGTCGGTCCGCGCGGAATTCGGTACCCATTCTGTGAGATACCGTTGAGGTATGCTCTTGTGGCATCTGCTTGGCCGACGGAACGGCTAGTCAGGTACATGATGTTGTACCCATTCGCCACGATATCGCTGTACAGCTTGGCCACACCGGCATGCGTCCAGTCTCGCCCGATCTTGCTGAGCACATGACCCAGAACATCTGATTTGGTGATGGTGCCGTCAATGTCAGATATGACCACTGGTGTATCGTGTTTCCACAGATACATGTTTGCCTCGCAAGTGGCACGATTCACTGTGAAAGACATGGTGTTCTCTCCTGGCTTGAGCTCCAAGTCCTTCAATTGGTCGCTGGTCAGACGAAGTGTCTTGGCATAGTTGCGGTTGGGATCTCCAGCATGTGATGAGGATCCGGGGGTAGTCGGCGGAGTTCCTACGCTCATCTGACCAGCATCAGACTCGCTACGTCTGTGAGTTGGGTCCGGAGCCGAGGTGGCCGAGTCGTCGCTAGCATAACCTGGATCCGACGCTGCATCAATCGGCATTGTTGCTGATGGGCGAAGGGCAGCAACCGTTTTCTTCATGGCGTTTTCCTTGGCGTCTTCGCTGCTGTAAATCCACAAGTTGCCCTCTTCGTCCATGCCGAATAAAGCGCCAATATCGTAGTCGCCCTCCATCTCCTTGGCCAGAATCTCACGGGCAAGGATCTCAGCCTTGATGGCATCCTCCTCGCTGCTCTTGAGGCCCGTCATGTCGAGCATGAGGTCGCCTGTGGCCGTCACGCGGCTGGGTATATTCACTGCGGACAGCTCCTCGGACACCTTCTTTGCTCGCTGGAAAGCCTCATCGGGTCGGAGTGAAGGGGGACTGATCGACCGGTGTGAAGATGCCTCGGGTGTGGCGCCACGGCCAGTCCTATCTGGCGAGTCGTCGCCGCCCAGGTTCGAGAGAGTTCTTGCGCTCGACGGGAGTATATCGTCACTGTAATGAGGCAGTCCACGGTCGCGCAAGTCGTTCAGGATGGGACGGCCATGGCTAAGCTCGGGAGAGGTGGCATTCGGTGGCAGGAGGCTTTGCGCCAGCATGGGAATGGGGCCCGGGCGCGTGAGGGTGGGAGATCTTGATTTCCCAGTGGTGCCATCGAGCTGAAGAAGATCTGGCTCCTGCAAGGCGCCCTCGGAGGACTGGTCGGGCTGGAGCGGCGGACTAGACGCTGGAGACACGAGTGGCGAGGTCTGCAAGCTTTTGGGGATGTTGTCGGTTGTCTCGAAGATGAAGAATGCCTCGCCACCTTCGCCCAGTTTCATAGAGTACTCTTGCTTGGAGCCGTTGACCTTGAACTCGACTTTCTTCTCGTAGGGTCTCAATAAGGAGAACTTTCCGAAGCGAACGTGAAAGGGTGAACAGGCTAGTGTGCCATCATCTTGCTCGACGACGATCACGTCGATGGCACCGCTGAGGGTAGAAGGGTTGATCGAATTCCATGCCGTGGACACAGAGTCGCTGATGTTTCTGACGTACTGCATGGCTCCGGCTGATTGCACCAGTGTCTGGTGCTTCTTCCGCCTGTGGTGTGCAGTGTGTTGGTTGTGTTCTCGGACAGCCCGTGTCGCAAACGGCTCAGGCCAGGCGAACTGGGAGGATTGCGACTGGAGTGTTGCACGTCCTCAGTCTCGCTGGTCGTAAGGGGGTTGCTTGCGTACGGGGGGAAGGGGGTGGTGTCAATGCTCTCCAGGAGGGCGGCACGGATGAGAGTGCAAAGCTACATGTGCAATTTGACAGGTACGAGCAAAGGAGGATCCCAAACAGGCCACCTTTTTGCAAAGACGCTGCCAGGCAGTAACTTATGCAATACAATAAACGAGCGAACAGAACTGAAAGGGTAAAGATTTGATGTTGTCTTGTGGTGGAGGACGTGCCCGTCTTGGTTGCGACAGAAACGATGATGGCTGATGACTTCCTTTCGAAGGGTCCCGTGGGAGAGGCGAGGTAGGTAAGCTTTCTTTGCTAGGGTATCCCGGAGTGACGTAGTCGAGAAAACCCGACGGCCTTTTCGCAGCCTCTTGTCGGGCTTATAATTCTTCTTTTTCTTACGTTGTTAGGCTGCCGGGACCTAGCGACAGTTTGGCGAAGCAGCGAGACTTTGCGACGAACAAGGTACGAGGTGGACAATACAGATAGATATATCGGGGAATGACACGGCTGGTCCAAGTGTGAGAAAGAAGAATCTGCGGTGGCAACGTAATACATTCATTGTCCACGGTAATAAGCCATTATTTGATTGGGGTCGTACACCAGCTACTAGAAAAACTTTTTCTTCTCTACTACTCTGCTCCTTCTCCTCTCTTGTGGTCCCTGAGAAGAAGGCTGTTGGGTTGTTGCGAACGATCCGAATCCTCAACCTTTCTTGGGAAAATGTTGCGCTTCACTCGCAAACGAGCTGCGGGACCCCGGCAACTTGGGGAGGAGCCATACCTTAGGAGCTTATAACCCCAGCATGCGCTAGACTGCCTGCAAAAAGCCCGATTACTTGCCGCGTGCTTTGCTGCATTGCCCAGCTGACTGCACATGTCGTCTGTCTTACAGGCTTGGCTCCCTTCTTTCCAGCCTATGCGAACTGAACGTGCAGTGAGGTTAGACATCTTGTTGGTTGTATGGTTACCTAGATATATCCAATGATGCGCGCGAGGCGAATTGATTGAGACCAATGCCTGGCCATCATCTGCCACACGCTGGACTTGTCGGGACCATGAATCGAAACTACAATACCCGGTATAAGCCCAGCAGAACAACCCACCTTGGCCCCTTCCTCTCGTTGGAGCTTGCGTGTTGATGCGGCGAGATTCGGCTCACTTGGGCAATGGCTTTCGAGCAATCTGTTACAGAAAAGACGTGAGAGAGCTTTGTTACCAGTACAGTTTCACTCGCTTGCCGCGTGGTCGAGCTCAGATATCCACCAGTCCAGATCTCGAAGCAGAAACTACTGAACCTAGCGCCTCTGAATGAGGGGCGGATCTCGCTTTTCTTTCACCTGCTTCCGAGGTTCTCGTGGCTTGGGCTTCCATTGTAGGCGCTTGACAGTATCCTGGTCACCAAAGCTGCTCGAGCTTCGCGTCGACTGGCAGCTCAACTAGATAGGAAGCTGCAAGGTGAGGGGCGGAAGATGCCGCGGCTGTATAATGGTTCATTCTTATGGTGGCCACCTACAAAGTAGAAAGAGAACAATATGCTCACCATTCAAGTGTTGAGCCTCTTACTGATCAAACTCAAATGGCGACAAGGCCCAACGGGCCACAAGAGCCGTTGATCTGCATTGCTTGCATCGCATGCCTAGGTGCGATTGGTATGGGCCCGACCGCTATCGGCATCCTTGACATCGGTTCTGGCAGTAGAGGCTGCCGATCCACTTGATCGAACGAATCGTCGGCTTGAATCATGCCATGAATGCATGTGACAGCTCAGGAAATTCAACGCCAGCTCGCTGCCTGCCGGCAGGCTGTTGTGATATTTATTTGCAAAAGGAGTAGAGACGAGGGGGCGATTATTCATTACCTATGCAAGTCATCTCGGGTAAGACTGGTTATGAATTGTGAGTAATGTGCTTGTCAGGGAACTGTGTTGTGTACATGAAATGGGTTGCTCTGTCCCCATATCTGAGCCTTGAGGAGCAAATAGAAGTGCTACTGCTGCTGCTGCTGTCGACTGGGAATATTGTATTTTAGATACTCTCTCAAGAGAAGAAGTGTACTTCCGCTAGGTGCGAGGACTTTTGTTGCACCATCATACCAAACCACGAGCTGCCGGGATGACAATATACTACAGAGTACATCGTACCACGGACAATGATCAAATTGAGACTTGGCCCAGATCAATGCCTTGAACGCAGAAAATGTTTGCTCTCACTACAGTCGAATATTGAAAGGCGGAAAAAAAACACAACTGACATGCAAGAGAATTGTGCCGGCGACTCAGGGTCGAGATTTCCACGCAATTCATGAGCGGTGACACAGCCTTTGTAGTTGATGGAGTGGAAGGGTTTTTGGAGACCATCTACCGTATGCAAAGAAGCCTATTCTTGTTAAAGCTTTGAGAGGTGTGGGGACGAGACGGGATGGCTGGACTCTTGGAGGTTGGGGGTAGACTGTCTCGATGTCGACGAAAACAATCATCTTCCTGCAGTAACAACTCATCGTATCCGCGGCCAATCCACTGTAGAATAGTTGCTGACATGAGCGGGGGATAACCTCTTCCGGGTTCCATCGAGCCTTTCAACTGGAAGCATGCAGCGCACTTCCGAGTCGTCGCAAGCAACGAAGCCTCAACCTCTTCAATATAGTCCTCCCCCATATTCGCTATAGCACATCGATGCGTGTGTGCCATCCTAAACCAGCTCTTGGTCTGCATTAGCGCAATGCTACCCACCAAGAACTTGATCTTTCCCGCGTGTTTTGTCCTGGAGGTCAGCACCGTGGCCACTGCCGGAGTCTGTGCTGTTGGCCGGAAACTATTGGTTCAACACTCCGTTATATGTATGCGGTGTCTGTCTGCATGCGGGTGCGTCCAGTTGGAAGCACGCTCGTTAGCGTGGCAGCCACCCTTGTTGCTTGAGCTTGCTGCCGCTCTTGGAGGGTGGGAATCGTCAACGTCTATGGATGATTCGTGCAACCAACCATGATATTGGCAGCCTTGGATGAATCAATTGATGCCTCCGCTCGATACGGCTCTCTGCAGAAAGGTATATACGTCTTTCCAGGAAAGGTAAACTTGTCGAACCCCTTTCCTGCAGGTCGATACATACCGAACGGGACGATGTCTGATCTGGCGGCAGAGCGGTAAACCAACTGCATCCATTGATCGCTCGCTCCTTTTCGGCCCCATGATCCTTCGATCCATCAAACTGACTACAGTACGTGTAAGTAAGCTGCTGGCTCTGAGCTGAAGCACAATTTTAAGGAGGCTTACCGTCACGCAGGCCTTGATCAAATCGGCAAGAAGAGCTGCTATGAGCTTGATCTGTTGGCTACTATTTATACTTCCTAGTTACAGCTTACATATGGTTCTACGCGTGGGTACCGTCTCCCATCGAGACTGCCGAGCCTTTGAACACGGTCACCAACCGGGCAATGCTACGGAGAGAAACCAAACAAGCAGTGCGTGATAAAACGATCTCTCTTGAAGATGTGCATGTATATCTTATTTTGAACTCCCGGCCGAGTCGCTAAATTGGCCCCGTGCGCAGACTTCTGCTCGGCTATGAACGTATTAGTGTATAAAATAAAAAATACAGGGCGACTTTGGGAACTGGCTTGCACGGTCGACAGCCTGAACCAACCCGCTCCGCCCGCCTTAATCCACTCTCCAATTTGGGGCCAGGGCCCAGCGCCCGGGGGCTAAGGTACTACTGCCAGACCAAGCACAGTCCTCCTCCGACCCGACTGTGAGCGAGAAGGAATTTGCATCGCATTTTCCGTCCTTCTTCCTACCTACCACCCGATTCTTTTCTCCCCACTCCGCCGCCGCATCGCATTTATGACCGGGAATTTTTCATCGAGGTTCCCAGTCGCCCCCGAATCGCGACGACATGACATGGACCCCATGGACGACGTCTGTACCTACAGTTTTGGTTGTCTGTGCCGTTCTTGCTTGGTGGTTCACCGAGCCTAAGACGTTACACCTGAACCTGATCGTCGTCATTGGCTGCTTGCTGTTTTTCTGGGCCATCGCTCCAGAATTGGCCCAGCACTCGCCTGCCTGGCTTCTCGACGCCGGCATCAATGTTGTCACCTTCCTGAGGCTCGACTATCTAGTGCTGCATCACACCAATATGCTCGTGACCGGTGCCGCGATTCTCTGGTACGTCATCCTTCTTCTAATCTGCTCTTGGCACGTCTCTGCATGTCCTCTAACGCGCGCGTGACTCCACAGGTTGGTGCAAAGAACATGGCAAACGCTGCGAAAGCCCGTCCCCGAACTCATTGGCATCCTCGGTGTCGACGTTCCCGATGCTCCTGACGTGTCTCTTGCCGGCATTCGCCCAGACGCCGCCACGCTGCACTGGACGCGGCCTCGCCCTAACCGCCCGGTCTCCAAGTTCCTGATCCAGGTGAACGGTATCTCGGGTAAGTCGACTGCCCACATGGTCATATGAAGAGGCAGGTGTGTTGACATGGTGACGCGCAGTGGGTGAATCAGCGCCTACCGAGACGGCAATCACGGTGACGGGGCTGAAGCCGGACCATTACTACAACGTGGTCATCATTGCTGTGGGGCACAATAATTTTCAAGCAGGCAGTCGAGTCATAAGACTCTGCACGTTTTCCAAGGATGGCCGCCCGCAACTTGGTGACGGTCGCCTCCCGTCCAATTTTGATCCAAGCGATCAGGCGCCCGCCGAGATCAGCGCTCATGACGACGACGGAACACCTCGCAGTCCCGCCGCTGGTGTCGAAACCGCCTCTGTTTCCAAGGACTCCCTCGTCCCTCCGAGCTCAGCTGGCGCTGCCAGCATAGCGAGGCGCAACACTCTGACGCGGAAACACTCACCGTCGACTGCAAGCATGGATCAATCTGTTCGGGAGGTGCTGAGTAGAGCACCAGCAGAGTCGCTGCAAAAGCTAGGAGAAAAATTTGAGAGTATCAGAAGGGAAATGGAGGACATTCAAGCACAGATCGGCAAGGACGAAAAAGAACACAAGGATCTCATGGATGAACTGGCCGACGAAAAGAAATCAAAACGGCGATTTCTCAAGGAAAAGGACGACACGACAGAAAAGCTCAAGAGAGAGATGGGCTCTACGGACAGGGCCATGCGAAGCTCACAGCAGAAGAAGACGCAGCTCGAAAAACGATTGAAGGACAAGCAAAGTGAGCTCGGCAAGCTTCACGATGACATGGCCAAGTGGGACAAGGATATCGCCAAAATGCATGAACGCCAGGGTGGTTTTGAAGAGGACAAGGCTACTGCACGAGAAGAGGCCGACCAGGAGATTAGGACGCTCAGGGTGGACATAGATGCTCTGCAAGCCAGCCTTGCGCTCGAGGAGCGAGAGCTCAAAGAGAAAGGCAAAGAGCTGAAGGAGGCTGAAAACCAGCGTAAGAAGCTTCCGGGCGGCGAGGAGAGCGATGAGTGGCAGGAGAGAGACCGTCTGATTCGTCGGGAATGGGACCATAAGCACCAGGACCTCAGTCGCAGACTCGGTTATGCAAGAATACGGATTCGAAACCAGAAGCAGTATGAGCAGCTCTTGCAGAATCAACTGTTGGCGGCACAGCAGTCTGGACTGGCATTCTCGTACAACCAGGCCAACTCGTCTGGCGTGGAATTCGATGCTGCCGGACAAAACCAGCTCAAGAGGCGTAGTCGTACTGGCAACTCTGTGCCGCCCGCGGCTGGGCCGTCACCAGTCTCGTCCTTTGCCATGGCAGACCGTTCGTATCCGCCTAGCGTGTTTGGAGTTTCACGTGCCCCGACGATTCCTCCCGGATTTGCAGAGGTAATGATGCCCCAGCTACCAGGCATGCCGACATATGGCGATTTCTCCGTCGACCCCAACGAGGACTTTGCCAGCCAGCTTGATGAGCAGAGCCTCGCGGCCTTGACTGGCGGGGCGCCTCTGAGTCCTACAGCGGCTGCACTGCTTCCTGCGGGCATGCTCGACATGGTGGACGATGATGATCCTCCCAGTCCAGAGGCACGACCCGTTAGGCAGGGAACCTTTGGATCGACTATATCTCCCGAGAACGACCCGCAATCACCAGTCTCCTCTGGACGATCACTGAGCATCTCAAGCCCTCGCAGCTCCACACAGCATCTTCCGTTTTCCCAATACACTGGCGACAGCAACGAGAGAACGTTATTGAGGGGCGATCTCGGCACGGCCTCACCTGGAGCGGCACGTGCTCCGGGGACAAATCGATTCAATACACTACTGCCTCGGCTTCTCCGGAGTGAAAAGCATTCAGATGAGCCTCCGGCGCTCGGCTCGCTCAAGCCACATCAAAGTCAATCCCTACCACGTCAGAACGAGGACGGCAGTACCTTGCATGGAAGACGAAGGATTAGCCTGTCGGGTAGCGGAGGATGGAGCATGTTCAATCGGAATTCGGCAGGACCAGGTACACTCGAGTCAGCTGGGACGGGAGGCATGGCGTCTCGCCATCTGGGACTATTCGGAAATCCAACTGGTAATACTCCCGCCGAGAGAGACTCTACTAGTCCTCGGCCGCCATCAATCTCTTCCACAGAGCTGCCAAGGCCTTCTACTGAAAGTGGTCCTATCTGGGGAAGATCACATTCGAACCGACTTTGGTCCCAAGAGGGCGGTGATCCTTGGACTTCGAGAAACCCTTCCAGGAGGCCATCGCTGCACGGCTCACCTTCGGCGCTCAAGACGACTTTGGCCGATGCAGACGACGTGATTCTGGACAAGGATGATATCCTTCGTCGGCCATCTGTGGTTGGAGTGATTGGGTCTAGAACACCAGCACGAACCTTGACACAGCGTCTCAACCCAGCTGCGCCAAGCTTCATGTTTTCATTCCGCACTAGGGACAGGGAGTCAACTCATAGCAAAGACAAGGACCGAAGCAAGGCAAAGCCTAAAGACAAGAAGCCGCGTGAGTCTCTGACATCAGAGGTCACGGATGCACCTTCGTGGGAAGAGGCGCCCTCTGACCACCGTATGTCGAAGGATGCATTCTCCATTGAGACGCCGTCGATATCTGAGTCCCGCGAGTCACTCTCATTGGACCAGTCGTTCTCAAACACCCCGTCGGAGCCCGCTATCGGATCTGGGCTTAAGGAGCCAGAAAGCGGGTTCAGAAAGTTGCTGCGTAAGGGAAGCTCATCGAAATTTAGTCTTTCCTCGATCCGCGGCGTGGGTGGCAAGAAGGGCCCTGGTAGCGTTGCCAATTCTGACAAGAATCAAGAGCGCTCCAGTTTCGATATTGACGAGCTGGTCGAAGACAGTGGCATGGCTGCTGCTGCGCTCGGCCGAAGCTACGAAAGTGTCAGCAGCAGCCCTGGCTTTGGTTCCTCGACCTCGGTCCGGCCAGGCACCAAAGAGGGCCGCGTTGGCTGGGGCCGGTTCTCGATGAAGAAGAAGACAGGCAGAGAGCGAGAAAGCCTCGAGATTGACCACGATGACTCTGTGCCGCCGACGCCGACCACCATCGAGGACGACAACAAGGCTTGATGTTGACTCTCCGTACATATGTTGCATTGTCCTCCAAGCATCTCTACAAGCGTTGCACCTGTCCCGTATTACTTTGATGGGTATCGAAAAGTGCCAAAAACACATCCATAGACGTCATGTACAAACATCGTTCGTGGTACAGCGAAAACTGTCTATAACGAAAAAGAAATATTCAGCATTATAAATGGCAGCATACATAGATTCCGCTCATCTGACGTTGTATGTGAAAGTGCATAAAATGAAAATAAAAGTGATAATATGCATGCAGTGCTAGTTCAAGTGCAGGCAAGTCCGCTACTAGCGTGCTTTGTTAGCAGACCCCTGCCCGTCGCTTGTCCGATCCGATTGACCACCCAGAGCTTCGAAAAGCTCCGCGATATCTCACGACAATTTGTAACAAGGCGATTTCGAAGCGACCATTTCTCCCCGACCCTGCGTCGCTACGACACCGGCGCTTCTCTGCCCACGTACCCTTCCGACAGCAAAGCTTGCCGGACTTCGAGCCAATCGCAAACCCCGAGCTCGCGGGAGCTCAGTAGCAATCGACATCGGCCTACGATGGCCTCCCCATCGAGAGGCACAGGTGCCAACGACGGCAGCCGCAGCGGCACCGAGAGCATGGCTATGCCTTCACGGAATCCTTTACCACTTTCTGCCAGCCAAGAAGCACAGGTTCGCGAGGTATTCAATGCTCGGGTACGGAGGGCTTGTGCGGATGAAGTCAGAGGTACGTTGTCCTGGTTGTGTCTTTCTGCCGTGCCTTCATTTCAACCATTGAGCAGCTTGCGAGCTTGCGAGCATCTCAGGGCGTTCCCTATAGCCTTCAAAGTCGCACCGTTTCCCCGGAAATCCTCTCATATACTCCCCTCTGGATTCCACCACAACAAAACCTGAAGAGCCAACTGCTGACTTGTCATCCAATCACAGCTTTCGCCGAGTGCGCCAAGGAGCACACGTTCACGGTATCGTTTGCGTGCCGAAAGCTGACGCTGGCCATGAACTCGTGCATGGCGGCGCACGCGACGCAGGCTGAGCACGACCGGGCGCGGGAGGAGTGGTTCGCGGGCCGGATGGCGCGGGCCAAGGAGCGCGAGCGCAAGGAGAGGCGCAAGCTCGAGCAGGAGAAGTTCCACCGCGAGTGGTGGGGCCTGCCGCAGAAGGACCCCGAGGATATCCGCCGCGAGGAGGAGAAGCTCAGCCGCGCCGAGCGCATCGGCGGCTTCAAGAGCCAGAGGCCAGCCGCCGGCGGGGACGACCGGTCGAGGTAGTTCACCGCGAGGTGGCAGGCCGGGGGAGATACGAAAAGACGAACTACAGCTGGTGCTTGGAGGTATCGAGCAGCACTTGGCAAAAGTCCAAAGGGGAAAAAGGGGGGCATGTGTATAAGATCATTGTGCATATATATTGGCGTTTATATGGTTGACATCTATGGGGTCACGCTTCTCTTGGCTTTCTGGTCCATATCCGGCCCGACAGGCTTTGTTTCTTGAATGCCAATACATTCTAATATCGTGACCAGGGGAATCATATCTTCTTTATCTGCATACGCCTTATACATCTAGCTGTGAGGCTGGGGTTGTATTATCCTGACCCAAGTGTTTTAGCCCCGTCCGTCTCTTTATAGACAACTCGTGTCAGTGAGATATTTCAATAATCAATCATATGGGTGGCTTACTTTTCAAGTTCACAGAGGACGCATCATAGTCGCTATCTTCTCTCGTGCTCTGATTTCGAATTCTGTCGACACCGCTGCCAGGTTCGAGTTCTGATAGGGGAGCATCACGTTGCGATTCCCCTCAGAATCTGGTTCGCTCATGAACCGTTCCTGTCGATATTCCTGGAGCCTTTTCTTCTCCGCTTTCCTACGCTTGTCAGATAAGACACTCGAAAAGGTTCTTGGGTTTACCTACAAAGCAGCGGCAGCATCATCTGCCGCGGTAGGCTTAGGCATTGGAGAATGGCCGAAGCGGCGCCAGATTTCAGAAAAGACGGAACGGGAGATCCCAATGTCAAGTCTCTCTCGAGTTCGCGAGGGGCCTATTTATCCTTGTTACGTCTCGGGCGCTTTCGTGACGTCTCGCCCCCATCGATTGCTGGCATCCCGTGAAGATGAAATCGAAAAGAATAAGCGATCGCCACGTCACAAAAGATCTTTTCGCTTCACGAAGAGCCTCAAAATTTGCGTTGGCAGTCCAGAAAGTCCTGCCCCCTTTTCCACCCTTCCCCTGAATCGGGCATTCTCGTTCGGACGGCGCAAGCCCAAACAACGGGCAGATGTCCTTTTTACATATCGACCAATGCAACGCCGACTGTCCTTCTTGGTCCATCCCTGGGACGGGCCGTGGCGCTGGCTTTCGGAGTCGAGTTGCAATGGAATCACGTCTGCGTGGCCCAGCTTCGGTGAAGAAAGACGGTGTGGGAATGATACAATGGCATGTCCAGGGGGGTTCGTTTGAAAGATGATCCCTGGCAGGACTTTTTCAGTCTCATGAACGCGGCAGGTAGGGCGTTATGATTTGTAGGCGGCTGGCGATGTTGTATATGATATGCTCCAACTTGAGGGTGTAGGTTGGGCCTCGATTGGAAAAAGCTGTCAGCCCGCCTATGCGGAAAGAGCCACGTATGTTGCATTCCACCACAACGTAAAGGATTTATAGGACTGGAACGATGGTAAATAAATTTTCTTGTTCATTTTCAAGATGAATACACGGACCTGACCGGTGAGCGCAAATGTTTCCCTGTTGGCTCGGCCTTTCCATACCGGTTCACGGCGTCGTGGGCATTGGGCATGGGACAGTCAGTTGTGATGCCGTCTTCAAGGAGGTCAGGCGAGTGGTGTGAGAGATCTATTGGAATATGAAGATGTTCTTGCGCGCGGCAAGATGCGACAGAAGTAAAAGTAAAAGCCCTGGATTTTTGTCGCACAGAAAAGTTATGTCACGATGATCGCTCGCGCCGTCATTTCTGATATATCTGAGCGAAACCACACTCTCCAATAAACAATCGGGACTCTAGCTGCTCATTCGCTTTGGGCTGAGGGGAACGCATCCATAATTCCAAGCCATTGGGTTCCCGGGGTAGCACGATTTCCCCCCATGCTTGATGATGGGAATCGAGGCTACAAAAGAAGAATATTTTCTGCTCCAAAGTCGGCGTGTATCCGAGCCTGTGTGGCTTCTGACTTGCGAGCCCTGTTGGCTGCGGCCACGCCTTACGGCCATGTTACATGTATGCAGGTCTCAATCGTCGAGGCCCGATCGATCCCATCTGCTTGAACGGTGGATGGTGTGGAATCGACTGTGTTCACGTCCAAGAGGGGGACCCCGACATCGGGAAAAGCCGCCCAACGTGGGGGTGAAGGATGAGCTGGACGGTTACAATGACGCGAGAAATCTCTTGACCGGTTATACATACCTTCTACGTGCATGGCCTTGTGCGTTGGGAATTTTGCAGTGAGAGGTTTGCAGTGAAATACTTTCGATCCCCGCATCTTGTGTAACAATATCCAGCCTATGCACAGCGTCAATATGACGAGCTCAGCCTCGTCGGTTATGTCCTTTTATGGCGTTGGGCGGCAAGATATTTGTTCCGGGCGTGACCGGTCAATCATTTCTCGAGAGGCAATTCTTGTGTCTCAGCTCGCTCTCGCTCAGGTAGTAGATGGCGGGCCGTTTTGTGCCAAGGCTCGTTGGGCTGAGAACAATATACCCTTTGACAGGACACAGGCTTGATAGCCACCCCCAAACGCACGTGGCTTGATATGCGGCACAGGATATGCAAGCGTCAATTATGCCAAGTCTTGCGCCGTTATCGTTGGTCTGCACTGTCTACAAGTTTTGGTAATAATCAGCAAGTCGAGCGGTAAGGCTTGATCAATGAGGCTAACAATGCTGTGCTGAGACAAATCATTAGATGTAGACAGTCTGGTCACGATCATAAGTCGGGTCTGCGGTGCTCCTATGCTGGATCGGAATATCGAAGGAAAGGAAATCGTGCCTGCCGTTTGCTCTATTGTTTCCATCGATGCTAGTCTATAGACTACAGTACAATACACTCCAAACTCGTTGGCTATGCCACAAACGTAAATATGTCTTCCATGATCCCGCAAAGGAAGTTGAATTCATTCAATTGCATTCAAACCTCTTTTGTCAATATTCTGCTCACACAGATGTTGGCGCTTTACTGTAGCTGACAGTAGTCCAGTATCATATCAAGCTTCTTGGCCATCACGGACTTGGCCTTTTTCTTTGTAACAGACGGATCCCCAGACTGATCTGGAAGCATGATATTTCGATTCCCACGTTCGAAAGGTTCGCTCATAAATGCTATAAGACGAATGTTGACCAGGTCGGCATCGGCTTCGGAGCTTGTACGAGGTGGGCAGGACGCAGATTCGTCGATCGTATTGGAGCTATACGAAGACCGTGTTAGCAGAGTAGCTTGGATTCTACAACGAAAGACTGTGAGTGAAACCAACCTCACACCATTTGTGCCGTTGCACGAGTTCTGGGAAGAAGGCATTGGTGTCAAGGATCGAGGGCTGATTGTCGAGGGAGCATGAGAACGATAGGGAATCTGTCCGTGTCAAGCAAGATGGTATCCATAGATTGATTGTGACGAAATACGAGCAAGTATTCCCGATGATCCATTGTAGTGTATAGACAAGGGTTGAAGGAGGAGCTTGCTAGTCTTATAGACGCGTGGTTGTTTTGTTATTCAGTATGATAAGCGTTCAAGGTGATCATGAAAAGTGACATACACAAAATAATATGCATGCTTGAACCATGAGGTGATCATGTAGAGTCCAGACCCCCTGATCCCTTGAACCTGGAGGCAGGTCTCGTGGTGGCCATGGATCAACCTGGACGAGGCCATTCGCACTCGGGCCAATTGCGATATCTCATTGGAGGCGGCTCATGTCCCGATAGAAATCAGACTTGGAAGATCACATGCCTTGGCTGCATCGGAAGTTGAGCTTCCTACCAATTTGTAAACGAGATTCTTCAAGATGACAATGTCACGTAGCCATTGTTTACAAATCCGCGAACCCGGTTGCGAAGCCGGTTTATCGTAGCATCGTGCTTCCGCTTGGTAAACCTGGCCACATGCATAAATGTCGGCAGGCAATCCGAGGAATTTGGTTGGCCATCAAGAAATGGCAATGTCCCGAATGCGATGAAATAATGTCCAAAAGGTCTTCTAGAAGATTTTCAGGCCAGACTATTGGCCAGTGCCAAGAAAACATGCATATGAGATGGTATATACTCACCGAGGACAGGCTTGAGCTGCAGGAGCTTAGGTCTTGTCACTCGTGAGAAAGAAAATAAGGGAAAGGACCCTGAGTTTGTGTCACGCAAGCCGTTCGGATACAATAGACAGAAAACGGCCAAGGGATGCCTTGGGGGCAATTGCCGCGGGGCCAGAAGCCAGAAATGAACAGTTCATTGCATATGGTTCTGTGTTCGTTATTGGCTCGTAGACGATGTCGCTGTCGACGAGTCAAACGGGTGCGCCACAGTGGTGGCAAATATGCCAACAGCACCTCCGCATCTTCATGCATGCTGGATGTATAGAGTGTGGCTTGAGCATCCAATGACATAGATGGTATGCCTCCAACTTCCTTTTTTTGCGAGTATCACAGGACTCTTGTCACAATATGCCGCAATATTTTCTCTTCAATGGTGTGGCTTGGTCTCAGTGGGAGGAGTACGAGATGTCCTCTCCAGCCTCGTCCTCGTGACCTGCCCAGCACCCGCGGCATGCTCAACAAGGAGAACCGGATCCCTCCTGCGGCGAATTAATATTAGTTCTGCCTCCAAAGTCTCTTCTTACGTGCGAAAGCTTCCGATCGTGGATGATCTTGGAATGCCTTGCCTAGGCAGACACCAGAATACACATCGACTTGCCATGCTGTCGGCGTCTACCGCTCGTCGTCTTCACCATCGGAACTTGACGGAGGACTTCATTGAGGCAGCCACAGTCTGTGGCTCACATATCAAACCGTAAAGCTGCACAGCAACAACTTGGCTATAGGATCTTTGGAAAGTTTGACCGAGCAGGCCCAGCTCGCACCAGTGGGGTCTTGTCCCGCGGATTGGACTGTCAAAATTGATCCATCTCTCACTCCCTAGTGGTGTGGCAGCTATATGTTGTAAGCACCTATACTCCGTACCGAGGCGGTCGCCGGTCGCCGATCTTGTCAGATGTGGCCATGGTTTTGTGTTTCCTCATAGACACGTTGTATTGTCAGATCTCGACTGCCGTGGCCACACATCATGATTATATTCACATGTCTGTGGCTGAGCACTTCAGCTTCACGAAGCGAGGATCAAACGGTGGCCCCGGTCCATTCGCAGAAGATGTAGAATAAGATGAAGTTGTCGCACTATTGCCTGACAGCCAAGTTTTCAGAGCGCTGATATCTCGAACGGTAAGTCATCCCCGAAAGCTGAAATTACACTGCAGTAAAGTTTTCGTCGAGCAAAATCATTGGGCCATCTTGATCCAGCCCTTGATTTAAACAATTAGTAAACACCCGCTGATAAATACGAGCCAGACACCCTTCGAAATCTCTCCTCAAGTCGAGACCTGCCAATAAAACCACACGCCGTGGTACTTTCGAGGCTCCATGCCAAGGCATATGTATGTCGTTATCTATAAGCGACCGACGTCGGTTCTTGAAATGTTGCCTGTTGCTCGTTTGTCAGACCGAGTGGAACTGTCCCATGCGATGCAGAGCACAGAACCTAGAGGTATACCGAATATGAACTCAGATACCGAACCTCTGCCGACCTCCGATGTTCCTCGAAGCTGAAGGCATCTCACATCGGTGAAGGCGGAACAGCAAGAACAGGGTGGTGGTCTGAGACTACATGATGTGTTGAACCATCTTTTGCATCTGGTCGATGATCGGCCAGCAGAATTCTGATAGTATGCTTCAGAGGACCCGGTACCATGTCCGGAATATAGAACCCAGAAACCTGAGGCCCTGAACTCAAGTGCGCTTGGAGCTTCTCACCAATAAAGGTATCTGTGTTCATTCCTGTACACTCTGCCACCTGCCCATCGGACAAAGCTTGGTGACAATGTTTTCTCCGAGCACTACTTGAACCACAGGAAGGAGTTCAGACTACATGGCACCATGTCTTCGTACAACACATCATTGTATGAAATATTCAGCTAAGAACCCCTTCGATGATGCAGCCATGGGAAGTTGATACTTACAAAAGTCTCCGTACGGACTACGAAATGTGTTTTGCCTAAAGATCGCAAATCTACCTCCTGAGAAAAAGGTATTAAATTCGGATGGATTTTTGGCAAGATGAAATGCTTCCGAAATCTTTTGTGCTATTTCTACAAAACGGTTTTCTTTTCTTTATTGTCGTGAAGATGAAAAGCGCATCATGGTCGACGTAACCTAGGTACGGAGACTTTTTAATGATTATTGTAGGAAGGTAACTCATTCAAAGTAGCTACTGGCTAATGTCCATGTCAGCGGGAAGCCAGACACACGTCGAATCAGAACTAAGCGTTGCAAGCAATTCGACATGATGAGTAGTGAATGAAACTACATGTTCTATATTTGATTCTCTATTGAGCTGGGAGGATAGTAGCCCTCGTGTATAATGTTTAATCAACACTGATCGGCCCGCCATATCAGTCTTGATGTGTTCTCCCCTCTTCCGAAGACGGCGGCTCCTCTCTACCCTGCTTTGGCACTCTGACAAAGAACAGCAAAGTGACCATGACGGCTGCTATGGCCGTCATGCCGAGATACGGCAGCCCGATCCACACTCCCCCGTACTTCATGCCCAGGGAGAAGAGGCCCGCCAGCATGGGCGGGCCGTACAGACCCCCGACGGTGTCGACGATGCCGACGAGACTGTAAAGGCGGGATCGGTGCTCCGTGTCGACGTACAGGCTCATCAGACTGCGGATCACCGACGTCGCGGCCGAGCCGAGCGCCATGATGACGAGCCCGGCGACGAACATCCACAGCGTGGGCGCGACGGCCATGACGAAGAAGGCGGACGCCAGCAGCCCGAACGACCACCGCGAGATGGCGAGGTCGCGCACCTGCTCGTTGGGCATGCGGAGCAGGGCCGGCGTCTTGTCCCGCAACAGGAAGTTGGACAGCCACGGCAGGATGAGGAGCGCCTGGATGACCTGGAAGATGCCGAACGAGGACTGGACGTAGCCGGTCGACTCGATCGGGATGCTGTAGCGCTTGGACGTGAACTGCACAAGGAACTGTCCCACGGCCTCCGTGATGGGATACGTCCCGAGGCAGGTCAGTAGAAGCAGGATCAAGGATGGCGACTTGAGCATGGACACGGAGTTCTTGAGCTGAGCTATCGTGTGGTCCAGATGGCCCTTGAGCCCCTTGGGTCCGTCGGTGTCGTCGTTCGCTTGCTCGCTCTGCTTGTGCTGCATCGTCTCGGGGACGAACATGAAGGCGACAGCCCCGACCAGGATGCAGCCGATGGCGACGAACATGACGGGCCAGGGACCCGTCACGGACATCATGGCCGACGAGAGCGCGGGGGAGACCAGGGAGCCGACCAGGTTGCTGACGTGGATGCGCATAAAGGCGGCGGCCCTCTTGTCCTCTGGTATCACGTCGGAGATCATGGAGAGGAGGATGGCCACCAGGACGGCGTTTCCGCCGCCGAGAAAGCGCCACAGGCTACCAGTCGTGATCATGATTACGGGAAAGATGTTGCTGAACCACAAGATTACCATGATCCAGAAGACACCAAGAGCAAGACCCACCAGGGCGATTGCCGCTACGGGCCGTCGACCAAGCCTTTGAGCAATGTTAGTTTGGTCAAATCGGACTGCATTTAAGTAGATGAAATTACCGATCGGCAGCCATGCCCCAGGGAAAGGCAGCGACGACACCGGCGATGGCGTCGCAGATCTCGACCGTGGCAAAGATGTAGGCCATCTTGGACTGGATCTCGGGGATCTTGCACTTCTCGTCAAACGAGGGCCTGCCGAGGCCCTGGGCCTCGTCGTAGTAGGCGTCGCAGAGGGCGCTCTCGACGATCTTGGTCAGGGGGATGTTGGCGAAGCCGTTGGCGCACGAGACGACCAGCAGGATGCCGCAGAAGAGGGCCACGATGGTGCTGCCGTCGTGGGCCTTGGGCACGTTGACGTGGCTGGCGGCGGACGCGATCGAGGCGACCGACAGCATGGGCCGGTGCGGCGGGCGCCGCGGTTGATGTTGGTGTCGCACCAGCGGCGTCTGCTCTGATGCCTCATCATCGTATTCCTCCCGGTCGCGGTTTTCCATGGTGTTTTGTCTGTTTGTTTGCTCCAAGTTACAAGACTCAAATGGCAAAGCTTATGTTTGTCGAATGCCACGAAAGGCAAGCCGCTATTTGGCTTCTGGACTTGTTCCAATGAATGAAAGAAAAACAAGAAGGAATGAACGCGATCTCTAGATGTAATAAGACTAGAAGGAAGTTTTCTACATGCCGCTTACAAGCCCGTCTCAGCTCCGTACCGATCGGAGTGATTGTTCTATCCGACAGCACAACCCGTGGCGGATTACAAAAGAAGGCCTTCTCGAAGGCAAGGCTCGGCTTTGCATCAAGTTTTCTTGATGTTGATAAAGGCAATGCGTCTGGGTACGGAGTAAGCAAGTGGCATTTTGGGGCTACTCGGCCGTGTTCCGTCAAGCTTCTGCGGAGCGTTTGATCCCCGTGCTGCCAAATCACAGGTGACAGCATTGGAAAACACGTCACTCTTGACTGGCGAAAGGGTCCAGATACTAAGGCGGCCAATCCTGTATGGGCGATCAATCATTGCCTTGGGGCCAATGGCACCCTGGTCGATAAGTCAGACAGGATATCGGAAATGGAATGCCCAGATTGGCCATAGTGCCAACGTTCTGATACGCCCGCGACGACACGCTCACAGTGATTCATAGTGGGGGGGCTTATCCCTATTCCGAGGCCGAACTCCGATGGTACTGAGATGGCAGCAGTAGTAATCCGGCCAAGCTCCGATCTCTTTCTCTTTCGACGGGCTTCCCGAATCAAGAGAATGCATCTCGTTCGAAAGCTTTCGATAGAAAAATCCAGATACCAGATACCAGATACTCGAGTCTGTAATTCCTTGAACACTTTAAAGGACTATCTGAGGATCAACGCTGATTCAACTTTTATAGTCCGTACTACGGAGTACGGCGGGCCCAAGCAGATGCGCTAATGCACTATTATAGAACCTATAATTGTATGTAGGTAGACACACTTGTAAAGTCGAACTATCTGACGAATTGTTTGAGTCCACATCAAGGAGAACATTGCCTTCGCTACGACTTACTATGTTACAAGACCAAATGATTTGGAATAATGAGGCGCTGTTGGTTCTGGAACCTTTCGGGGCGACTCGTAATGTAGAAAGTGGAATTCGGGACCGAGTAGGTATGGAGACTGTAATGTCGTTGGCAATCTTTGTAGGGCTGAGATCACGATATGCATGCACAGTTGATCCAAAGTGCCAACAACTGCGCGCGTACATGAATCCCCCAGTATGTGCCACGGTTTTGTGGAATGATTGGTTTTGCAGATACGCCGGGTCGCAGCAATGTTCAAGTACTACGACCTTGAAGTTAAATGTCAAGACAATAATTATATCAGCCGAAGGAGAGATCTCTCTGCACTGGATGCCATGGAACAGTGAGTAACGTTGTTTGCTGCAACCATGCTCAATGGCTCGTTACAAATTGTCCGCGTCTGAGCTCGAAACCTCGATGAGCCGCAATTGTACAACATGCAGACTACACAATCAGCGAATGAGACAGATCCATCGACTCCCTTGCAGCGTCCAGGGACTAGCCAACCCAGTCGTGACTGTTGATTCCTGATAACCAGACATCCTGGAGATGCAGCGACTCTACTCCACGATCACCATCGGCGACCCCGGCCGTAGCATCTCCTAATCAACACAAGCAGCGGTGACCCTAGGCATGACAAATACCTGTTGGCTCGATCGGCAGGCAATATCAACCGCGCTTATGACACCACTCAGTTGGCCGTTGCCGTTGAGAGAAACAATAGTACCTGCAGCCGAGTGGCAAAGCTAAGCGACCTCAACACCAACGATGGATGCCTCGTTTCCATCTTGCAAGTTGCATCTTCGCATCGCCTTTTGTCCGAGCATGGCCTGTGTTCACCATGTCGAATTGTTACTGTTGGCCAACGTTTACGAATGACTTGCATACCTTGGTGATATACGAACCCGAACAACACGAAGGAAGGCCCACACAAGCAGTGATATATTGCAGGGGCGTGAGATCCCAAGATGCATCATTAGAACAGACGTGCTCTGGAACTCGTTTCCGTTCTCCTGGGAATTACAATATCTCACTACCTAGTCACGCCACCAGCGGTAAAGAGTCTGGAATTATTGCCCCGGTAGACACTCGTGCTCACAGAGCTCGATCTTGTAGTAGCCTGCTCCATTTCACCATTTCGTGCAAAGTACTCTCTACAGAGTTGAAGTTTTCATAGCCTTGTTCGCCTGCTGATGAGGAAGAGTCAACTTAAATCAGACTCATGGCTGAGTCCACCCCGATACATAATGATAAATCGCACAGATGCCTGCCGCGGCCTGGCAATATGCAAGGGCGCACGCGATCGCCGGCGGCAGAGATCATCTGATTACAATGGTACCGCGCATGAAGTCGTGATCAGGTGCTGCATTCGAAAGAAGTTTGCATCCCTTCTAGAACCATTTGCTCCAGTGCCAAGCTCTGCATGTAACGAAAGACTTTCTTCCATTTCGAAATCCTGTTTCATCTATGCAGAGCAGCAAACTGCAGCACACCGGCAGAGTTGCCTCATTCGAACAACGAGATGACAAGCTCGTGGAGATCCAGTCCCGAGGGTATGGTTGAAATGAGACATGACGACAGGAAGGACGACGTGCCAATATGCGGCCGTCGAATTGCACGACGAAATCGAATTATTGAATCTTGAACTACCGGCAGATTGATCCTGGGCAGTCCACAGCAAGTGGACATACAAACTGTCCGAGACGGCACCGAGGTGATGTCGATTATATTGAGGTTCTGCATAGACTTCATCCTCCATGGGTCTAACGATGCGGGCCATATATCTTTGCAGCCAACCGTTGGAGGCTGTTTCGTGTTACAGACTTGGTCTCGAGCAGTATGCATCTCTTGATCTTTGGCGAGTATAAACCTGAGCCGTTCTGGAGCACTTTTTGATAAAGTCTTGTTCAACTACGATTCTTATCTCAAAGCCGACTCCAATAAGTAGCCAACCACCAGCAACTCGAACAATACGTTTAGGTATAACGACACCAGACTTTTTCAATAATGGCGATTGCTGCAACTTGTCGTCATGGGACAAACTGTCACAAGTGCCCCCGGCGCTTCTCGAAGCATACAAGTTCAGTTCGAAAAGCACCACAGCATAAATTCCACTACAATGGATTCCAAACACTGATCCAAGCCAAGCAAGAACACGGCGACACGCTTCCATCCCGACACGACAGCCCGCTCTACACGCTCCCACAAGAGGTCCTCAACCGGATAGCGAGACACTTACCATACGAAGCCCTGCTGGTCCTCGGAAGCCTGAGCCGGACGCTGCGGCGGCGCGTAGACCCGCAGCTGGCGGCCGAGGAGAGCAAGATCGGGCTGGTGCTGCGGGCCGAGAAGGACGCGGCGCACAACTTCCGGCGGCACCGCGAGCGCCTCGGCTGCTTCGCGTGCTACCGGGTGCTGGCCGTCGGCGAGTTCGCCGCCGAGCAGCTGGCGCGCGACCCGTACGGCCGGGGAACTGGGGCCACCTTTCTGCGCCGGTACTGCGTCGCCTGCGGCCTGCGCCGCGGCTGGCACCGCCCCGGCGAGGTCATCGAGCGCAGGGACTCGTCCACGTGGTGGGTGTGCGGGTGTCGGCAGGCCCGGGACAAGGCGACGACGTCGGCGTGCCGGCGGTGCAGGAGTGAGTATTCTTCTTCTTTTGAAGCTGTCTCGGCATTCATAGTTGGAACTTGTTGCTAATTGAACATCTGCAGTGAACATGCCACTGAGGAAACCCGTCAAGAATGACCATTGGGTCGAATGGCGGTAGAGATTTCGTAGTTCTTGAGGCAGAAAGCTGCTCTGTACTAGTAGACACTGTGTATACTTATGCTTGGGCGTTATAGAAATTTTACAGGATAAATAACAGCGATTTCATTTGAAAACCGGCCATAAGATATCAAAGTTGTGGACATAAATCTCGAATCCTAGAAGTAAAATGAAAAAAGAAGGTAACATTCAGCAACACCACTTCGTCGTGAGACCCAGGGACCGAACCCGTCTAATATGTGATGAACAAAGGAAATCTATCTCCAATCCCCAAACCCTAGAGTTCCAATCCAGTCAGTTCTCCATGTTGTTACGCCCGCTCGCCTTCCTAGCAACCATATCACTTCTAGTTGTAGCCGGTGCGACTCCGGCCCCTCCTGATTTCTTCCTCAATCTGTTCCTGCTCAACAGAGTTCTCGCGGGACTTTCGACCGCCGCTCGAACTGGAATCCTTCTTGCCGCCCTTTCCGCGGGAGCTCTTGTCGCCCTTCTTGCTTGAGCCGGAATCAGGCATGTTGTAGTAGGCTTTTGGCTGTGATTTTTGTCTTTGTCGGTTGGTACTAGCGAGTTTTGCAATGCCTCCGTCTATGGGTTGTTGGGAGCAACAGTCGATAGGTTTATGCTCTTTCTTTTTGATGAATTGATGTACGTTGGAGTCCTCCGAATTTGGCGAATATGTAGTAGAGAGCTGGGCAAGTCTTGTGTGGCCAGGAACTTGAGTGGAGAGGAGAGAGTGTCTTGTTTGATATTGCTTCGAGTCAAATGAAGGCGGTAGGAGGGTAGCCAAACGCGCTTTTATACTCGGAGACCATCATATCCATTAGGGTGAGACTTATAGGTTTTGTGTGGCTCTGTATTCCATGATCAGTCATAGGCAGCCACTCTCTGCCTAGTATTTGATGCCATTCATTTCTCAACCTTCTCGACATCCTGGGTTCTGTTTCGGGAAGCGGCCATTCCTCCTACTCTGGCAGACAGGGTCTACTAGGTAGGGGTTCCGCATGACTTCTTCCTTACCGGTCCCATGAATGAAGATGATGGATAACGGAGGGCCCTGCACAGAAGGCGACCGCTCTTTCTAGTGAAGGATTCTACTTGTAAATTGCGGTCTTCACCATAATGGCGTCTAGATGCCAATGAGCTTTGATAATCAAGTTTCACAGCCGCGTCTCAGAAGCTGATGGACGCGGTGCAGCCACCCGGCTCCCGTTCGTAGGATGAAGTGTATGACCCATCTTTTGCGGTAGTAAAAGATTATTTCAACGGTGTGGTCCGGTGATCCAGGGAAGAAGGCTGGTTGCGGCGTTCATTTCAGCGTTAGCTTCGGATCGAGGTCGTGGAATTTGACTTCCAGATTCCAGGATGGGATCATGCGTTTCCAAGAAGACTAGCTTCCCAAGGTACTGGGACTTGGTTCTGGAAGGATGTTTCCGTGGCAGTTCCCATCATCAGGAGCGGCGACCCTGTCGTACTTGCATATGTTGGATTCGACTACGTGCGAGAGAGAGCCGCCCTGCCGCGACAGAGGTACCATACTGGGGGAGAGAATGAGTCATCGGAGAACACACACATGGGACTTTATTATTTACATGCCATAGCATTGGTTGGTGTTCTCCTTGTTCGTTATGGTGTTTGCTACTTCGCCTTGTGAAGATGGTCCCGTCGTAGCCGATTGCGAGCACAGATTGTGGCTTCGATACTATGTGGCCGTGGGAAAGATCGACGCCTAGTATGATGCTCTTGCTAAGGCAGGAAATAGAAGCTCGTGTCTCTCGTGCCTGCATTAGCTTGGCCAAAAACCATTGACAGAAATACGCTTTACTCACCTGACGATTCTCATTATGTAGTATTCCTTCGTGGCTACCTAATCTGCCAGCTTGTCCAGTATTCTGGCGGATGCTGGTTGCTTGGGGGCCATATGCAGCAAAGCTATACATAGCCCTGATTCCAGTTGTAGTCGGGGCAAGCACATGACTCCTTACTATAAATGACCCCTGTACCTACTTTGCATCACCACCCCCAGCTTTCCACAGGGCGGCCAATCATGGTATAACCGTTGAATTGGTTGATTCGAAGCCTCAGTGATCGACTATAACATTCAGCCGGCTCCAAGTACATGAAACAAATGTGGCTCGGCCTTGGCCGAGTCACTATTGGCGATAGACAGACGGCATGACTTTCGAAGACAGATACAAAGTACCTCGTACGCCGCTACATGATGCCCTCGCAATTGTTCCGGGTGAGGATTGAGAGCTTGACACCTCCACTCTCTTCTCTTTATCCAAGCGATATGTATATCTCTAGCATTTTCAGTAGTTCCACGTTAGCCTGGCCTAGAATACGACTTTCCTTCTATTTGTAGAACAATTCTGGGTCAGTTGCTACGATCGCGTCCTCCACACCGACGTCTGCTGGGCTACCCAGGCCCTGACCCGCCGCCTGCCCACATTTGCGCTGCCTCTGGCCCCCACGCGGGTGCTGGGGTCTCTTCATTAGTGTCTGCCGTCCCCCATACCTCGTACCTACCGTGGTCCGTATTGTTCATGTCTCCGTGGCTCTTGTTTTCATATTCTCTGGTTGGTTCAAGAGTTGCACATGCACGTCGTGACTATAGTGGCATAACGATTCGCATATTGCCAATCAGCATCACGTTGCCTTGCCCCCTTCGTGAGCAGCAGTGATTCGTAGAATTGGTTGACAGCAGAACCACCAACAGCAAACATACATATGGAGGTACAGAGTACACACAATGGATTGGCTCAGGACCTTCTGCTTACTCCAGGCCTCTGGCGGATGAACCAGACTGAGCTTGTAACCTGATTTTTTACCCATCCCGAGTGAAAGTGGTGGATCCTTTCCATAAACTATAAAAACCTGCCACTATACACAGTTGCGATAGAGGATAATAGTTAGCGTTGATCATGATATGACTCCATTTCTTGAGCAAAAGCCCCATGCAGGATCTTCTCCAGCGGCACTTCATGGAGGGGGAACCCAGGCCTTTGGGCCGGCCCTCGACCTATCGGTTGGACTGGGGTGGCTTTGACCAGAAGCATCCTGCCCAGAAGTCAAGCTGTGTTGGTCGCGACGGGAGACCCAGCACGACGCCAGCGCGCGGCACAACGGAAAGTCTCGATAGAACTATTTCTGCCTTGGAGGATTCGAACGTCGCCTGATCTGGTAACCATGATGTTACGCTATTCATGGGGTTGAAAAGATCCATCTCTGAAGTACGCATCCCGTTACCCTACCCGACTCTACCCTAAATCCACCGGCATTGGAGCTCCGCGCGGTACCCTGCCTCGACCAACCCCTAACCTCCTTCATCCTATCCTCTCATGCCAGACGTGATTTACAGTTTGTCGTAAAGTGTATACAAATACTTGTTCGGAAAATATCATTACATGAAGACTTACTAGTGCAGACCCTTCCAGATGGTGTCTGAAGGTATTTCCGACTTGTGCCCAAGTTTAGACTGTGCGATCCGTAAGATATTTGCAACGTTGGTGTCTATACAAACATCATTGTTTCAACTTAAAAAAAGAACACCAATTTGAATTCTCCATGAACATAATTCTAGAATAACTGGAGCATTTCCCTCACCGGTCGACTTCGGATCTCGCTCTAATAGGCTGGCTTGCCTTCCTACACAATTCCATCGACCCATTGCCAATCTGGACCCAATCTTATATCCGTTACCTATGAGTTTGACATCTTGCTGATGGTGGAGAAAAGCGAAAGAATGACAAAGGCATGTTCCCACGTTTTGAAACCCCATCGTGCCCCAACAACACGTAAGCGATCCTGAAGAGACCAAGTACGGGTGTGTGCAGAATCGAATCGCGTGGTACGGGAAAGCAGTGCAACCGTGACACTGCATGGCCACGTTTTTTTGTCTCCTCACATTATGTGGGAAGGGCGATCGCCATGCAAGAGCAGCCCCAACAGAGGACAGACTGTGTATATTTTTAACTTGATTCTCATGGCCATGAAACACCAACATCTGCATGAACATTATGACGAACACCAGCACCATTATGCCTCTTTATGTCAGACACGGGTCAGCCGTGGGAAATAGGACGACAGTGCAAAGATAGATCCTCATCTGACGGGATGATTATCCAGATTGCAGTGTCGGAATTCTCCTAGCTTTGGATAGTCTTCGTAATATGATGTCGGCCATTCCCTTTCAGCTGTATGACCCAGCTTTGGGTCACAAATCAGACCATTTCGTATGGTCAATGGGGCGCAATTGTTTCAACATTCTACAGGATCAAGTTGATGAGCGGCTGGATGATCTAGGACTTTTCACATGGGCGGCTGTTGGCTTTCCCCGTCTTGCCGGGTTGCAGTGCGAATGCCTTTGTCAATCAGGTTTGTCGGAAATAGCCATCGTCAAAGTGTACCAGATGTCAAGGCTGAGATTATGTTGGTAGGGCTGTGTATTTCTTTGATGGAATTTGATATCAGGATCTAGGAAGCTGACTGAGGAATTGTGACTCTGTGCACCGCAGAGTAGTTACTATCTCCTTGTTCGACTCTCGAGGATGCTCGATGCTGGTGGCTAATATCGTAAAGAAGTGTTTCCAAGAGTATGCGAGTCTGCCATCAAGCAAACAGATGATGCAATGACTAATCAAATAAGAACATATCTGAGCAGAAGCCAACCAGACATGACTTGGCACTGTAATTTTCTTCTTGTTGGTAAGTAACTTTATGTGGCGTAACAAGGGGAAATCGTTGCGGTTTGCTTGATTATTCGACTGTTGATCTACTGGGAGGTTTTCTTTGTCCTCTCCGCCCGCGTCGCAACGTACGTGATGCCAGAGAACAGATCAGGGAAGTGGTCCCTGCACCGCAAAGAGAGCAAACGGGCCTTGGTTGCCTGTACGACGGATCATTGCATAAACTCCGGCAGCTTGGAAGAGACATCTGGAGACTACTTCAGAACTATCAGCTGTGGTGAAATTATTAGCAACAAAGCACCAATATTTCAATAAACAAAGCTCGGTGGCGCAGCGGCAGCGCGCCGGGCTCATAACCCGGAGGACCTCTGATCGAAGCAGAGCGGTGCTACTGAAATATCTTTTTGACCACCCGCCCCTTTTTTGCGTTCTAGTATTACTCATGAGCGCTTGTCTCTTGCCTGTTGCTTGGGCACCACAATTCATTAGAATGATCATAAAGCTGAGTGACACAATTTTACCCACATATTTGCGAAAGCAAATTGGAAGGGACGCAATCATCAACTCATCGGATTTAATTTTGCACAAATGATCACCGGCTTCTCTGGCATATCGTCAAGTTGTTGGGGCGGTACCGACGAGCAGACCTTTGAGGCTTGCGTCCTTGGGGACGGGGACTACGCAACCAGAACGATCTTGACGAAGACGGACGTTTACCAAGCACAAAAGTTATCTCAAAGCTTAAATGTACCTGCCAGTTTCTCCTTTTATAAAAAGTACTCTAACATACCTGCTACTGGCAGAATTCAGTTGGCCCGACCGAGCAAGAAAGATCACGATGGCTTGGTAACCCTTTGTCGGGCAGAGTTGAATACCTTTCTCGATAAATAATTGCGATTGTACACATGAAAACAATCAAAGTAATACATTCAGCTTCTCATTTGAATCTACGAACCATGTGAACGTTCACGGAACGAATACACAACGCACGTGCAGATGTGCAAGGCTGCAGAATCAGCGCAGCGATTGTTAGAATGGCCAATGGCATTGGTTTCCCCGTTGTCCTGACGAACTGAACACAGACCCTATTAGTCCACGGGGGTTTTATTGAGCAATCAAGAAAATTTGATTGTCGCCAGAGGGGTCGGCGCCCAGTTTGGTCACCCAAAGAGGCCCCTATAAGTAGGTAGGTAGCTGGTTGCCGAAGCCCAGACCTGCCCACCATCCCACCACAACATTTTTTCTCCTGACAGTCCAAGGTATGCAAGCAAATCTTCATTCACCAGCACAGTCAATGCCTATTCTTGCATTTGCCTGTCATCTTTGTCCTTTCGAAGGTGCTCAAAGCGAATGCCTTCTCTTCTACACCATTCCCAGGTTGCACCTTCCCCCTTCCCTTTTCCGCGTCAGGAGCAAAGACGAGAACTTCACACATCACTTGGGTGCCAATTTACTAAATCATTCCATCTCCAGACATCTTTTGCACCACCGACTTGATCCTGGTTCTGTCCTTAGCAACGAGGCCTTGCGTCTGCTCTTTACAGCAGTTGCGCAAAATCCTACGACTTGAATTTACATGCTTCAATTTGGAAGTCCGCATTGAGGTGAGTGCGCTACGATGACAGCCAATGTGGCACACTCGAATTCCAATTGAGCAAGAGCTATTGTCCTCAACTACAAGTTTTCGAACACCTGAGAAGACGACATCACTGACGGTTCTTTCCTTGATTGGCAGAATTCTAGAGCATCATTGCTTTCACGGCAGACTTTCGGCAACTACACCTAGCACAGCATCCACTAGAGCAGCCTTACAACATCATTTTCTTTGTACGACTAAGAGTAGCTCCAGGGTCGAGGTTGCCCAGCGGCTGCAAGCATTGTAGCATACACTGAACTCAACACCTTCCGACGTTGCGAAGCCGGAAAGAATATGGCTTCCAACAATTCCGAGGACGCAGGCCACAGCGTCATACCTGAGCAAGATGTCGCTCATCAGAATGTGGGTAGACGACCTTACCCCAGAGTTGTGTCTTGCTGACCACAACAGGAGTCTGTCAACTCGACATCGGAGACCAACTCGGAGATAATCCCGCCGGTCCAAGCTGACCATGTTGACGAGGAGATTGCCAACTCGGCCTTAGAGGTCAACTTGAAGCCAAACTCTGCATTCCTGGATGACCAGATCGACGAGGACACTGCTTTTTCGACATCAGAGGTTAGCTTGGAGATGGGCTCGGCAATCCTAGCTGACCATGACAACGAGGAAATTCCCATCTCGACTTTGAAGATCAACCCGGAAATAACTCTGCAAGTTCCAGCTGATCTTGTCGACGAGTACACTATTGCTTCGCCATCTGAGATCAGCTTGGAGCTGAGCTCGTCGGTCTCGGTCGACAATAGCGAAGAGGATACTGCTGGCTCGACTTTGGAGGCCCACGCGGAGCTAATTTTGCCCGTCCTAGCTGACCATGTCGATGAGGAAGTTCTTATCTCGGCATCGGAGACCAACTCGGAATCCAACTCTCCAGTCCGAAGTGACCAGATCAACGCAGAGTCTAACTGGGATGCTTCCAATACAGAGGTCACGACTGTAGGTGACATACGACCCGGCTCTAGCGACAGCTCCGAGACCGAGCTCAGCAATGACGAGATCTTCGATAATAAGGTCGAAGAGCACCAGCCAGCTCAGTCGACTCATCCCGGCCATCCTTGGGAGTCCGACTCAGAGGAAGATTCCGACAGCGAATGTGATGGTATGACTTCCAAACATTGATTTCCGAGAAGAGCCACTGATGTGAGAACTATTAGGTGACGAACATGGCTTGGACAAGAACAACAAGTCGCTGTCTTCTGGTAAGTTCTTGCTAGTTCTCTACGGCACATACGACGAATTGTGAGTAACATGAAAACAGAGCAAACTCGGATCATTTACAAGACAGCCTTTGGTACAATCGCTCTACTCAAGGATCAGGCCCAGGTCCTGGACGAGAATTCATCACTTGTCAACGATGAGGAGTCTCACGCCTCGGTTACAGCACCACTCGAGCCTATCCCCGAGCCCGAAACTTTCCAGAACGAATTCTACGAGGTCAAGCGCTCAGACGTTGCTGGATTCGGCGCATTCGCTCTGTGCAAGCTGGTACAGGGCCAGACAATTCTCATTGAGAAGTCCCTATTCCACGCAGATAACTACTCGTTGCGTGACGAAATCAATAAGCTGGCCCCCGACTTGCGAAGAGCTTTCGAACGAATGCCGAGTCACGGAGTAAAGGGTGACGCGGGAAGACACGAGAAGCGTGCAGCAATCTTCAAGACGAACAGGTATGGTACAATGGCAGTTTGATCTTGCTGGATTCGTCCTCATATCGATGATAAACAGCTGCTAACGATGGACTTAGCTTCGTTGTGAATCGTTGGGACTGCGGAGTCTTCGTAACCGCCTCGAAGTTCAACAATGCTTGCGGCTCGAAGAAGAATGTCGCCTACGTATACGACGATCGTCACGACTGCATGGTCTTTACTGTGGAGAAGGAAATCGAGGCCGGCGAGGAGCTTTTCATCACATACGGAAAAGACCCCAAGACTCTCTACAAGCAATATGGATTTGTTTGTCGCTGTGGTGGTTGTGCTTCTTTGACCGAGGCACAAATTGAGAAGATCAAGAATCCGGGATGGTGATGGGGCAGCGGCTTTTCTCTCTTCTTTTTTCCTTTGTTCCTAAGCAATTATTTTATACAAGAAGGGTTATATTAGGTAGATAATACAGCCATACAAGGCTGGCATGACCAAACGCGACACTACAATTTCCTTCCGACTTTCATGCTACAACTTGTACAAGGCAAAAGGCTCACAGTTGAAGGAGTCACACTACGACTCATAAGCGCTTGCAAGTCTGTATTAATGATGCAGCCATCTCAGTAGACACTGAGAGTCATACGGGTCGGTCTACCAAGGAGCCTACCACGATCATTTAGCACGACCGAGAATTGGATCAAGTCTCGACAAACCGAGAACCTGCTCAAAAATGGCCAGACCGTGGGTCGGTCATTTTTTCCCCCCTTGAATGTGTTTATGGTCCGAGTCTAGACCTCTGCTTCCAGGTACACCTATGAGATAGCAATAATTCAAAAAGTACTACCAACCCGCCGCGCACCAATCAGAGTGCTCGGGGAGCTCCCATCCGCATTTCTCGCAAGCTGCAACAACTACACGATTTTTGCGCACATCATCCGTTCCCTGGCAGCTTCCGATGCGGTCTGTGGAAACGAGGCAGCCTCTGGGCGGTCTAGATTGATGACGGCCACACGTGATTACCCTTTGCCTTATTGTTCTCTCTCAATTGAGAAATTTCTCTCCTTCTCTTCCTCTGCCGACACGGCCTCAAGATGAACTCGAAGCAGTGGTGACAGGGCGGCAATGATCCCATATTTCTCTTTCGTCCAAAGCCATTTGATGGTAACCCTTCTATAATATTCAACTTATTGATTCTCTCCTTTAGCAACAGTACACGATGTATCTGTTCGTATCGCCCGCTGCCGCTGACACAAGACCAACGAACGATTTCAAACAGACTGCCGCCATGGACATGGACATGGACTAGGGGCCATGGTCGGTATGAAGGTTCAAGGAGTGTAGTAAGTAATACCGACCGCTCTACAGTGTCACTCCTGACCACCACCAGTGCTTTAACATGGACCTGTTGATAAACTAGTCTCTCCTATTTCTCATGGGCTGGAACGCCCTTGTGGGCTAGCATACCAATTCCCGATGGTGACCAACCGGAAATGGAGATCCCCGACGATGACCCCAGATAGAGTGACGCATCGCAAGAGGTGTTCGCGAAGATCAATCAGTGGATCGCAGCACCGGCATGGGCAGAGATGCGACCTTGGTTGAAGGGTTCAACCTGACCCGACCCTCAAACGCCAGCAAACCACTGTCTGGTGTCGAGACCGAAGCACGGCGACTATAAGCTACAAAACTCCGGCGATTGCCGCGGATCGACATCATGGCCGAGGAATCAGGCCCCGAGGTGCAGCCCGATAGATCGTCGGAAGAATAATCTGTCGATCCATTATGCAAAAGCATGTATCGTGGAAATATATTCACAAAGACAATCTTGGTAAGATCGAACCCTTATTTGACGATCCCCATTATGATGTTGACATCTTTTATATCATACTAACACTATCATTCGCAGCCCAAGCATGTCTTATGCACTGTGATCATCCAACGGGCAAGCGTGAGATCTACAGCTTCAATGGAAGATTGCGGCGAAATATGGTTCAGTCAGTGAATGGAAGAAATCAGAGACGTTCGAATCTCTTTCTCAATACGCATCACTTATGATAATTCTCATGTCAAGCGGGGCCTCTACACGATGCAAGACGCAGAACAACGACTGATTCGGTGTAAATGGTCTCTGAGCTACCTGGTGAACATATTGTGAAGATGTCCAAGTTAGTTCACATATTCCAAAAAGAAAAAAAAGAAAAAAAGTCTGTTGTAGCGTAATGCCAATTCATTTGGAAATTGTGCATATTCCAATATCGTACAGGATCACCCTTTGGTCATCGAGGCTTTATTCTCGCCGGCTATACACGACACAACCCTTTTCAGCAGGCACTGACTCGTCGACTTGCACATTTGACAGTGTCTCGATCATGGTTTTGTGATCTAATGTTACCCAGTCCTCAGCACCGCGCCACTCCCCATGGCAATCTCTTCTCCCGTCTGGATCATGGAACTGGCAGAGAAAGTGAGCATGAAAACGGTGAAGCTTTACTGCCACTTTTCCAAGACTGGGCCTCTGGAGGAATTGTAGAAATGCCTGGTACTGGGAATGCCGCAGACAGATGGGCCCGGTCACCTGATCGCCCGACTCGAGGTGAGACTTGAAGAAGTGCCTCGGTCTGGTCGGCGGGTGCGTGGCACAGCCGACGGGCGGATACGCATAGTCGGGCCCGATGAACACGGTCAGGCTCCTTAGGTCGAGGTGTTCCTCCAGGGCGAGGTCCACCAGGGACTCGCACTCGGAGCAGTCGGCCATGCCGAGGGCGACGGACAGGTTCCTGATGTACCGCCGCGGCGTCTCGGCGCCCTGCAGGAACCGCCGGGCGAGCTTCTCGGGGGAGCTCTTGGTGAAGCTGGAGCAGCCGCGCAGATCGATGCGTGCGTCCCGGTAGAAGATGGGCGCCGCGTCGGCGTACATTTGCCTCGAGACGAGAAAGATGGATCTGACGTCCCGGCAGCTGCTCCGATTCGGGCGACCTAGTGATACGCCTTCCTGCGGCAGGTTCAATGCTAGTTCGAGGATTTGGAACCGTAGTTCTGGTGGTATGGTAAACAAAATAGAAGGTGTTCGGGAACTTGGTTCCATGTAGGGTGATGCTTCGAGTTGTGACATGGTGACTATAGTCGGGGTGTTTAGTTCTTATTTTCTTGCTGACTCAGGTAACGGCTATAAAACACTATAGAGTGGTATATTGATATGGATGAGGAATGTCTATAGGAAAGAGTTCATGGTTCGAGGTTCCGCGGTAACGGAAGCTGGCTTATATGCAGTGCCCGGCCAATACAACGACCACTTTACCTCACTTTCGTGCGGAGAAGCTGGGCCAAAGGGGGAACACCGTCACGGGATTGGAGTCAGGTCACCAACCCCTCTCAGGGAAGGGCACTTTTGGGGATGGCTATGACGATGTAAAATACATATCTAGCTGAAAAGTTGCGTAACACTGTTGATGATAGAGCCTGTTTCCAAGCAATGTCTCATATCCTTCCACCACATGTACAAAGACAAGGTAGTCCCACCCCCGGTTGGGAATTCATATGTGACAAGAATGGTTCACTTATACTTGACTTGACGACACATGAACCAAAAGGCTACCAAGTTACACACTTGAGCAGTTGTAGAGGCTGTCATCACAAACCGAGCATATGCATATTCTTGCCATCACAGAAGCGGAGATCACATTGGCGACCCCCCGGAATGGCATGAGGCCACAATCTGCTGAATATAGACGATCCATCTGCCCATGGCTCCACCGGAAGACAAGGGAATACTGACGACATCCAATGGCTTCTCTCGTAGTGGTAATGGGTCACTGTTCGAACTTCTCCCCCGGATTTTGCGGCACAGCGCATTTGCGGGGAAGTCTTCAGCGGCTATAAACCACCGACTAGCAGCCCTAAATATGGAAAGCCTGGCCACTAAAGGGGACCCCACCTCGAACTGGATTCTAGGTAGCTTAGCCCGTCCAACCCCGCTACGCGTCAGATCGCGCTTGGTTGATACTACTGAATGACTTCAGGGTAGAAAGCGATCCAAATAGAAGAAGAGAAGAAACAATTCGACCTTGATTTGTAGGCTGGTACCAATTGTCACATATTGTTTCTTTGGATACGTTTCCACGTCACAGCGAGGATCCGAATTGTCCAGACCTTGTCTCTTTTACTGTTGTTTGGCCCAATATCTCTTTTCTACATTCCTTACCGTTGCCGCATCGTGCCCAACGAGCCCGAGAGACTCTCGCACTCTCACCCAACCGCTACTCGGGCGAGGGGCCGCCAACACCACAACCATGCTCCGACGACCGCCCACGACGCTGACCCTCACCTCCGAGGACATCGCCATCTACGAGGACAAGCGCAGCCGCGAGACCGTCCACCGCCGCGCCAACCAGACCCAGCAGCAGCAGCTCGCCGCCGCCGCCGCCGCCAGCTTCAACAGCAGCAGCCACCAGAGCCCGTACGCCCGCGGGACCCAGCAGCAGAGGCGCACCATTCTCGATCCTCCCGCGCAGCAGCCGCAGCAGCAGACGTCGTCGTCCGTGTTCACTCCCGCCGGCAACTCGAGTACGGCGCCTTCGAGATGGGGTGAGCCCGCCACGGAGGAGGATCTCGCCGACTTTGCCGCCGCCCAGCAGTACCAGCAACAACATACCCAGCGGCAGCAGCAGCAGCTGTTACAGCAGCATCAGCAAGCAAGGCGCCAGCAGCAACAGCAGCACGCCCGCGGCGGCTCCCAATTCACGCCAGTGAACCGAGGCGGGAGCGCGGGCCCGGCGGCCGCGCACCACGAAACGCCGTCCAACGGTGGCGGACTAGGTTTCGGCGGCGGCGGTGTTGCAGCGGCCGGCGTGGGCGATGACAGCGACTTCCCTACGGCGGCGCTGTCCTCCCCGCCCGAGGCCCCGGCGCTGCTGCAGTCCTCGTCGGACGTGGAGCCAGACGACGACGACGAAGACGACGAGGGAGACGAGTCCCCCGAGGACGAGGAGATGGTCGACTACGACACCCCGGGCATGATGCAGTCCCTGCCGCGGTCTATGAGGCCGGACTCGTACCACGCCCAGCGGCAGCAGCAACGACCACAACAGCTTCCGCCGCCGCCCAGCCGCCGCCTCCACCAGGAGCCCTCTGCCGCGATGGCCAGCTTCACGACGCCCGTCAACAGCGCGTCCGCGCCGCCCCTAGGTGGACCCCCACCGCCCCCGCCCCAACAGCGCACGCCCGTGCCTAGCAATCACCACGGCGGCGCGGCGGGCGCGAGCCAGATCCCGCAGGCGCCTCTGCGCAGGACGCACGGCCGCACCGTGAGCGCGAGCGCGAGGACGGGCGGTCGGGGAGCGGCAGCAGCGGCCGAGGCCCAAGCACCGTTGGCTCCGCCGCCGGCGCCGACGCGCACGACACGGAGTCGGGACGAGCGGCTGGGCGTGGGATCGAGGAGGACGGGGCGGTGAGAGAATGGCTGGTGTAACTTGTCGAGGTATACACATGCATTTTTCTTTTCCTGAGCACAGCCTTCTTGACGAGTCTACAAACAAGCTTCGGCAGAGAGAGGAGGGCGCCCGTCACTTTGATAGAAGAGCAATGGGCTCGAGACGAAGCGAAGCTCGCCCCAGAAGAGCTGTCGAGTCATCTCTGGAGGATCCGGCAAAGTTGGACCGTTCATGACATTTGACAACTTTCGATGCCGTCGTGCGTTTATATGCACCCTTCATTGCGGTGAATACTGGCGAGAATTACTTGGTGAATAGAGGCCTCTCGTCCGCATGTCACATTGGCAGATGAGGTTTATGTGCCGAAAGAAAAGAGAACAAGTTGGATCTCCCATTGGCGATGGTTGGTAGGCGTCATGGTGGATAGACACTATTCCAGTCGCGATGATGATATGGAATTCTTGTACAACAGAAAGCATAGACCAGTATATTCTCAGGTATTCAGACACGACAAGCATGTGGCATGACAAGAATTCCATAATATGCAGACAAACGCAACCACCACAGTCGTATGTGCCCAGAGACTATTGTGTTTTGAATTTTCTGTTTTATTATCATTTTACTTTCATTTCCCTAAGTTGCCCGGCTTTCCTGCTCAAGCTCCCACGAACTGGGCACCGTGAACTTAGCCGTATCGCAACTGAATCAATAGTACCGCTTTCGTGGGTATGCATTTTGACACCCGGAACGCCATGGCTATGCAAATATCTCGGTGTAGGTATCATATGCCTACCAAAGTGTAAAGCACACACCACTCGAATACACAAAAACAAAAAAGGGTGCAAGGCTCAAATTCCCATGACTTGATCGCACCCTTTATGGACCCGACGACTTCGGGAGGGGCTTCTTAAGCATGATTTTGAGCTTTGGCGCGGACTTTGGCGCGGACTTTGGCGTCTGCCCGCCTGTGGGCGAGCTGCTCGGGCCCTGAGACATGGACGACGGTAATGAAGTCCGTCCACCGCCGGGCAATGGCTTCCTATCACCTCCGCTTGCGTGACTGCTACTGCCGCCACCGTTTCCACCACCATTACTACTACTGCTGCCGCCGCCACTTGAGCCGGCTGGTCCTGACGCAGGAAGTGGTTTGCGCACCGGAGCCTTCAGAATACTGCCGCCGGAGTTCTGCGAGTACACGGGCGGAGTTGCAGACTTCTTGACATTGTGGATAGGGGGTGATGGGCGCGAGCCTGAGCCCAGGCTCGGCGTGGTAGACCGTGGTGAGCCTGTGGAAGCGGGCGATCCAACAGCCACTGATTTGGGTCGCTCTTTCTGGGATGCAAACGGCTTCGCCGTAGCACGGATAGTGCTGCTTTCCGAGGGAGCTGATGTCGGCGCTGCTGGCAGCGCTGCCGATAGTTGTTTTCGGCTCTTGAGCTTATCCCAACTCTTAAAGGGAAGCTTAATCACCTTTGATCGCTTCTTGATTGCCGCAAGAACGCTTCGGTCAATACCCTTAGTGTTCAGCTTGACAATCTTGCTCGGCCTCTCGCCTTCTCCAAAGTCGCTGATCGAGCGCTTGAGCGACTTGGGGATGGGCGCTGCGAGGTTCGGTGGTCGGGGTGACTCCCCACTGGTCTTGGCAAGAGGAGTCGGCGAAGGTTTAGGCGGTAGAGCCTTGGGAGGTGCTGATTTAGGTGCCACAGGGAGCGCAGGTTTGGCAACTTGAATCTTAGGAGTTGATGTCTTCTGGATCAGACCCTTGGAGAGCAATGTCTTCGGAGTCTGCTGCGGCTTCGACTGTGGATTCGGCACGGGCTTGCGCTCTGGAGCAGGCGTCGACTTCTCAATGCTAGGTCTGGGAGCCTGAGCAGGAATGCCGTCTTTCCGCACCTCCTTAGATGGGGCTGGCGAACTGCTCCGCTGCTGAAGCACAGACGACTTGGAAACAGAGGGGTTGGGCAGCGCGGCCTTGGGTATGGCAGGGGATGAAGATCTCTCGACAGGCTTGGATGGAGGCAAGGGTGGTTTGACGGCCGGGGAAGTCTTGACGATCGGGGCCTTGACGAATGGAGTTTTGACGATTGGGGTTTTGATGACCGGGTTTTTGACGATTGGGGCTTTGACAATCGGGGTTTTGGCGGCCGGGGGCTTGACACTCGGGGCAGGCTGATGGAATACACCCGATGGCGGTTTTACCGCAACGGGCGTGGTTTCCTTGAAGCTTGATGCCTTGTTCAGGTTCAACGTGATTGTACGTTTTGGTGGTTCTGGGCGCGGGACGGGCGGGGCATATGTCTTTCTCGATTTTGTGCGGTAGTGACGTTTGAAGTCGATAACGCACTGTGGACGTGAGTTAGATGAACCAACAGATTGACCAATTGTACTCACTCTGCCGCGCTCCTTGGAGGCTCTCTCGGCCGTCCACACCTTGGGGTAGTCAAACTTGACGATGAACCGGTCGTCCTCCTCGAACAGAATCGAGCAAAGCTCTAAAAGATTCCTTCTCTCGGCAACGGTCAAAACAGGTGAATCAAGTGCTTTCCACACGGCCCTTTGGAGTTCGTAATCATCCTTGGTCGCCTCTTTCAGGGCAGCACGGGCGTCTGGCAGCTTCTCCTTGCGAGCCTTGAGTTTCTGCTTTGCCTCGATAATTCCGGCACCCACCTCGACAACGAGGTCATCGCTCGGGGCTGGCACATCCTGCTCCTCTATCTCGTATTCTCCAATGGCGATACTAGCAAGGCCACGGCAGAATATTTTGAAGAGTTTGTCTCGAACGTACGGCGATCCGTCTGTTGAAATGACCACCAAGAAGAACCTCAGGAACGGAGGCTTCGCCATGAACCGCAGCTCTACCAGTGCCTCGAATGCTTTGATGCGAACACCCTCGATGGTCCAGTCCTGCAGGTACTGCATGAACACGAGCGGGTCCGTGGGTATGACCTTTGCTTTCATCAGGCGCTGCAAAGCGTCCAATGCAGCTATGGTGAAACAGTTGTTGAATGAGGGAGAGTACTCGTCGGTTCTACGAACTCGGTCAATCTCGTCCAGAGCTAGTTCTTTGAACCTTTGCGGCTCGGGATCAGCCTCCTCCTCTCCGTCTTCATCATCGCCATCGCCAAACGAGAAAGACATGGTCTGCTTCTTAGCGGCACGTTTCTCGTCGGGGATCAGACTCGTGGCCAGAGCCTCGATGAGCTTGCAGATGTAAAGCTGATCAGAGTAGACGTTATCCGCATTGTTATTGCTTTTCAGTTGCTGCAAGATGAACTCCCGTGCTTCTTTGGGTGAGTTCCCGTCCTTGTCTTTGATCTTGGCGATGGAGCCAGGGATAGCACATTGGACGAGGTACTGCGCCTTATCTGAGAAGTCGTTTGGCCGAGGTTTGTGTCTCTCGCCGGAGCCGTACAGGTGATCAAAGGCATGGATCAGATGCTGGAGGCCAATCTGGTTCAAAGCATCCACGCCAAGCTGGGATAGAGTGTTGGCAGCCATGATTCGGACGTCATGGTAGTAACGCTCGTCGACCAGTGTTCTGGTGAGAATCGTGGAGATGAGGGGGTGCGGCCTCCTGAGTGACTCCCGGTCCAGGTACAGCATCGAGTCTTGATGCGCAACGACATCCCTATCTTGTTGCAACTGAGAGACGTACATGTAGGGTTGCATGTTGGTCACCATCATGCAGATCCATTCGAAGTCGGCGTCCATGCGAATCCACTCATAAGACTCTTGGTCCATTCGTGCCTCCATGTCGGGGTCCCAGTCCGTTAGTCCCCAGCGGGAAATGTCTTCCTCATTCTGAAGCACGTCACCAAGGCAGTAGATGAGCGTCTCATCTGTCCCCTCTTCGTCGCCAGCATTTGCAGCATTCCCCGCCGTTTGCCGTTCTTTCTGGCGCCGGCTTCGCTTGAGTCGCTTGTACTTTGTGTTGTAGGGAATGTTGAACTTGATGGACTTGCCCGTGTCATCGCGAACATCGACGCCGTGCTCATACGGAGTGCCATCGGCTTCATGGACTCGGATCGTCATGGGCCCCGTAAAGCAATGTTGCAGTTCGGCGGCATAGACCCCGTGGATATCCTCCACGACTTCTCTCCAGAAATCATCCTTCTCGAGCTGTCTAGCCTTGCCGTGTGCAATGTCCTGAATTTGTCGGATCGTGATTTCGACACATAATTGTTTCTTATTGAATTTCTGGTGAACATCGAACCTAGGACATCCAGCTGACTTGATCCATTGCTTCCAGAAGCCTTCCAGCCTTGTCTGGCCATGCTTTTCACAGGCCTTGCGGAACATGTCCGCGGTCAGGATCTCGTCAGCCGACTGGCTTGAAGTATTGGCCTTCTGGATCATTTTGGCGATGATACGTGCAATGCCTGCGCTTCGAGAGGATTTGGAAAGTCGCCTGTCCAGGATCCAGAGCACGAGGTTTGCCTTCAAGTTCATGAAGTTGAGCTCGAAGTCGCCAAGATGGAGGTGATTACCAAGGTCTTCCAAGGACGGCCGACTGAAATCGGTCTGTACCAAGCTGTCGACTTGGGTCTTCATTCCAAATCTGTACCAATTGTTGCCACAAAGAGACTTGAGATACAGATCGGTCATGAACCAAGCAATACCAGCCACTAGCCATATGTCCGACTTCTCGCTGGGGATAATGTTGACGCCAAACCACTGGCTTGCCAGCGCGTGAACAAGGGTTCGCGTGACCTCGATCTCGTGGTCGATGATCTCCCGCGGAAATAGAAGCCTATTGCTGCAGAGTGAGAAGCCGCACAGAGGGACAGTGTCCGATGCCATGTCATCTACAAAGCACATCTTGTAGTTGTCGGAAGGGTATCGTCCATAGGTCAGTGCAAAGTGGTCCATTGCGGTGACAATGGCAGCGCAGGAATTCTGCACCACTTCTGCGCGCCCAGGAAGACAATAACCGTGAACCTTGGTGGCATTGGAGCCCAGCTTTTCGTCGTCTTCCTCTGTTCGGAACTCTGACCACAGGTCAACGTGCTCAAAGGGACCCATGGCAAATCCGATGTGACGTGCAGCTTTGTTATGGCACGAAAACACCATTGTCTTCTTGGTCTCGTCACGTTGGTTAATGACCTCGTCTTCCAACTTTCCCGAGCAGACGGCTGTCAGCTCCAGCATCTTGTCCTCTTCCGTAAGAGTAAGGCTGGACCGCTGCGGCTCTTCCTGGTCACGCTTACGCTTTTGGTGGCTGTTCGCGGCATTCACTCCATTTGCCGGCTGTTGCTGTTGCGTGACCAGGCGCTGGTGGAAAGCATCACCCAAAGTGCGGGGAAACGTGAGGGAAACCCGCCACGAAGAGCGGCATCCTGGATTGTCGATGCAAGGGAAAATGGAGCAGGCAAGACCTGGCTCAACCGAATGCCGTGTGTACACGTGGGGGTATCGAGTATCACCCTCTTCGATACCAGCAAAGTGTAGGCCATCACGGATGTTCTTGAGCGTGAAAGGTATGGTGACCTTGTACAGGTCATTCATGGCTTGCTCCACCATTTTGTCGTACTGATCGACCCATTGGTCAAGCACTTCCTGGCCATTCGCCTTTGCGCGCGATTCCCTCTGCTTTGCCATGCTCGTCTGTCTGTCCTTGATGGCCGGGATGGTAATCTTGACAGATCCATCGAGAGTGTGGCAGTTCAACTCGTCCTCGTACTGTATGGCGGAAGACTCGTTCTTGCGATGGCGGTGCATCAGAGGCTGCATGCGTTGTTTGCGGAGAGGCCACTGCCCGGCTGTCCATAGGTAGTTCTCCGGTGTATCGACCTTCTCGTACGGATCATCGTACGTGGCTGGAGCGTGCGCATAGTCCACAGTGATGTTTCGTACATCGATATTGCATTGTCTGGCGTCGATGAAGACTTCTTTCAGTACTTCTTTGCTGCTAATGAAGATATCGACATGACCTTCGATGGATTTTCGGTGAAGGTCGATTTCGAGGGCGACGTGCTCGTGGAATACAGTATATGGCCGAGCGGGGGTCTCGTCGACGAGGACTTCGGGTTCGGCAAGCGCCTCTTGCTCGGCCTCGAATGCGACCGCTGGGTCGAGTTCCGGTAGAGGTTCAGGCATCTTGGCGACCGAAGGATTGCCGCGCCGAGCCTTCTATCGTGGGCGGTTCACCATCAGCGTGAATTTTCTGGTGATGCTGTCTGGAGATATTGATTCGTGGTTGCTGCTGTTGAGAGGCTCGAAAGAAAGCGTGCGCGGGTCGATGACTTCAAAAGAAGCTCCGATGGTTGGAGATGGGAAAGCGCGAAACGTGTGCAGTGGCAATTTCTTCTTTTTGTGCGCTGGTCAGGGTTCGGTGGTTGCTTAGGCTTTGCGTCCCTCTGTGATGACAATGGGTAGCGGAAGAGATCAAATGGCCGCGCTCTGCAGCAGAAGAATTTCTAGGTGTTGGAACCTGGAAGCTTCGAGCAGTCCGGTCGGGGCTTGGGAGCAGGCAGCCACCTGAAATCAGTGTCGCCGCTTTCAATGTCGCCCACAAATTGCGTTCGACTGTTGTAAAATTGTCGCTGTAACGAGTGTGTATCCGTCGATGCTTTGCGCGAAACCGCAGTCGCCAGCAACATTCACAAGCTGCCTGTCAAAGGTTGGCACGGTTCGATGGTGATGTGGACGTGGTGTTGCAGCCTCGCGTCAAGGTCCCCACACGGAACCCGCTCTAGCAGCGTGGCGGCACCCTACAGAGTACCTAGGTAGGTTTGGTAGGCGACCCTGGAGGGGACAAGCTCAAAATTTGGACCAGTCACGTAAGCAGCGCAAAATCCGATGTGGGCCAGCCACCCAGGGCAAACAGCAGCTTCAAGCATCTCCGGATAACTGCATACTGTACCTAAACAAGCTACAATACCAATATGTACTACTTCTGTCCTGTCTGAAACATTGCCGTCCTGTCTCAAAGATGCCAACTTACCCAATAGATGTGATGTCTTGTGTCGGATTTAGTTGCACGCTATATAGTACAGCAAGAGCCTTTCACAGGCAAGTACATAGTCAACATGTGTTCGAGATCGTGGAGCTTTTTTGGTGGTACCCGCATTTAGAGAACTGAATCAAGGCTCTTTCTGCCATCTGAGACCAGAATATTGTAGATCTGGCAGTACATATACCTAACAAAGCATTGGCCGGCAATATAGCAATAACGCTGACAAAAAAGGACAATTGGAAGCTCTGACATCAAGATATGACACGCCTCGACAGCGGAGGAAAGACTTTCAATAGTCAAGTTCTCTGTATTGTTGTAAAGACTTCAGATATGCTTACAAAACGGCAAGTACACTTGAGTCTACCTAGAAAGCACAGCAGCCCCGATTCTATCAATGGTCAAACAGAATATGTCTGTGGTATCAGCCGTTCTCTTTTGAGAACACTCGAAAATGCAAATCCTTTGCGCCAGCCAAATCAAAGGTATCTCGATGTTGTAACAGGACGGTATTCCCTCCACATCTTGGCGTCCATCTTGGAGTTCTACACGGTTGCATCACCGGTGAGTGTTCCTACGATCTCTCCTTTTTCTGCGCTCCCGAGTCTGCATCGTCTCTTCATCCATGTACTCTGGCTGCAGTTCAAAGTCCTCATCGACAGTCTCGGGCACCATGTGACCCCAGGCCAGAGCCACACGCCTGCTACGCCGCACCTTGCTAAGGGCGACATCGCGGTCGTGCCTCTTTTCGAAGAATGATTTGAACTCTCGCGGCGGCTGTGGTACAGGCGATGGCGACATGTCTCCCCTCGGTTTCTTGTTTGATACCGACGGTGGGCGCTTAACCCGTGCCAGCGCCTCTTCGTGCAGTTGCTTGGTGACGTGCGCATCCACGTCACTCAAATCGGGAGGATCGCCGTCCTTGTCGTCCGCAGGGCCCTGGTTTGCAGAGTTGATGTTGTACATCTCCTCATCCGCGTCGCTGTCCGGAATTTCCTCTTCATCGACATCCTCGTCGTCCTCCTCTTCTTCATCTTCATCTTCTTGTTCTGAACTTGCGGCCTCCTCCGCGAGAGCTCTGTCGCGTTCCAGCTTGCGCTTCCGCTCTTCTTGAGCCCACCAACGGAACTTTTCCAGTATACCCTCACAGCCCCTGATGAAATGGCTGCGTGCGAACTCAAAGCTCTTCTTTTTGCTCTCAGTCACACCATTGACTCCCATTGTTCTCAGCCAGTCTGGCCCCTGTAGCTCGCCAAGCAGGCGGACGATCTGATCTCTCTCATGCTGGGCTCGACCCTTTTCAGTATTCCTAATAGTCTTCTCGAGTCTCTCGGCCCTTCTGTGTGCAGTCTCGTAAAGTGAGTCTGGCAGGGGATCCTGATCATCCGACCTTGCCTGCGAGCCAGGCAAATACAGCCGTTCGGCGTTGTACAGGTTGTTGTACAGGTCATCTCCATAGTACTTCACATGGTAGTTATCCGTTTTCGAAATCCATGGTGCACTCCGGACCGTAGTGCTGGCATCAACTTTGGAATGGTGGTTCTGCTTTGAGCTGCCGGCGGCTGCAGCTACTGCAGCTTGTCGCGGGTGAGAGGTCCGGACATTGTGGTGTGGGGACACCGAGGAGTCGACGACTAGGATGGGCGTGTCGACATTGAGGACGTCTGTAAGGGGGGCGAAGGATTAGCGATCAATGAACGGCAGATAGCAATAGGGTAGCACGGAGAATTGACGGGGGATCAATGGCATAGGATGATGTTGTCTGCAATCAGGCAAAGCAGTGTTACGTACGGTACTCTTTTGCGTCGTTGCCGATTACTTCATCGTAGTCGGGGAAATATGCTGACAATTCGCTCTTGAACCGCGTGGCCTCCTGTGATCTCAGCTTACGGCCGCCGGACGAGGACTCCTTGGCCTGGCCGGCATCAGCGACACTGGGCTGCAATCGGTCCAACTCGTGTCGGATGCCGTTGTAGACCTTTTTCTGGTGCAAGGTAGGTTCTTTTTGAGCCGTTTTGGGCAGGATTGCTGGCTCGGCAGCAGGTGCAGCAACGGAGGGCGGCGTGGGCAGCGAGGAGGGAGGAGGGGGTTTGTTTTGCTGGGGCGTCACGTCGGCTGCGGACGAGAGCGGCGGCGGTCTGACGACGATGGTCCTCGAGGGGCTGGGGGGCTCCAGCTTGGCCAGAGACTTGATCTCGACGGTGATTCTCGACCTCTTGACCTTGGTCGGGTCCGGGTTCGGATGGATGAGGTCCAACGGGCGCTTCATGCGAGCAGAATTGCGACGTCCTGGTCGCGTCGTGGTCGTCGTGGGATCTCTGGTCGCGGGTTCTGCGATGTGTGCTTGTTGCTGTTGCTGCTCAGTGGCGGCGGCGGCGGCAGCAGCAGTAAGGGCGCTGTAATTGCGCGTGTTACGGCCGCCGCGGTGCTGTCCGGACTGCGCTTTGGCGCCGCCGTTTTGGTCATGCTGCGCCGGGGCTTGGGCCTTGCTGCCCCCTAAATCACGTCTAGTGGAACGCTGTGCTCTGGCTGTCGTCGGCATGGCTGCGGGCTGCTGCTGTCAATTCAAATGAAGGTTTGCGACCATTTCATGACGTGCGTGATGTCTTGTCCGTGATGCGAAAATGTTGCTTGCTTGTAGCTCCAAGCAGAGGTCTCTCTGGTGCATCGCCCATTGAAATGAACGGTGTTGTTAGTTGAGGTCTGATTGTGCTGCTTTTCTGGGTGACCAGGCAGTCAGTCAGTCTCTGATCCCCTCAATGGAGGGAGGCCAGGCAGCTAACCTACATGTACCTACCTAGCTAGAGGAGTAGTATGTAGATTGTGCCCAGCTCTTTCTCGCACATGGATCAGTCAATTGCTTGCAGCAAGCTCGTTGTATTGTAGTAACTCAACAAAGTACCTATTCCTACCTACTCTCAGGACAATGCCCGAAGACTTTCAGAAGCTCTTTCATTCACCTCGGTCATTTCCTCAGCCTGAGTTATACAAACCTTCCAAAGACAACATGAATCTCTGTTCCGATTCTTCAGTATGACTCGTCACTTTTTCGCCGTTCTAGACTGATAGCCCTAATTAGAAAGATGCGACCTCTTTTTTATGATGTGTATACATTGTTATGTATTGCCATGATTTTCAATCTATTCGGAAGCTTTGTTGCTGGACTGGAGGATGTTCAGCTCAACATTGATGGCTCTCCTAATCTGGGCGTTATAAATTATCAATCATGGCCATCATGTTTGCTCGCAACTAACAATGCCCCTGGCATCGCTCTTTTGCAGATAGATTGCTAGGTTAGATCGCCAATTCTTTGTCTTGTGATAACCAAGCACTGCAAAAAATCGTCAATCAAAAATAGTCACAGTCAACATTGTTCAAACATTGTTCAATCCAGCATCGCGATACTGACGCTGGGACTGTCTGGACTCTGCTGCAGGTCTAATGATTGCAGACCCGCATGAGATCAGTGACCATAATGTACCTAGATCCACCGCAGGTTGTAATTTTATGACATGCCCCGTCTGACTCTCCCCTTTACGTCGACGAAACACAGCCATGCTGTACCCAAGATGAGATGCGCCTGTGTGTAAAGCCTAGACACTGCAGACTCTGCCAAGGGGTTCGTCTTTCCATGCAAAGGCGGAAGACAACCTGGGGACTCCAGCAGCCAGTGCATCTTTTATCATGCTGAATACTGAGGTTACAAGAATCCAAGTCCTTTTCTAAAAAGCACTTGGCATCACATTTAAACTCCTATAGGTTTCTATTTGTCTGCACATGTTCGCCATCCGCCCAGACCAGACACTTGATATGATTGAGTGACATACTTTTCTGTCCACATATGCAATAGTATAACAAATCACTATAGTAAGATGTCTACGGGGCAATCTAGGTTATTATAGGTCAGCTACTTGAGCCTATTGGCTGATACTGATGGTCATACGGATACGTGTTGCTCATTGGCAAACCGGAGTCGAGCCCAGCCAACCGGCAGACATGGATCGCGCTCCCTGTCGGCTGTCCGACCGAATTGTGGGCCGAGCTATCGGCGTGGAAGTCCGCAGCCGGGAGACCATACCCGAGCCGGATGGTATCTTTATTATACCTGGATGTGATTTGGCAAAGAAGTTGCTCTCATCAATTTGCAGTCTCGCCCGTCAAGATGATCCAATCCTCGATAACTAGAATCACCTAGTTGTAGGCTGTCACTGCAGTGTTCCAAATCAGGCGTGTAAGACGCTTATTAGACTCTCCTGCAGCGGTACTACTTCGACTGCAGGAACGTGGAGCTCGAGAAGTCCACTCACGCCTGTCAGCACGATCTTTTCGATACGACTGATATCGGTAATATCCCGATGATATCGGATTGCAAACAAAGTTGAGTGGATCTTGAGGCTCTTGTAACCCACTGCTCGCTCTTAGTTGTATCTTGGCGAGCTGATAGACTATTTCCTACAATGCTGTCAGGCCGATATCTACCTAGAATATAGAACTAGAGGAGGCGCACGTGGTTAAATGCTCGTCAAGTATCCTTGTTTACCTAGCGATCGTCTGTATAAATGAGGTCCCATAATGAAAGAGGAATGACAGACCTACTCCGCCGCCTTTGACGCCTCGACTTGGATCTTTTTTGACGGTAGACTTTCCACCATGCCGTCTCTCAAGCAATTGGTCAGGACGTCTGTTTCCCTGGGATCTCTAGGATCTAGCATCCCAGAGTCGGTGTCGCTGACCGGCACTTCGGGCAATCAGCTCTTTGGGTATTTCGCGGGGTGGACGTCCAAGTTCTCACTCAAGACGACTGACGGCCATGAATTTCCTTCCGGGGCTCTACTCGCTCCACTGACTGTCTTCACATCGACACATCAAGATGTCACTTGCGACTGGGTCCGGGACCAAGTAGAAACATACAAGGCTTACGACGATGTGTTCGAGGAGTTATTTATGCGAAGTGAGTATGACAGGCGAAAGACGTCGCCGAGTCATATCGCTGCTGCGAATGGCTAACCATATCCAGCTGTGTATCTCCAAGGAGGATCCTCGTACGATGACGACTTCTCATCGTGTCTCGGCCAGGTCTACGGCACTGAGCTCATCCTCGCCGATCAAGGAAGCACTCACCAATTCGCCGTCTCCAGCAACGAGACTATTCCAAAGGGACCATACATTGCCCACGCCGCCGGCTCAGACGTCACCCTCGGGCCCGTGTATCGCGTATACTATGACGAGCTGCAGGCGTTCATGAACGGGATCCTGCCCAACGGCACGGATGGAGCCTACCGCTACGCCCCGGTCAACACGGCCAGCGACGCGACCGTCGGCGTCCCCGTGCCCTCGCGCCTGTACGCGGCCGGCGCGAGTGCCGAGGGCAGGCCGTTCGAGGGCCTGCGCGTCACCGTCAAGGACATCATCGACGTCGAGGGCGTCAAGACGACCAACGGCAACCGGGCGTGGGCCAAATTATACGATCCCGCCAACGCCACGGCGCCCGTCGTGCAGAGGCTGGTCGACATGGGCGCCACTCTGATCGGCAAGACCAAGACATCGCAGTTTGCCAACTCGGATCGGGTTACCGCGGATTGGGTCGATTATCAGTGAGTCTGGAGTCTTGATGTTCACTTCCAAGTCAAGCCGGCCTGGTATTGTTTGTACTAACAACCTCGGACAGCGACGCATTCAACCCCCGGGGCGACGGGTACCAGGATACGGGCGTATCGTCGGCCGGAGCCGGCGCCGCGACCGCGGGCTACGACTGGGTCGACGTGTCCATATGTACCGATACGGGCGGCAGCGTACGCATCCCGGCGTCTAAACAGGTCAGTACTCGAGGCCGTTTTTGCCTTTCCCGGTACATATTTCGAGAGACGACTCGGACACTGCTTTGTCCACTGTCCATTTTGGGACATTCAACACCCCATGTTGCTCTTATAAACGACCTAACATGAGAAATGACTGACACATGTAATGTAATAGGGGGTATTCGCACTGCGGCCCTCGTTCGGCGCCACGCCCAACGACGGCGTCATGCTCGAGGGCCAGTACTTTGACGCCGTGGGCTACCACACGCGCTCGCCGCACACCCTGCAGTCGTTCGGCCGGGCCTGGCTGGCCGACTCGAACCTGACCACCTCCTACACGCGGTTTCCGCGCCGGCTCATCGTGCCGAGCAACATGTTCCCCGTGGCCAAGAACGCGAGCCAGGCCGTCTACTCGGCGTGGATCGACAGGCTTGCCCAGCATTTAAACGCGACCGTCGTTACCACCTCGATCGGCGAGTACTGGAACGCCACGGCCGGCAAGCCGGGGACCGAGTTCTTCGACTACATGCAGAGCGTGGCCGCGGACCTGAACTGGAAGAACCAGGTCGAGCAGGTGATCAATCCGTTTCGGGATGACTACGCGGCACGGTACAGCGGCAGGCAGCCCTTTATCAACCCGTACCCGGCGGCGCGGTACGCGACCGTTGTTAACACGACCGCCGAGGACGTCGAGGAGAGCTACGAGCGGTTCATGTTCTTCAGGCAGTGGTTTGGTGAAAACGTCGTCAAGGCGAACGAGGACACGTGCAGTGAGAGTTTATTCTTGATCCCCATGTTTGCCGGTGAAGAGGTCAGTCCGTTTTCCACCTTTTGTCCTTCATCAGGAGAAAATCAGAATGGAACTAGTAGGCTTGCTAACGACTACATCCAGTCCTATCGAAACACGGTCTACTCACCACCCAATCTCAGCTCCTGGTCCGCCTTCCTGATGTACTATTACAGTACCCAGTCTCAAGGGCCCGAGGTCGTCTTCCCCATTGGCGAGGTTCCGTATCTGAGTAACATCACATACGTCGAGGAAAAGCTTCCGGTCAGCATCGACGTGTTGGCTCACAGGGGGTGCGATCTCATGCTGCTCGATCTCGCCAAAGACCTGGCAGACGCTGGTCTATTGAGAGGAGTCAAGACGGGAAGCACACTTTGGTGATTTGCCGATAAAAGCTTGCGAGATTGAATCGCGACCCAGGCTTCCGTGAACTTCACAGCAAACAATCTTGCACATTGCCAAGTCAGTATACTGCATAGTTCGTAGTTAAGCTCATGCGTATACACACTTATATAGTAGCCAAGCAAAGCTGTCAGATAATGGACCAGCTTCTTTGGGCACTTTTGCAATCACCAGATGCCCTCATTTGACTGACATACCTTGGGTTATAATATCAAGTGAAGAAAGGTTCGTACAATAATATACACAGACAGGTCTCTTCATGGTATATAGTATAAATATAATTAAATTCGTTATCGGACGATTGCCAGAAAGCCGATGGGATATCATAAAAAACAATGATGCTAAGAACCATATAATGCGCCTCCTCGCCCAAGACCCTCCTTTTTACCCAGAGGTATTCAATTAATATCGTAATCATGTGAAGCTGGTATCATGAGACTAGCCTGCAGTGCTGCTCGGTTGCTGAACGGATGATGCTCGCGAGCGGAGGCCGATTTTCTGCATAAACCTCGCACCGGCTCGATTTTCTTCTCGCGCTTCTTCTTGCTTCTCCAAGTGACGCCGTTCCAAAGCGGCGCTCTGGCTTGTATCTTTGGCTGCTTCTTTCCGCTTGACAGCCGCTGCTGGATCTACGACCTTTTCTGCGCCGTGCGTGATCTTTTGCAAGGCCTTCTTCCCCTTCTTGCGCGTCTTGACATATGCCTCCAAACCGACTAGTACAGCGTAGCTTTTGCTGATACTGACATGGCTCGTATCGACGCCCTCGTCCTTCAGCGAATGAACAAATGCTCTAAAGTTCGAGGCAGGAGGGCGGTAGTGTCCGGATAAGGGAGACAGACTGGACAGTCTCCCATCCTTGACCTTGATTAGGCCGGCGGCGGAAATCCTCGAGCCTTGAAGGAAGGACGAGTGCTGGAATGCACCGCTGGACTTGATGCCTACGTACAACCGGAACGAGGTATCAGCCACGAAGATCCACGTGTTCTTCTTGACCGACTTTCGAAGCAGCTTGTTGAATATTGTGGCTGCCGATACGTGGTTGATCTTTTTCAGCCCCTTTGCATCGTCCAACGAGGGGTTGGCATATTTGGCAGCTCGCGCAGCTTCGAGTTCGGACTCGGACGCGTTGGAACTCGCCTGAGAGATTGCATCATCATTGACGTGTTCTGGGCGACGAAATTGTGGTCGGGGTGTATCTTGTTGATCCTGGGAATGCGATTCGATCTGTGCACAATAGGCTGGGGTATCGTCATCGACGGGAACGATTCCCTTGATGCTGTCTTTCCACTGCTCGGTTGTGTCGATCCGGAGCCCATTCTTTGCCCAGCACAGGCGACCTTCCGAGTCCACCTTGACGAGGTAATGCTGCCTTTCTTCGCGACTCAGATACCTGACCCTCTCTCTGTCTAGGCGTTCTCTGGGGCACGACGCCAACTCTATGTTCTTGCCTTCGCCATAGTCGAGCCAATAAAAGTAGTTTTCGTGTGTGTCTGCCCTTTTCCACTCTTCATGGTATTGCCGCAGATTTGAACCGTATCTGTGCTTCAGGTCGACCATTTCCAGAAAGTACTGAAGGCCCATCATCTTGGCATGCTTTCGCCTTTTTGCCTTGAGCGCAGCGCGTCTTTTACGCAGAGCATCTCGCTGCTCGGCAGTCATGTTGGCGTTTGTCTCCACGTCGGACGATTCCGAGTCTTCGTCAGAATGTGCCGAGTCTTCATCGGCTCCAGCCCTTCTGGCTATGATTGCAGCCTTTTTCCAGTTCTGCCGCGCAGCAGATTGACTGGACCGGGGCTTGGCCGAGTCGGCGTCGGCGTCTCCCTCGACTGCTGCTTGACTAGGGCTGAGTAGACTATCGCCGCGGGATCTGGGCGTATTGAGGCTCTTCCACTGCGCGTCTCTTATAGCGTGCGTCCATCTCGTATTGGCGTCTATCCCCAGGCCCTTCATCTCCCTCCTCACGCGATAGCCACGATAGTTGCGTTGGATCAGGGTGGCGGCCATGGACTGGAGGTGGCCCTGCTCTGCGTCGGCCTCTGCGGCAGCCATGGCTCGTCCTCCGCTGTCCCTCCGTTCATGCGCGAGCAGCATGTGTAGCCCGTGGTGCTGGTTCACCTCGGCGAACTCGTGCTCGGCCTCGGCTGACTGCTGGGCGATAGAATGGGATTGGTGTATCAAGTGGCGATTGCGAAGCTTGTGCTCCTGTTCCCGCTCCTCTTGCACCCTGGCCAGACGCTCAAACTCGAGCTCCGAGGGCGGCTGGAGGGAATCCAAGTATTCCTGATGCGATCGGGTCGAGCGCCGGGAAGCTGCCGTATCCAGAGAAGTCTTGGAGTCGCTCCCGAGTCTTGGCGACTGAGGTGGGGTTAACGGCAGCGAGCCCAATGGCAGCTGTCGCGGGGAGGTTGTAGCGGCGGCCTGCGGTGGCGATAGCGCTGGCGTCGCGGGATCAGCTCCGGTATGGTCGTCGTCTAGGGTTGTTACTGGGTCCTCGTTCATCGTTGCCTGTGGTTTACATCTGCAGTTGGTTAGGGCAGGAAAAGCAGAAACAACGGAAGCAGAAATGAGGCTAATGATATCAAGAAAACAGAAGAGAAAAAAGATCGTGTCTTTGCATGTAGTAGTAAGCTAAAGATAGAAGAGGTCGAAGGTTGCAAGAGGCAGGGCAAATTCCTTGGCAATCTTGAATTGCGCATCTACCGACTTTCCTTCATCCATACAGCCACACTCTGGCCGTCTTGCCGCCTACAGTACCCAGGTATACCCGGGAACTACCATCTGACAGCGCTGCGCAGGCTGCGAGATCCAGCTGCGCTAGGGGTCGTTTCCAGGGCATAAGGAGAGGCGGAGGCGCCTTAGTCGACTTCTAGCGAACAAGCTGCATCGCAGACATTGCGCCAGACCATCTTTGAAACCTTGAATCCATTCAAGGCATCAGAGAGATTTTCGCAGTCGAGTGGTGCCCGTATGACGTATTCAGTCTTTAATCTACAACAAGGTGAGGATACAACCGGCTCTGCGGCACCGAGCGTTGAAGCTGGTTTTTTTTTTCTCATCGAGTCACAATGCTGGCCAACAGCGCGGGTGGGTGGGCCTTTTTGGCTCCGGCGTAACAGTTGACTGGGAAAATCAGGCATTTGACCAAAAACGCATGTGCCGTTAGCCGACACTTTTACATGGTAACCAGCAGGCAGGCAGACAGTTTTGATCTTATTACCAACAACGGTGCGCCAGTGCAATTGAAGAAACTACAAAAGGTCTCATTCAAGCCGCGTGTATAGATATGGATTGAACGATAAATGATGTATTGGAATGTCTGGGCTGGGGGATCCCCCGTATTTCGAATCGTCGTTTCCTTGGCTGTATGGTTCAGTCGTTTCGATGCGCCCCGGGGCATTTTGTGCCTCAAAACACTGCCTAGGAGAATGCGCCGCCGGGCTTGGGCTATTTTACGTAACTCGCTCAGCCATCCTCGTGTCTCTTGACCGTCTTATTCTCGAACCTAGCCATTCCGCCCTTCGGTGATCTCTGTTACTTCGTTTTCGTCTTTATCCCAAAATAGTTTTACTATGGTATTATTGTTTCTTTCCAGCTCAACGCGCGCGCATGTTGCGCCTACGCCAATGTCTCTCCGAGTCCGCCCCGTCAGGAACGAGGCTTCTCTGAGACATCGGTCTGCTCGAGAGCCGCCGAGTCATCGTGGATGTACAGGTGCATCACTTTCGGCCCCGGGTAGTTTCTGATGGCGTGGAGCACCCACCAGATGGCCGAGAGCACGACAACTCCAACCAGGATCACCGAGTTGTAATTCATGGTTTCCGCATCAGTCGGGTATGCGTATGCTGTTCGGCGTCTCGTTAGCCCAGTACTCATCTACACAATACGCGACCAGACTTACGGAAGCAGAAGAATATTCCAAAGAACGTGATGAAAAGCACCGCCAGGCCGTTGATGGCAAATCCCAGCTTGCCCAGATGGAACGGTCCTTTGGGGAAATACTTCCTCCCCGTAGCCATGTTGGCCACAAATGGAATGGCATACGACAGCGTCGTCAACACAATGAAGGAACCTGTCAGATTGACAAACGCCGTCGGGCTGCCGAGAGGGATCGCGCCGAGTCCAGTGGCCACTACCGACACGAACAGAGTCGAATAGATCGGGCAGCTGAGGCTCTCGTTGACTTTGCCAAAGAGCGGCGAGAATGGAACGGCATTGTCTCGTGCCAGGGCCCAGTAAATGCGAGAACAGGTCAGGACCGTTCCGACGCAACAGCACAGGGTGCCGATCAGCAAGATGAAGAGCAGACCAAATGTGGCACCGTCGCTGCCCGTCGCCTGGGCGTATATCGTGGCCAGCGGATAGTTGTTGCTGTCTCCTAGGAGCGCCTCGATGTCTGTAATCGCGTATCCGAGAACGATGGCAAAGACAAACGCGTACAAGCCTCCCAGCCCAATCTGCAGGCCAATCGCCTTGGGGAGATCCTTCCTCGGCTGCGGAAGCTCTTCGGCCATGTGGGTGATGGCGTCGGGGGTTCCCACTGTGAACGCACCGTTCAAAACTCCCGTCAAGAATGCCACGGCTCCCGGCCAACCAGTGTAGTTGTTCTCGTCGAAAGAATTCCACACAAAGGTACTCGAAGCGTGCTGTTTTGGCATGGCCGCCACGACAATGATGGTGATGATGCCGCCCACGATGACGAAGAACATGCCGGCATGTTGCGTATACGGCACCAACTTGTTGGCGAATATCACGACGGCGGTCGAAAGCCACAACACCAGGATGTATGCGACATAGACATGCCAAGTCTCACTAACATAGCTTCCGTGGTATAGCGCATACATCTGCACCAAAATATTGGCGGCAATCTGGATCAGAGCGGCCAAATCGAACAGCCAGCCGTAAAAGTTGATCCACCCGGTGAAGAATCCTACCGAGCGGCCCCATTTTGGGCCGGCCGCGATGGTCGCCCAGTGGTATACACCCCCGGCTGTGGGCACCGAGGAGGCGAGCTTTTATGATCCATCATCAGCTTGTGTGCTCCTCATTCAGCAAAAGGTTTCCATCTCGCTGCCCGTTGGCTTACCTCGGCAAGACTCAGTCCGATGAAGGTGTAGTAGAAGACGGCAACGATAAGCCCGTAGATAAGACCGGTAGGGCCTCCGTTAGCTGCAGCGGCGTCAGCTCAACCCTTGCAAAGTCATGATATCACTGATTTCCTTGGTAATCAGATCATGAATTCTTACCTATCGAGACCGAAATTGAGGATCCCAGGGCTGCCCACGCATTGTCGACCGTGAGCGCGATGCCTGCGAGTCCGACCAGGTTGTACTGCCGTGACAACTGATCGCGATAGCCTGCGGCGTTGAGTTGCACGCCACTTTCGACTGCTATCACAGTCTCGCCCTCCAAACCACCCAGCTCTGGCTGCTTGTCCGCCGCCGATTCATTCTTGTGGACTTCGTCGGTGCTCATTGTGTCGGCATGGAGAGTCTACGACCGTGGTCCGTATTAGCCAAGATAGCGTCCTCCGCGAGTTCGGAACGCTCCGCCGTGAGGATCCACCTGGTCCCGTGGAGCGAAGATGGGCCGTTTCTCGGTCTTGAGTCAGTATAGGTATTCCAAGTTCGAGCTTGGGACGGCGACCGCGAATGCGAGAAAAGTCACTGAAGCGCAAAGGTCAAGGACGTGTATTCAAAGTGGTAACGACTCCCAGGCAATGCAAGGCACACGTGGGATAGCTTGACTTATAAGCGACGCACATGGCCAGCTTTGTCTATCTATCCGAGCTGATAGTGCAGTCCCAGATATCTGACCATGATAGGCTGATTCGCCAACTCGACTCTTGCAATTCTTCATGGAGCGCTGTGATCGTCACCTCGAGACAATCTGTCAGGCCTGTCCAGGGACGCCGGGAGACAGGGATCTTGGGCTGGCGCTCTCCACAACTGCCGTTAGATACCTGTTACTGATAGCTTACAGCAGCCGACAGCTCGCCATCATTTCTACTCCTGGGATGACGAGCAGGCATGGTACATTTGGAAGGAAACAGGCTATCCATCTACTGCTTACTAGAGCTTTGCCAAATTAGCATTTTTCTTTGATCGTTTATTATGTTCTATATAGTCTATTGCCAAGTATCCTGGGATTGCCGCGAGAATGAATAATACTGGGGGCGTGGGGGAGAAACATGATGGAGATCAGAGTATCCGCAATCGCCTTACCATATGCACGACGCCCCCGGCGAGGGTCGCAGAGAGGAGAAATGCAGGACAGAAATCGGAATTACGTACAGACCGTGAGTGTGTGGTTCTTCTATCAACGTTCTTATCGCCGACGACACCTGGGGGGGGGGGGGGGGGGGGGGGGGGGGGGAGAAGCACAGCATTGAGGATGGGTACTATTACTCTGTTTGTACAAGAACGACTGCAGCCCATCGGTCGCATGCTGCCGCACATAAAAAGAAGATCCTGACTGAACAAAATTACGCATCATAGATAATCGCCCGCCCAGAGAGAATCGAGGCTTCTCCAGACAGGCTAGCAGGGTCTTTGATAAGCAAATTATTGCCCTTTGACCTCGAATAGGATTGCTGCGACCTTACAAACCTTATTACTCGAATCGTGCATATGATGCTAGGCAGGCATATTACACACATTATGACCCAGGCAACGGGTTTACGTGCTTGTTTGAGGCTGCTGCATGGTGTGCCACTCGGACGGGATTCCAAAAGCTTGGCCCTTTGAGAAAGCTTGCAGATGATGACGAAATAGAGAGACAAAGATGTCGACCGAGGGCCCTCTTTTGATCTTTTTGATTGTCGATTATACTTAGTATTATTCAAAATGATGAACTGATACCGATTATCGAGTGGATATGCTGGGTCCGATATTCTGGTCTCATTGCTTGACATACCGCTACATATTCCTTATTTCGGCAGCAGTATCCTCAATATGTCATTCCCGTGACTAGACAGTTTCTTGTTACATGCTTGGATTACTATGTTCGCTGTGCATATGTACTCTGAGTCTTGACTATACTCATCGAAGTCCCACAACCATGAATGAGGAGACACTTCAATTTCGAACAACACATATTCGAGATGACGGTTCATCGAGGGAGAGCAGGTTCCCATTAACCAAATCAGTTCCGTCTCAGCACGTGGGAAAATAGCATCAACATGTCTTCTCTGAATTTTCTTGAAATGCTAACAGATATGATTGAAGTCCCTGACGCCCGCTTCAACTAGAGTATGATTATGACGACCCTCATTTTGGGGGGTTTCTCGTGCAGTTAAGAATAAGTATTATATCATGGTAAAACGGGAACAACCAATCCAGGCGATACTTGTTCCCATGCGCACCTCTGGATCGTTTTTCCACACACACACACACACACACCCTTCCCCTCTACCTCCCTTGAGAACCATCTTATATAGAATAGAAAACCGCAAAATACAGCTTTTCGACCACCTTTCCCATCAAGACGTCGTCCCGAAATTATTGTATACGCACCCACAGCTACCACCCCCAGCAGCGACGCCGAACTGGCCCAGCGTGCGCCCCTCGGCCGTGACGCACGTCGGCACCTCGGGCGCCGCCGCGGCCAGCCTCTCGACCTGGACGGCAAACGGCCAGGGCGCGAAGTTCGAGGACACAGACGACGAAGACGCCGTAACGTTGGACGAGGAAGGGGAAGAGGAAGACGAGGAGAAATCCGCCGCCCGGCGCCGCGTCCAGATGGTAGCCCCCAGCGTCACGCCCGTCCCGTTGAACCAGCACGTGGCGGCGCTGTCGCTGTCGCCGCCGCCGCCCGGGTCGACGAGGGCGCCCGCGGCGACGCTGAGGTCCAGGGGCAGCCGGAACGCGAGCCGCTCGGCGGCGGTCCCGCGGTCCAGGAGCGCGGCCGAGACATTAACAAAGCGCGCGGCGAACGGGTTCGGGGCCGCCGAGACGACGTACTCGGGCTGCGGAGAGGAGGAAGAAGAGGGTGAAGAAGAAGACGTCTGCGAGATGATCCAGTAGAACGTGGCCTCGGCCCCCGGCGCCGAGGCGTTGCTCGTCGTGTACGGGAAGCACCGGAACGTGTCGGCGTTGGTCGTGCACGCCGTGCTCGTGCTGGCCAGCGCCGTCTGGAAGGCGTAGGACCCGGCCGGGAACTGCTGGTCCACTGCCGCGTCGCCCTCGTCCGAGGGGAGGGATGAGTCGGGGTCACTGCGAGGAGGAAGGCGGAAGAAGCCGCGGTGTTAGCCAGACAGTACACCATCTTGCGCGTTTTGTAAAGGATCTCCGCACCCTCGAAACGTTTCGAAAAGCACGAGTGTGAGAAGAAGAGAAAAGAGAGAGATGACAGGACATACTTCCGACGCAGGCCAAGCACGAGTCCCAAGATCAACCCGACGACACAGACGAGGACAAACGTAGCGAACAGGGCCAACCGCCGCCAACCGCCGCGTCCCGCGAGCCAGACGGGCCTCCTCGAGTAGTACCACCACCGCACGCTCCTCCGCCTCCCCCTGCTTCTCCTCTTCCTGTTGTTTCGTACCCCGTACGTCGGCGGCACCCACACGACGTTGTCCACGTTGTCCTCGACGCCGCTGCTGTCGGGCTCCGCGCCAAAGTGGTGAGCCTGCGGCGGGCTGTGCGGGAACCAAAAGGCCGCCGACACGAAGGGCCCCTTGGGCTTGTCCTCGTCGCGCTCCTCGATCACGGGGAGGTGCTGGATGCTGCTGTGCCGGCTGCTGTGTATTACCACGCTCCGGGGCGGCCCCGGCCCGTAGACCGGGGTGGGCATGTGCGGCGAAAAGGTTTGGGATGTATATGATGTTTTTGTGACTTGTTTTTGTCTTCTCGAGTGATGAGGACCGCTGTGTGACTGTTGGATAAATCGCCCTCGGGCCTTTTTTCTCTTTCTCTTTTTATTTTTGCTTTCGGATCGCTAGAGCTGAAGCGCTTTTTATTTTGATGATAATGGCGACCCGGTAGTGACCGTTCTGATGAGCAAAAGTCCCTTGGAACCAAGTATCTTTCTCCTGCCTGCGCAAGGCGTCTTTTTCTGCGTGAGAGTCAAGGAGCGTGGTGCAGCAGTTCCTCTCATCTACTGGAACATTGCTGTCGAGTTCTTCAGGCGTCTATGGTATCATTGAAATGAGATGCGCAGAGGGGACTATTCCATCTGAGGTCTGTGATTTCTGTTTTCCCTGGGACTTTCGTTCAGAGAAAAAAATCTGCCAATTACTTTTGTCAGGTACGTGACGACAAAAGTCTCACGCCAGGGGACGGGGACGGCAAAAAGATATCCGCGTCAGGTCCGTCGGTCTGTTCAAGCGCGATAGACCCTTTCCTTTAGGGATCGTGACTGGTTGGCCAGCTTAGTTCTGTCTTTCTGTAATATGCGAACATGTGCGGATCGAGACATTTGGTCATCGTGTGCTGTGTCTCAGTTGGGAGCAAGCGCAGCGGGGGAAGACTCTTGACTGTATTCGTGGGGTGAATGGTGCCCAGATGGACTACTCGATAGCGCCAACTCGACGGTGTATGGGATAATAGTCCTATAGGTTGTCTACGTTTTTGACAAGGGGGGTCGGGTTGCGGCTGTCATCGCCGGAGCTGAATACTAGTCTTGTGTCTAGGCTGGGGTGCGGCTAAACTGTTTCACCCATCTGTCTTGGCTCGAGAGAAGTTGTGTGACTTGATGAGTGTAGACGTACTCGGGCGTCAAGCAATAGAACATGAAGATTCAGTAGTAATGTCGTGGGTCAACAGGCCTCCGATAGCAAAACGGAGATTCGGCTTGTCATATGGATCTAGCGTTGAATGAAATACAGGTCTATCCGCTTTCAGCTTCGACGAACTCAGCACCATCCGAGTCATCGTCACGAGCCTCGTTTTCAGCGTACGGCGGCGGACTCAAAGACTCCCCGCCCTCGGTCCAGACCTGTGCCAGTTCCTTTTCGATCTCCTCGCGCCGCTGTTTCCACTGTTCGACTTGAGCCAGTCTCTCACGCAGGTCCTGAAGCTCGCGCTCTACTTGCATCTTCTCCCTCTCCGTACCGATACGCTCGAACTCCCATTCATCACCTCTTTCGCCCAAGCCAAGGACGAGGTTGAAGGTGTGGTATTTCTTCAGAGATGCGCGGGTAGAGACAGTTATCACCGCTGTTGTCTGTTAGCGCTGTTGCGAGGCTGGCTCGGGGAAAGATGTCAAACTTACTGATGCCCTTCTCTTTGCACGTTTCGTACAAGATACCCTCAACATCACTCGAGACAGCGCTTGTTCCTTCGTCGAGGATGGCATACTGCGGCTCGTGGTAAAATAGACGTGCAAAGCCGATCCTCTGCTTCTCACCACCGCTAAAGACGTCCTTCCACTCTTTTCGCGTGTCCCAACCACCTTCACGGTCGGGCAGATACCCCAGGCGAGCAGCTTCGAGAGCAGCTTGCAGGTCTCGCTCCGACTTTCTCTTGAGCCGCATGTCGAGTTCTCCGTCTGGATAAATGACCTGGTCTCGCAGTGTGCCAATGCTGAGATATGGTCGCTGCGGCAAAAACATAATTCCGTCTTCGCCAACAGCCTTGGGTTTGCTCACCAACCCTCGGTATACGGGCCATAGACCGGCCAAGACTCTCGAGATTGCAGACTTTCCGACGCCATTTGGACCGGAGATGAGCAGATGCTCTCCTCTCCGCACAATCATGCTCAAAGACTCCATCAGCTCATCGCCACCTTGCGGCCACAGACCAGGGGCGACGATCGGCACATTTTCCAGTCGAATACCGTCGAAGCCCTTTTGAACTGTACCTTGGACATCGGAGAGCGAATACAGCTCATTTCCACTCGGGCGCGCAAAATAGGCATTGGCGTGGACGCGGTGGAGCGTCGAGATCAGAGTGTAAACGCGGCTGGTGTATCCAGCAAGTTCTGCCAGATCCTTGATGGAGTACATCATTCTTCCGCCGGCGTCAGCCAACGATAGCATGAGCCGCTTATTGGTGATGAAGTCCTTCATGCGGCCACGCTCGCGGCCATCTTTCTGCGAGCTGTTGGATATCTCCATGGCGCCGCCCAAACCACCCCAGGCGGGCAGGAATACTGGAAGAGAAGATAACAAATATCCATAAGCACTCCAACTATACTTCAGAATGAAATCTTCCAAAATGTTGTAGCGGATTTTGAGCATGTAGATGCCCTCCATCCAATTCTTGAGAGACTTGAACTCCTTGTTCAGGAATGTCTTCTCCATGTCGGCGCCGCCGTAGAAGGCGACCTCTTCGGCGTTTGCGATCAAACGAGCATGTAGCGCTCGGAAATCGCCTTCTTTGCGCCCTTCTACAGCCTTGAGCTTTCCAAAAGGTGGCGATAGCCTGCGCAGGATGCTTGCCGTCAGGAAGTAGTTGCTCAGTAATCCGGTCAGCGCCAAGGGCCCAAGGGACTGATAGAGCTGGTAGTTGAAAACGCAGATGTCGACGAATGGCTTTCCAAGAGAGGAGTAGAGGTTGGCAGCAGATGCACAGAAAAGTGTTAGATCTTGTGTAATGAACTGGTCAGCACCTTGGCCGATGCCGCCATCCAAGTTGGACAGTTTGTAGTAGTTTTGGTTTTCATCCAGGTACAAGTCGTGGATGTACCGTGTGAGTCGTGTCCGGAACGCAATAGACACTTTGGATTCCAAATACTTGATCATGGAATTGGTATATGCGGCGAACCCGCCCAGGCCGCACCACTGTAGACAAACTTTAGTACCATGTATACAAGCGTGAAGACGCAAGGGGCTATGCATACCTTGGCTATACCCAGAAGGAACTGCTTTCCATTGCCGGCAACGAGATCTCGCACGATCTCACCGTCTAGACGTGCCACCACGAGGGAGAGATATGTTCGAAGCATCAGAAACATGCCATGGCTGACAAGCAAACCTGTTTCCTTGCTGGACCAGCGGGGTATCATTATGCTCATTAAACTCAGGAACTGATGCAGGAATGCGAGGTTGAGACCTGGCTTGGTCTGGGCCGAAGGGACGGTCCCATCTCCTAGGCCGGAGACCTTGGGAGGGTTCAGGAACAAGCGTCTATGCGCTTCATAGGTTGACTGTTTCGTCCTACGGATGACGATCTTGGAAGTGCTGTCCTTGTACGGAACGTATATCGTTCTTGATCCGTCCTTGTTGAAGAGCCACGAGTTTGTTCGGACCAGCTTCTTTCCTTGCTCTTTCTCAGCATGCCGCTTCTTCCACCAGCGCCGGCCGCCCTCGGCACCGAGAATGATGGTAGTAGCAAGAGCGATAGTCGCAAGGAGTCGCGTGCGCTGAGAGGTTTTTCGGACTCGGTCCTGGAATAGCTTCTTGTACTTTCCAATAAAGGCCACCAGGATATCTTCGGACGCCGAATGGCGCAACGTGGATTGCGCGGCCATTTTGCAGATGGCAAGTGTTCGGACAAGCGCAATTCTATCGATCGTAAATCATGACGGTGAACCAGGAATAATGACTCTGGGTATTGACGAGCGAGGATTGGGGCTCCTCAGGTTCAGGCGACTCCCGAGGCTGCTTCTTCAACGATCGAGTTGGTATCTAGGTGGGCGGAGAAGATGGCACGCGTGGATGGCGGTCCCAATTCATACTCCCATTCTTGTCCAGAGTACAGGCAGAGCGGGAGAGGATAAGGATACAAGGAGCGCGTCAGAATATGGAATGATTACATGGAGGTAAGTGGTTCAGCAGTACGGATAAGGTGTCTCAAATGGATCAAGTTGAGCAACATGCTGTTCGGGACAAGAAGGTGTCCGTCATTGCAGAACAGATCCGAGAGGCATGTGATCAAGACCCGAGGTAGGTGCTTGTGCTTAGCTGGGCCCATTGCTTAAAGCCTAATAAGCGACAGCTTTTGGACGCTTCCCCGGATTTTGGCACCGCGGGGGGGGGGGGGGGGGGGGGGGATGGGGAAAGGGAAAGCTTGGGCCACCTGGGCCGCCTTTCGCAGCTTGATGCTTTCTGGGCGCGACGATGGGTCAAGAATGTGGCGCCTGGGTCGTCAGATACCTACAAGTTACTATGTACAACACCTTACTTCTTGATTGAAATACCGGGTTTTGAGAGGACTCGAGACAGAACTGAATGTGCCGAATGGTACGCATCAATACTCTTGTTCAAAATGAGCCAATGCCGCTTTTGCGCGATCCCATTCTTTCCCTCCTAACAGATCTATCAAGGGCACCTCCAGCATCGGTCTGCAGAAAAAAAAAAGTAAAATAATAGTTTGGGAAGTTCCAGCTTACCAGGAGCCCTGGAGGTTCGAGTGCCGTCTAGCTGTGTATCTATTCCGCACTCTAGGCCTCGACTGCTTGCTACCGTTGACACTACGGAGCACGCACCTACGATCGGTACGTAATTATCAGAGCAGAAATTTGCTGGAGATTTGGATGGGTGCGTGGATGTTGCTGCTAGTACAGATTACTTTGTTCGCACGCACGGGATCATCTTGAGTTCTTTGACCCAGCGCGCAGCAGATTACCCGCTATGAATGGAAATGGATCGCCACTTTCTAGAAGTCCCAAGGGTATTTATTTGCGCCATGCTCGAGTGCCGATCGGAGTAGAATGTCCGCCGGGTTCTGGTTCTATGTTTATGAATCCTCAAGCAATATATATATCGCGAACCATTCTTCCATCAGAATCCGAGTTGCCTCCCTCCCTGAACAACTGTCCTTTGATACAGTTTTACCGTTCTAAAGCCAAGTCAGGAGACCTGGGATACGCTCGGGGGAGGAAGACGACCCTATCGGATGATCAGATCGCCCAGAACATTTCTGGGAGCGACCCAGGCGCCCCGTTCACTGTTCCCAGTCACTCAAATGGGCGCCAACAGGACCAATCAGGGGTTCAGGTCACAGTTTTGTCTCTCAGTGGGCAATACATGATTAGGTTGAGGCAGTCTGTACGAGTTACGTGCCGCATCGTACCTTGAGCCTCTGCCACCAAGTGTACGTACGAGTTATACACAGAAGCAGTGAGTCTTCTCCCTGATGGCACTCAGGCCAGCTCGAGCGGAGACCGAGAGGGAGAATCGCAGCGGTCATTATCATCATCGAGAAGCTGCTTTTCACGTATGAATCTAGGCCATGGTGATGGTCAACAATACAAATACTCCCTACCTAGCCTAGATACCTTGTGGTAGCCTGTAGGTACCTCTGCAATAATAAACTTGGGTGAGGCGGCGCCGGCCCCAATTGTTAGTGTAATGCCGCCGCCAGCGGTGTATTGGGTCCCACGTGAAGATGATCACGAATGACGAAGGCACTTGATCTGGTGCAATCTCTCCCAGGTGACTGGAGTATCTGTCCATTTTTAAGGTCCGGCATGGCACTTGACAGGTCTCGCTCGCATGGAACTCTGCAGCACACAAGTCCGAGGATGCGCCTACATACCTACCTACCTACCCTCGCCAGGTAATGAGAAAGAGTGCGAGACCCTGAAGCTTGGGGGGGACTCAACAAATACAGTTATATCGCAGCTAATTCGGCTTGTCTTTGGAATCGCGGTACCTGATCGCCCTCTGGCTGGAGCTGATGGATAAGGCCAAATTGAACGTGGTTGCCGCGTGGGTCCGTCCGATGGGTGGACAGCAGTAGGAACTGCGAGGAACAGGCCCCGGCCCAGTGCTAATTATTGCCAGAGATCAGGGGGGATGGAGAGCTTGAATTAGGTGGTGGGGATGCCTCCGTCCCTCCAATGGGTCTCGACATGCCCTGGGCTGCATGCTGTTGAAATTGGCAGCCAGCACAGCGCCAATCACTAACAGATGCCGACCAGGACGGCGTACCTCCCGGTCTCGTCTGTTTCGGCTTTTCCATCCCAAACCAGGCAAGACGCTGTCTTGGCCCTGGATGGGATTCATGGGTGACTGGGGAAGCAATTCGGATGTGACCCGCCGGCAGGAGCCTGCCATTTGATGAAAGTGGTGAGAGGAGTGGAAGTCAAAAGGGCAGAGAAGAAAAAGTGAAGGCGAGCAGTGAGAGGTGAGGGCTTCATTCATATGGAGAGAAACGTCCTCTCGATGGAAGGCTATCGTGAGGAAGCTGATGGTCCAGACTCTGATGGGTCCCTCGGCAGAATGTACTTGTGTATTGCTGATACTAGAATTCAATAATGCCGATGGTGATGATGGTGATGGTGATATTCCAAGGCCCCAATGTCGAGTAATTACATTAATAGCCATGGCCTTTGTACTCTCTACCTTTCCTTCCTACCTACCAGAGTGGAGGAACTCAATCTTGCTGCAGCGATTGCCCGCTACACGCTACGCTAGAGGCCGCGCTACCTTTACTCTGCAGGGCAAGCTGATGTTACCCCCCTCCCCCCATGGAAAGCAAAAGAGCGCTGTTGCTGATGATGGGCAGGCGAGTCTAATTGATGTAGAGAGGCCCTGCGCTTCGGGCACTTTCTGCACGGCGGCCATGGGTCAAATCTCGCTTGCTGGGGCTCCAGTTGGCCAGGCCAGACTCCCACTGCCCACTCAGTGGCCTGTCTGTCTGTTCTCTATTCTGCTTGTGTCTGTTGTCTGGGTCCCGCTGCTCTCTCTTCTTCTCTTCTCTGTCTTCCGCTGTCCGTGTGTGGTTCAGCCTCTTTTCTGTAGTGAGAGTGAGAGTGGGTAGGCGCTTGATTGATTGATTTGATTGACTGATCGATACGTACCAAGCCCATACCTACCTACCAGGTACACCTAGCGTTCCTCTCAATTCATCCGATCCCTTCTCTCTCTTCTTCTTCTCCATTCAGGTCCAGTCCTGTCTCTTGCGTCCGACTGTCATTCGTCGTCGTCTGTCGTCTGTTGTTTGTAACAGTTACCCGACCTTCAACTTCGACCGTTGTTCCCGCTGCGTCGTTGCGCGGACCCCGTTTGGCAGCCACGCCTTTCTTTTTCTTATTCTTCTAGTATTTCGCTTCGTTTTTCTACCATCATAATTCATTCGCCTTTTGCATGGGAATCGCAGCCCCCCGACTCGGCACCTAATTTGCCCCGTGGATTGGTTCTGGAACAACGCTGTTGTCTGGCCCTCTGTCTGACCTGAGATCGATTGACTGACTGATTGATCCCTCAACAACTCCGACAAGCTCCCTGCCAGCTTACCTACGACCAACGTACCATACCTACTGGTACCACCACTGCGCCTTTCTGCTCGCCCAGAATTCCCGTTCCAAGATCTCCACTTCCAAGATACCGCGATACTTGTCGATTCTACCAAGACACGAACAGACAACCACGACGCCTTCCCTTCTCGAGTCCCACCAGACTCTAGCCTTTGCGCACCTTTTTGGCATCCCAAGGTCGCAATTTAAACCACGGCGCGATTGTCCAAAAGGGCCTCCTGCGGCAGTCAATTGTAGCAAAAGGGGGTTGGGTAGCCATCTGAGGCTGACTGATACGGATCACCCAGGTGAGTTGGCTGCTCGGCTTTCTTTTCACGCGGTCGCCTCGTCGTCGCCTTCACCATAGATCCTGCATCGGACAGCTGGCGCCCGATTTTCCGCAAGGAGAGAACGGCGACGTGTGTGAGCCGGTTGCCACCCTTCACTCTGCCTTCCAGTGGGAAGGCAACCTAAGAATCCTGTTTTTGGGTCTCCTCTCCACACCATCATCTGTGATACTCTGTCATGATTACCCTGCAAAGAACTGGAAACTAATTCATCATCTCTAGTGCAACATCCAATATTGACATGACCGATCTAGCGGCAAACCCTCAACAAGGCAAGGAAACATTTGCAACACAGGCTTCGAGCTCCCGCGGACACGCACTCCTGCGCGTATCTTCAAGATCATCGTCACAGAAGATTGAGCCATCGCCAACCACGACAGGGCTCAGCGGTGCAACAGCAAGTGGTTCGAGAGACAGTATTGGGGGAATTTCAAAGAGATCAAGAGGCAGTATGACGGGACGTCGCCGGAATGGGAGTGCGTCTAGCAACCGCTCCGGGGCCGGCACAGCCACATCGGGGCCGAACTCCGCAGGAGCCGCACCAAAGCGCAAGAAGGGCGGTCTTCTCTCGCTGCTTGGATGTTGTGGAGTGCCCGACAATGCGAACACCATAGAAGGCGGGGATGAACCGGTGCCCTCGCATAAGCTCGACAAGATACCGCAACGACAGTTGACTTCCAGCCGGAGGACGATCACTCCTTCCGACCAGACCACTGGCAGCAAGACGCAAGTTTCCGAAAAGGACCCCCAGGGCGCTCAAGCAGAAACCGCCCAGGATGCTTCGAAAACGTCAAAGCGTGTGTCTGGGTCTACTGCCCAGGACCAGTCGACTCTGGGCGAGCGCGAGGCCGATTCTAAGCAGACAACCCTCGCAGGACAAACCGGACCCAGCATCACCGTAAACCCGCCGGTCGCTGAGACGCACGAGGCTGGCGAGGCATCAGAGGCGATCTCCGGACAGGATGTTGATGGTGATGTCCAGATGGCAGATGCAGGCTCTGCAGATGAAGCAGCGCAGGCAGGTACCGACTTGGAGGAACAACAGAAACAGATCCCGGCCCCTGCTGCAGGGCATTTGGCAGATGCAAGTCAACCCACGTCCACGCAAGCGGACCCTGTGGTCGCAGTGGCAGAACCTGTCCCCGAGCAGAAATGGCTTCTTCCTCCCATCCAGCCACACCACAAGGGCCGGAAGTGCTTAGTCCTTGACCTGGACGAAACCCTTGTTCACTCTTCCTTCAAGGTTAGTTCTCCAATAAGATATCCTTGCCGTCCAAGTTTGCTAATTCGTATGCACAGATATTACACCAGGCCGATTTCACGATACCAGTAGAGATCGAGGGCAACTATCATAACGTTTACGTTATCAAGAGGCCGGGCGTCGACCAATTTATGAAGAGAGTCGGAGAGCTTTACGAAGTAGTTGTTTTCACAGCATCAGTCTCTAAGGTCGGTAATATCATTTTCCCATTGGTGTCTTGCGCTCGACTAACAGAGTCTCAGTATGGTGATCCTCTGCTCGATCAGCTGGACATACACAAGGTGGTTCACCACCGCCTTTTCCGAGAGAGCTGCTATAACCACCAAGGAAACTATGTCAAGGATCTCTCACAAGTCGGACGTGACCTGAAAGACACCATCATTATTGACAACTCGCCGACTTCGTACATCTTTCACCCTCAGCATGCCGTGCCAATCAGCAGTTGGTTCTCTGATGCGCACGACAACGAGCTACTAGACCTTATACCGGTACTTGAGGATCTGGCAACTTCGGATGTCCGCGATGTCAGCCTAGTCCTTGACGTTACTCTGTAAACAACCGTCTTGGATAAGCCGCCCGAACCGGATAAACGCATATGGCAGAGCGATGGCGTCTCGGCGGACCAGCCTCCCGCGGGTGTGCTATCATATATAATGAGCATCCAGAGTTAGGCACATCATCGCTCCGATTCATCCTGGGCAACACGTATCAATGTGTAGTCCATGGATCTCGAGACCAAGCTGTCGCTTGACTCGTATCGTCGATGCGGTACTATTTCGCTTCCCAATGCTTTCAGTAGCTACATTGCAAGTCATTTGTGGCCCAATGAACGGGACTGGGAAGCAGAGCCCGCATCGAGGTATTGAGGCCACAGAAGCAGAAGCGTTTGATCTGGGCTCGGATAACACGTACAAGTCGGCCAGTTTGCCCAGAAAGTCTGGCGCAGCACGACGACGACACCTTTTTTCTTTTTCATTTGTTAGATTTCTTCTCTGCTCGTACAGCGCTCTGCAACCATTGCATGCTGGCCGGCTGACTGGAACTGCGAGCAGTCCTCTCTTGAAAGTCTCTGCGGCCCGCATGCAGCAGAATTCAAGTGTCGGCGAAATAATTTCATGGACAGTCAGGACAACGGGGATGTTTTTTTGTACTCCTTTTGTCGCCGGGTCTACGGCCAAGGAGGGTTTGAAGTATGGTTTTTACAAAAAAAAGGATTTGAGAAAAAAAAGGCACATGTTCGAGATCCCGTCTTTTTTTGAGAGGAACATCGGGCCGCCTTTCTTCGAAGAAACTTTCCCCCCATGTTAAAGCGTTGAATTAGGATACCACCACTAAATCGAACTGTAATTGGACCTTTTAAGAACGTGTATGTGACAAGTGAGCTCGATATTTCTGTACGTCGGTTGCCTATCACGAGAGATATTTCCTGTGGGCAAAATCAGGACAAGACATTTTTTGATTCCGAGACTTTTGCGCATTACTATGCTAGGCTGTTTTACCCTTTTTATACCCTATGATGGCAACTCTATAAGTACAAAATGAAATCCCCCTTTTCCCTCTTCTGTCTCATAAATATCAGGAAATGTAGGCGTTCTCTTTTCTCTCTTCTCGTCTCACGTGGCAAACAATCCCCGGTCGGCTCCCCTTGTTTACAAGTACGCCAGCCCGTTGCCGCCGACCAGGCCCTCGAGCGCGGCCCTGACCTCGTCGGCGCCGGCGAAGCCGACGCGGCCCGCGATCTCGGCGCGGCGGCCGGCGCCCAGCTCGTTCCAGCGGCTCAGCATGGCGCCGTCGACGACGCTGCGGCCGACGCCGGCGTCGACGGCGGGCGGGCCGCGGGCGACGACGGCGCTGGCCACGGGCGCGCGGTACGCCTTGGGGTTGAGGCCGCCAAAGTGCGGCAGGCTGGTCGACAGCTGCGACGCCAGCGACGAGAGGCGCCGGTACTCCTGCTCGCCGAGCGGGGTCAGCGTCGCCAGCATGCCCGTGTGCGCGGCGAGGAGCAGCGTCTGGGGCGGCGCGGGCGGGGGAGCGGCGCCGTTGCCGTTCATGTCCGAGTGGCTGTGGATCAGCTCCTGTCCGGGCGGCAGAGTCCGTGGCAGCAAGATACTCCGCGCCGGCATGTGGGCTCCGACCGAGAAGGTAGTACGATGCAGGAGCATGTGGCCGCCCAGGGATTTGGGATCTGGTGACCAATGTTAGCAATTGAAGTTGCGAAACATGAACTTTGCAACTTACGATCGGGGTCAAACTGCAGGAGATGGATCCCACCGTCCGAGTCGCACGCCACAATAGCAAGCTCGTCATTGTCGGGTAAGAAGTCGGCCGTGAGCACTTCCAACGTCGTTGAGCTCTTGCCGTACAGTATCATCTTGTAGGGCTCTTCGGTGTAGCCAGTGAACCAAACGCCTTTCACAGCGTCGGCCATCAGACATAATCCAGTGCCTTTGAGCTCGCGAACGGTCGTAACGTAGCAGCTCATATCCATGAACGCGACTGGCAGCAGACTGCCATCCTCCTTCAGTCCTCTGACCATACACTTCTGGCCCTGCGCAACAAGCATCAACCCCTGGGTTCCAATCTCGGAGAGTGCCGTGACGGCACCGCGAGGAATATCTTCCTTCGCTACCACCTTGAGGCGTTTGTTCGTCTCTGGCCGTCCGGGCTCTGGGATGACTGTCACCACGTCATACACAATAATGCGGCCCTTGATGGGTAGATCCTCGCCCTTGGAGATCGCCGTGCCGGCGACAATCAGCTGTCTACGTTCGTGCGTCGACTCGGAGATTTCAAGGTTCAGGGCTTCGAGGCACATGATGGTCTCACAAGGCTCCATCTCCACTGTATCGATGACTGTCCAGTTGACCGGGTTCACGAGCTGAATCACACTACGCTCAGCCATCGGTTTGAACTCCAAGTCCTTCTCGTTCTGCCATTCTTTATGATAGTCGTCCTCTTTGGGCAGCTCGAAGGGCTCCCGGGTGTCGCAGCTGACGACGTACGTGGTCGAAGGTGCGTGGTAAGTGATGGAGTGAGCATCCATGTGAAGTGGCAGCTTCTTCATGGACATTCCAATCTCTGCGTATGTAGTATCTGCCACTGGAAGTTGGCAGACTCTTGCCATACCATGAGAGTCTGCGTAGATGATGCCTCGCTCACAGCCTTCGGTGTGGAAGGAGCTTAGGGTTCGGATGCCATCTCCTTGCAAGCCGATGACCTTGGGTATCGTCTTGGATGATTTGATGACAAAGCTCGGAGAGGCGCCAGGAAGGAATACCGTCTCGTACCCTCCAATATTTGCACACCTCCTCAGGGGCATCATCCTAGGTTGTTGCTCGGCTTCGTCGTCTGCGACGGCGGCAGGACTCTTCGCCAGGTGGTCATTGGTAATCTTCTGAAAATGAAGCGACTTTGACAGCTCTCCAGATTCTTCGCCAGACACCCGGAAAGGCTGATACAAAGTCAAGTCGTCATTCGAGTGCCGTACCTGCGAATCATTAGCACGTGATTCGTCAAGAGTCGACATGATGAGCTTACAATCAGATAGGGTGATGATGATGTCAAGTCTCCCAGGTTGGCGACGAGAATCTCCGTGATCGTCTCTTTGGCACTACCACGCCTTGCCGAATATCCGGCTGACAAGATAGGCGGAACAAACGGCAAGCCTTCGACGACACAGATAGGCTTTGTAAGGTCCGGCAGAGCGTAGATCTACAAAGTCAGTGTTGTACAAGGTTGAGCCAAGGTGTTTGTTCCGACTTACATGCAAAGCGCCATAACCGCTGAGGAGGAACATGACGATATTTTCGCCCGGTTTGGTGCCCCGATCTGTTTGTACATTGGCAAAAATGCCCGTCTTGTCCTCGTACAGACAGCCGGTGAGCCACTTGGTAGATAGAAGGTCGTCATGTTCCTTCTCGACTTCTTCGAGCTCCATGTTCTTATCAATTTTTGCGACGAAGACGCTCGAGTCATCCCGCACCAGCATCAGATACGGGTCGGCTATGCTGGCATTGACAACTCTGGGCTCTGCTCCAGTCTCCTCATCAACCATGGGCAGGATTTGGCTCAAATGAAAGTCTACACGGGCGTTAACAGGATGCTTCACGGTGTCAGTCGGGAAATTCTTACCTCCATCGTAGCATCGAACTTCAGCTTTCAGTACTTGTATGATTCTCTTGTGCTTTCCCATGGTACCAGCTTCGATAGTCAACCCGGCTGCCGGTTCGAATTCCGTGCCTGTCAAGTTCTCAAAGCCCGCGCCCGTCACGGCATAGACATCTGAAGTCTCATAGCCGTCCAAGTCTACCTTTGACACAATCATGAACTTATCATAGTATGCCGTGGTATCGAAATCCACTCCCATCGACGTGGCGGCCTTATCACCCTGTATCGATTTGGGCACTGGCTTCTGGGCAGCAAGGGTCCAAAATCCCCTGGCTTCGGGGAAGTCGAATTCTCCGATAACGGTCGGCTGTATCGCACGGTTGAGAACGGCGAGGGAGCCGGAACCGCCTCTGCCCACTGCGCACACGAGACTCAAGTCGCTAGCCGTAGTTGCAGACTTGATTTCCTGTCCCTCGGGTGCCGCTGTGCTCGGTCCCAGGCTGATATCTCTAATAGGTGCCAGACTGGCCATCCGATCATGGATCTTGAAGAGCAACTCCCCGCTCTTGGAAGTCGCAGATTCCTGGACAACTGCCTCCTGCTTGACCGTCGTAGACTCGTCAGCGTAGAGGTCGTCGTCGTCATCCATATCTTCGAGATCCTCCTCATCGAGATCCGCATCCATCGAGGTATCGTGAAGACGAGTCTTGCGCCGGGTCGACTGTGTCTGCTTCCGCGACCAACCAATAACCACGGAATCGCCATCCTCGCTACCGACGAACAGACTTGTCTTGGCCAATTTCGCAAGAGTCGATGCGGGACTCGACAGCAGTCGGCCACCTGCTTCCTCGGGCACTGACCTGACGCCGAGGCCGGCCACCGTGCGGCCATCAATGCGGAAGTCAATCACGGCAAGATGGCCATTGCTCAGCACTATCAGCAGCTCGCCAGTTTCGGCAGACAAGAACTCGATTTCGCAGCCTTCCAGTCTGAGCCCGAGATCGGATTGGTCCACGAGCCCAAAGGAAGTCATCTGCCGAGCAAACGAGTTTACGGCAACACCGTGAGTCTTGCCCGACTGGTCGATGTGGATGAGCTCGTTGGTGCCTACCAAGAGGGCACCGCCGACGGGCGCAGGCAGGGCTATGACACGGAACAGATCTTGCGGAAGCCCGTTGACCGAGAGGATGGTGGTGGATGCCTTCTGCTTGAGGTCGAGCGTGAAGACCGTGTATGTAAAGTGGTCCTTGCGGCCCAGCTGGGCAGACGGCGCCATGGTCGAAGACAGGATGCCAAAGGTGGGCTCCCTGTACTCGTGAAGGAAGGCAAGATGCACGGGATGGATCAGGCTTGGATCAAGATTGGATAGTCGCAGGACAAATGAGGACGAATATGGTGTATCTTCATTGCTGCTGCTAGTACCATTTACAATTGTCGTAGACAGCTCTTTGGCTGGGTTGGGCCCGTCCAGCTCTTCATCCCAGTCATCCATCTCAATGTCCTCTTCTTCGGTCTGCTTGAACTGCAGAATGGCCAGGCTGCGCGCACCGAACTTGAGTGCCGCACACCGGCTGCCAGGGTCGGCCGCCAGATAGTTGACATAGTCACCCAGCGGCGCCGCCCACGGGACCTTTTGCAAGTCATCCTGCTCGTAGAAATGGATCGATGTGTTATAGATGGTGTTCTTCTCCGGGTCCCATTCCACCGTGCTCAGCTTGGCGTCCCTAAAAGCCAGCAGGAGAGCTTCGCCGCCGGACTTGGAGCTTTGGCGGCGGATGCGCGCCAGGCCGGTGACGGTGCCGGACAGAGGGTATTCTGCTACGAGGACGAGCTTGGTGTAGCTGGAGCGGTCGGACTGGACCAGCATGGAGTCGGCGCCGAGGAAAGACGTCTCGAGGCCGTCGTCGTCGTTTATGCGGCTGTCATAGTGACCAGCGGTCTTGGAAGACTGGGGGTGGGTGGCGTTGTTCGCGTTGTCGACCTCGGCGGATACCGACTTTGTTGTGAAGACCTGCAGCAGCGAGGCTTTGGCGATGACCAGGTTGTGCGCGTGCGCCGAAGTGAAGGGCAGCACGATGGAGTGCGTTACCGCTGTCGGAGGCGTCAACTCCGTGTAGCACTGCATCGTGAACCTCGTTGCACCATCTCACGGCAAGACGGAGGTGGAGGAGGATCGTCGTGAAAAGCTCTCGTCGGAGCTGTGGTGGACTGGGCGACGTCTTGCGCGAAAGTCAATGCCCTTGCGACTTGAAATGCTAGGATGTTTACCTAGCTATGAAGCTTGGGTACGTCAAAGGCATGTAGCTACTAGCGCTATAGGCCAGTAAAAGGTACGAAGTACGTACCGGCAGGCGAGAATGCAGTGTGGTTAAGTGCAAGAGACCCCGCCCAGAGCGATTGATATACTGATAGAGCCTTTGGCGTCCTCACGATCGGACTTATAGATACGTTTCTACAATAATTTTATAATGCTTCTCTTAATATTAACATTTGCCTCATATTTTCATATTTTATTTATTCCACCTCCATCATTTAGACGCGTGCTGTTTGTATACTTTCTTTCGGGTCATCCTGGCGCTCAAACTTATTTCGGAAGGGGCTACTATGTATCGCTGCAGAGCTTTTCTGATTGGTCATTTGTGTCGTGGTAGACACAAATCAATGTCCATGCTCAACGTCAGGTCCGGGTCTCTCTCTCAGTTCATTCGTTCTGCATCAGCACTCGACCTTAATCATCTACATCCATCCCAAGATTTGCAAACTCATGAGACTCATCTCGCCTACTCCGTTCAAACTTGTACACTGGATACTTTGCACCATCATCCATGAAAACTGAATTCCCATCTTGGTCTCCATCACAAAGCTTCATCTAGTATGACGGGTCGAGTGGGACGGTTATCTTGTAATTGATTTCTACGGTGCCGCCAATTGAAACGAGTTCCCTATGAAACCTTTTCCCTTCTTTGATCTACCAGGCGAGCTTCGCACAGCCGTCTTGCAGCATCTTGTCGTCATACACTCGGATATACCGGTGTTCGCAAAGAGGGAAACATGTGGTACGTATTCGGTACTCTCTTTCTAGAAAGTGCTATACTAAACCATATTACAGTAGAAGGCCCGTCGATCCCGTTGACAGACCTCTTGCTGGTCTGCCAACAGATGAACCGAGAAGCGTCCGGCCTGTTCTACACCCAGAACAAGTTCATAGTCAACCTGGGATTCCGCAGGATGTACAGCGAGATTACGGAAGAGGGCCAGCTCTTCAGCCCAGAGGTGCTCGACGCCCGCCGCCGCATCCGCTGCCTCAGCCTCCGCATGCGGCGCATCAGCGGCGACTTTGAGCGGATCGTGGTTCCGGCCGTGGCGGACATGATTCTCCACGGCAGCCTGAGGATCCTCGACGTCGGCATCCTCACCCAGGACGCCGGGCTCAAGACCAAGACCGTCTGCGGCCACGAGCCTCGCCCGCTCTCGCAGGATTCCGAGGCTGCGAATCTGGTCAAGACCACACCGTTCCAAGCGTTCTTGAAGCTGTTGGCGGACCCCGACCTGGAGCAAGTCAGTCTGTGGGTGTCAGTCGTCCATTGGTCGGTGTGGTGCTCTTACCACTCCGTCATGGAAAAGTCCAGTCGGAGTGGCATTGAGGAACCTGTTGGCATCGATTGGCGGCGTCTCGTGAGGGATTTCGCAGACGGCAACCGTATCACAAAGGTTGAGCGGCCTAGATTTGGTTGAGGCCAAGATCACGAATTTTGTTGGCCCTCACCGAAATCCATGCTGTGCTCCGCTGCCTACGAACCTCGGAGGTGAGAACAGCTGCCACGGTACGTAGACACATGTCCCAGTGCCATGCAAGCTATCACCACTAGAAGCCATGTGTAGAACAAGCAAACTGCTATAATAAGATACATTATAGTTTGCTTTACCAGGTTGGAGGTGCTCGCCCTGGCTTTGTACCATGTCATGACGAGGCAGACTCTTTTCGACCGAGTGATGAATGCATCTCAGCCCTGTAGGGATGCAACGTCGTCCGAGTAAAATCCTCTCCGCAGAGGACAAATGTAAGGCACGCCGAATGTACTTGGTCTTGTCGGGTACATGGACGAGCAAATTGTCCCTTTGGCAGACCGGAGTCTATCGGTTGCGGCTCAATAGCACGATACTACCTTCTCAAAATAAACACAAATGCCACATTGTGGGGGATAAAGACCTGGACGAGGTGACATTGAGCATGGCATCTGTCCGCAGGGAATGACATACTAGTATCTGGCATGGCAGTACATTGTATGCAAGAGCCCAGATGCACCTCTTACTATACTATTTTTAAGAGGGTGCGCATGCTGGCCTGTTTGGGGGCCATCTTTCGTTCCCTTGCTGCAATATACGGCGTGTGGGCCTTGTAAACTGCAACCGTATGCACGTCGCACATGGCGTAGCCGCGTAGTATGGGATTGTGCAAAGAAGACAGAGCTGGTGTGACTGTGACACGTGCTCCACGAAATCCCTCGGATCTCACCAGGTTGATCCTCGATGCGGTGTGATAATGCCGACATGATCCTGCGGTACTTCTCCAGAGGGAGCAGGCGTAGTCATCCTCTTGTCGTCGGCTGTCTTGTTCGAGCACCCCCAATATTTCTCCGTCTGCCGCCAAGGGTGGTGGGGCAAGCGAGAAGGACTGGACTCAGTCTGTACGGTAGCATCACGACGTGATACCCGCCCTTGCCTTGGCCGTCTGAACGCCGGCCGTGCTACCGCGCGGTCGGCCCCCACAACTTTCTGGGAGTATGTATGAGCCCCCCTCTTGGAAGTCTGTACGAATTGAAGGGAGAATATGACTTCGCAGGCTCGGGACTGGGTGGGAAGTGATGAGATGGCCAGCACAGCAGAGAAGGACCAAGAGACCCGTACTTTGGGAGCATCACGCAAGGTATTTTTGGGGGAGCTGTGACTTCCTACTTGGCCCAGCTATGAACGACAGCAGGCGACCTACCGTCGATTTATTTCCCACGAGCCTCCGTCGGCGCATCTGCTTGGTCATGCTGAGCTGGAATGCAGTTTTGGGGAAAGGAGTGGTTGGAAAACAAACTCCATGTTCAATGTTTGCTGTTGTCGTATAGTTCCAACTTCTGGTCCGTGCCAGGTGAGGTACGGTAGGTAAAGAAGATTGAGTGAGCCCGCAGAGCTGCAGAATCGATAATGCCAGCTTGGCTCTCGTACTCTTGTCGATCAATAATACACTGCAACATGCTTTCTGCCAAGGATTTGCGGTAAGATGAGGAAAGTCTTGGTAGTCTCACGAAAGTGTGAGAAAAAGTGTCGATGCTTTTTCGGTGTGGCGAAAAGAAGAGTTGCGAGAAACACAAAAAAGTCTTGGAGGTTTGGGAGGTGCAGCAAGTTTGTGATACGCACAGAGAAGGAGAGAAACTGGAGTATCGCAGACTCGTCGTTTCCCAATCAAACCAGCAGGTGTCAGGCGAGCGGGTCCGAGTAGTAGCAGCAGTAAGGCAGTTCTGAAGAAAGATGATGCATTTGTCGCACCTGCTTCCAGACCCTCCACCCTAGCTAGTCAGACATTGGGGGTAGAAGATCTGATAACCGTAAAGCTAAAATACCATCCAGATTTCAAGGGACTTTTTATTTGGGGTAATTGGGGGCACGTTACGGCGCCGCGTTGCTTTTTTTTTTTGCTTGGACTTTTGGTCTGAAGCTTCTGCCTATTTGGGGGTTGTCTTTTTATGGTGCTTTTGCTTGTGATTTGCTGATTTGCTGCCGTACGTCCGTCCAACGATAGGCTGCAGTAGTACAGGATCATCCCGTCTTGGTTACGCTTGGCACATGGCAGATCGTCTTCTTGGTATTCAATTCTTAGGAGATTCTATCATCAAACAAGGTCTCGAGTGTCTCAGATGGGGGCAGGAACGGAATGTTTAAAAACAGCTGAATCTGAACACTGGACATACAAGATGATAATTACTACGTAATTGTTTTGTACATAATAATGCATTCGGCTTTGACTCTTTTTTTTTCTCCCCTCCGCCCGCCCGGTGGCTTTCCGGAGGGACAGCGCGACTTTCTCCCACCTCCAGTCTGGACCAATTACAGACATACGTCAACACCCCACGTTGTGCTGGCTCTGGGGCTTGATCAGAAAGAGGACCCTGATTGCCCGAGGTCCAAGAGAACGAACATGCACTGACACCAAAGGTCTGAGGTACGCGGTGTGAGATTCATCTACAACTAAAAGGCATTCTCAAGTTACTCACAAACAGATGGAACAGATGCTGTGTTGCCAAGAAAATTAGTGATATGTAGCTCCCGCTCTTCCCGCCAAGAATCAGCGTAGGTAGATAGAGATATGCATGTGAGAGTATGACGAGCTTTCTTGGTGCCCATTGCCCCTTACGCCCGCCTGGACGGAAACACGGACGGATCTTATCATAATACGATCTAAGTCATTAGCGCGCATTAGCCCCTCACCTCATCCATCCAGATAGGACAGACATCTGAATCTGAGAGGGGGACAACAGTAGAGGGCGGATACCTGCCTACCTACAGAAGGTGGCAGGTCAACTCGATACATTACTCGGTGACTCAAGTCAGGGCGAGAGTCGCGGAGTGCAGCACAGCCAAAGTCAAGTTTTTGAAGAAATGTAGCCGTTGAGTTGAAATGACGATGGTTGCCTGGGGAAAAAAAGGTTTTATACTCTTGTGGTCACTTGATGCAGATCCCTTGCCAAGCACCGAGGGCAGGAGACAGAGCTCCCAAAAGCAGTGAATAAATGAAATAAGCATGAAATAGTATTGATCATGATTGCAAATGCCGCGCTTGCTCTAATTCCCATTCTAAAGCAGAAAACAAAAGCCTTTCCAGCTCATCAGTCGTACATGTAAGAAAAGCCACTGAAGGTTCATCATGCTTGCCGCGGCGCCTTTGTAGCGCCCCCTAAAAAAAAGAAAACCATCGTGATGTATACTCCCCCAAACGCTTCGGGCATGTTTGGGGTCGGTGACAAGAAAGGCCGACCGTGTCATGAATGCAAGATTGTATGTGTTGCCTGGGATTTTCAAGGTGCTAGACCTTGAGAAAAATCGACACAGAAGTGTATGTGTATCTACTCGACTGCCACGTCGCTGTCCTCGCCGTTCTGGACCGGGGTGAGCTTGAGGAAGCGGAAGGGAGGGGTGGCGGTAGTGGGCGAAGCAGAGGCAGAAGAGGCGCTGCTCAGGCTGGATGTGCGGCGGGCGGTAGTAGTAGTGGCAGATGGCTCAGTAATGGCGTCCTGCGAGATGGCAGAGGCACCAGAAGTGGTGGGAGCGAGCGACAGAAAGACCATTGGGCTCTTGCGGTCCATGTGGCGGACGTCGCGAGTGTTGAAGGTGACGGCAGACATTGTGTCGGTTGTGTGGTTGTGAAGAAAATGCGTTGAGAGTATGTATAGTCGCGAGCTTTGTGGTTGCCAAAGAGAAGACGGGGAGTTTGGCTTGGTGACTGGTAAATGGGAAACAAGTCAGGGTGCTTGGTAGGCTTTTGTGTGTGTGCGGGTGTGTGGTTGAGAAGGTAGATGACAGAGAACAAAGAAGGGACGAGGAAGAGAAAGAAGAAGAAGGTGGCTTTCTTTATACACCTAGATTGTCTACCTACTACGGCACCTCCACCAAACAAACGGGCACACCACGACAGACATGAGTGGCCCGTCCGGTCTTCCTGTGGCCGCACTTGCCCTGCTCGGACCAGAGAGAAAGGGAAACCCCTCCTGTCCCATCCCGGCCAACCTTGCTGGCAGCCGAGCGAGGACAGAGATACGGCATGCACGGTAGGCAGAACATGTCAATGTCGGTCTGGCTGGCATTACCAAGCAAGCCAGCATGGACTTAAGGCAATGGAGATTTGTACCAAGACCGATGGTTTCAGTACCGTGTGGGCCAAGAAGTTGCTCGCCTCAGCCGTAGGTGGCCGATCCCGCGAGGTAAAGTGGGCTTTCTGCTAAGACAAGTCCGTTGCACATCTCTTGTCCTCCCCTCGGGCTTTGGCCGGCATGAAAGGGAGGAGCGATTTCACTGTGAGAAAGTTCCCACACGTGGTGCTGTAATTGGTTAGCGATGGAGCGTCGCGTCGAACAGCAGAAAGAGAGAGAGGAGAGACAGCCCAGAGGCGCCGAGCCCACGGGAAAGCGGGAAAAGGTTGATATGTGGTAAGCCCTTAGCAGCAAAGCACGTGTGGGGGGTTTAGGTAGGTACGTAGGTACTACGGGGTACCCAATTGTGTGCGTGTGCGTCCTTTTCTCGTGCTTATCGCGCATCCAGGGTGGGTGACACATCGGTCGCGCCCATCACCAGGTCTCCGGGCGTCGAAACAACAACGCAGAAGATGCAAATCGCCGGCCGGGCCCAAGGACTGCGAGTATAGAATCAATGGACGTCTATTAGAGTGGAGTAACGGCCCCGACCCGGGTGTCCGCGACAAGTCCCGACCTGAGGAGAGAGCCGTGACGGCAAGCTTTCCGAGTCTTCGGGGCCATGCGCCCCTCCTATTGGCTGCTGTGCCCGCCAGTACCTCGCCTAAAGGAATTTCTCGGAACGAAGAGAGCAGCGCTTTAATCACAAGCAACGCCCGACCAGCCCTAATCGTGGGGCATCACATACTTTTCTACAATGCTTACCGGCAATTTTGGCCAATAATCAGTCAAATAAATCATAATTTCAACATGTTTCACCTACTATTTATGAATCAGGCCCCCGCCCCAAGTGGTCGTGATGCCCCGGCACTCCTAAAGCCTGGGGCCGAACTAGAGTCTGTCACTGATCGTGGGGGCCCCAGAAGAACAATTCCCCAGCTTGGCCTGACCGCTGTCAACTGTCATCATATAGCAACATGGTGTCCGAGTGCCCGTTTTCATATCTTTCTTCTTTGAATGAAGATGCTGCCTGCTTGTGCGGTCGTATCATTCACTGGCTCCTGCAAAGCACTTTTGTTCCAACATACGACGACTGGGGGCTTGAGTCGCAACAACAGGAACAATCAGATCTGGCAGTTTACATCAGACGCTGTTACAACGCACATGAATGACACTATTAATATGCTGTGATGAGTGGTCCTATGTAGACTTGACAATCATTCCGACCCGCCGTTCATGGCCGCCATTCCGTCTCGCGGCGTCATGGGCAAGTGCCGCCATACCAGAAATAGTGAGTAAAAGCTCCAAACTTCCTTGCTTGTCCGCGAAGTATTCATACATCATCGGGCCCAGGAAGTGTCCCGTCTCCCTTGGGTGAAAACAAGGGGGGAAAAAATCAATAAAAATTGAGTTTGTATAGCGGTGTGGCCCATGCCATTAGGTATTAGTGAAAGCCAACTATAGAATCGGCGACTATGCAATAGAAGTTGCCCCTTGCAGCTCGGAATTTGCGCAAACGAGTGCGATGCCAGCTTTTTGACATTGCCCAATGTAACTATACCCGTCGATCATCGAGTTTAAGTTCATGTTGGCGCGCGGATGTTGGCCTTATACGCCGAGGTCGGGTCATCTTAAGCGATCTGCATTATTAGTTCTCCCTCGCCTATACCGCGAGAACCACTTGCTTCGAGACTTCCAACTAGTGGGGCACCGAAGAACAGGGCAGTATTTGAGTAGCAACTCACTAGTTTGTTGTATTAATCTGGTACTGTGAGGGCTTGAAGTCAAGGCCGGCGCGATGACCTCGACGCCAGCGCTGATAATTCCGCCGCATTACTTGCAGCATCACCTCCATGAACGAAAGGGAAACAAGGTGATAAAAAGTCTCACGAGAAACTGGAAGACTCAGTTTTGCAGTGAATTGTGACCCGAGTCATGAACCATTGCTTTGTCATTGTTCTTCGTGGGCCAACATCCAGCTTTTCGAGCGTGTGTGGAAATTCGGACCGGTCCGGTCGAGGCTGACAAGAAGTCCTGATGGAATGCTGCAACGTTCCCGTTGGTTGCATGTGTTGGTATGCATCTTGATCTAGCAGATCGCCTTTTTCTATATGTATTTTCCTGTGGTGGTCGCCTTATCCGCGCTGGCTTGGCTCCTCCTACCAGCTGACCAACACCAGAATGTGTGGTGACCCCATTTTGATGTGTGTGATGCAGTCGATATTGTTTGTACTTTTTTTTGCGCTCGGGTTCAGTATACGTACTACGATACTCGAAAAAAGTTCGTGGCTCGTGGAGGCTGTATGGAGATGCATCGGAGCCTGCAGGCGTTCTCAGTCGGTCCAGATCCATCCAAGAAGGGAAGCCGCAGTTGCGCAACGAACTTCTGTTGTTGCTACCAGACTGCCGCCGGCGCCGCCGCCGCCGCCCCAGTCAGATTCACTCAGCCTTTTGTGAACCCCATCGAGAGCATGCATGATGTACCGGCACTACGGTACAGTCAGGGGGCCCTGGGCACGGCGCTTAAATGTGATCTGCGACTCTCATTGGCTGTCAGTATGAATGCGACGTTGTCTCGTGGAGTTTTTCCAAAACTCGAAAGGGGAAAGAAAAGGCAAATGAGTCTCATTTCGGCTACTCTTGGGGTCAGGGCCCAACACACGCGCGGCACAGATGATCGGACGAGACTTACTGAGTTCATACTACCGTGTCGCTAAGCGATCAGCCGCCTGATGCTCCACGTAATGTTGTCATTGTATCTATTCAAAAGAAGGTGCATGGGATCATATCATTGGTTGTGGGGCAGATTGGAGCCAATATGGCTGATCGTGTACGGAACTTTTGATTCGCAAACAGTCAGTCAAAATGTGCAGACAAGCTTGGTGTTGGTCGCAAGACTGTCGATGGGGCAACTTTCTGTCCGGACTTGCCTGTGTAGAGCGCACATGATCGTGTTTCGAGCCATTGCATTCGACAGTCAGTGTACACGAATAAGAGACGGCGTCGCATACAATCGTTACTGATGCGGCGCGGATTCTTTGGCGCGACTTGGGCGAATCCCTCAAACGATAAAGAATCATGCTAAGCCGTCATACGGCACATGGTAAGAATCCTGAACCGTCGCGATATCCCACAGCTCGCCGATTTGTGCCGTTGAAGAACCATAACGCTGTGATACGCTTATAGGTCGCATTCAATGAGGCCGTGCTCATCCCAGGTTAGGACTGCTCCTGATGACTTGAGTAGTAGCCCGATTTAGATTGTAAAGATGTTTCAGCCTCGAGGCTGTCAGACCTCTTGGGTGAGTCGCAGAAACTCGATGGGCATTGGGCGAAGTGATACCATGATGATTTGGCCCCAAGTGAGTGCCCTGATGTCCAATGAGCAGATAGAGAAACCAACCAAGTGACCCAGCGATCCGGCAAAGAACCCAGTAGAACAAAGCATCGCCAATGAATGCCACCCACACCTTCTGTCATCCTATGTTCGGTCAAGTAGGTAGACTGGCGTCCGCGTGGGTCAAATGATCGACAAAACCCGGTGTCCTGGGTTCTGGCTCGCAGAGGGCAGTCCATAAATATGCCCAGAGTCGGATTCAAGGATTGAGCATCTGCAAACACAGCCCTTTGATGTATAGGGGTCCCACGCCATGTAAATTTAGCTCTTCTTTTACGTGGGCATATGGAAAACATGTTCCTTTGGTGCTCCTGTAGTTCGGTCTGTTCTGCAAGTGTCATGCGGCAGTGTCGATGTGACCAAGAAAGCCTAAGTTTGTTGCAAGCATCCAATAATATCTTAAAGTCGGTCACCTGTCCGGTAAGTATAGATCGTATGTATCGAAAGCATAGACGTTCGAGTGATCCGGCCCGGCCCATGACACTATGATGGAGAAGTGCGAGTATGCGGAATGGCGGTACTCCTTGCCGTGCGCCATGAACAGGCTCTGTAGAACTTGGTACCACGACCTGGCTGTCGACCAATTGCCCGTGGAAGTGCTATCGGTTCGTAATGAGGTAAGAGTGCATCATGGGCAGCGACGGTCCCAACTACTGGGCCCTTGGGCATCGACACGAGGCGTGGTGGCAGTCGACCAGGCTGGACAAGGTATCTCGGGACTAGGAGTACATGCGCTGTACCTGTGCGAGTTATCGGCTCGCTACATGGAGTCCTTGACTGGAGTTTCCGCATACTCAGATACGTCTCGGTACTCATGCAGGTTGGACGATGGATCATCACAAGGTCTCGACCGGACCTGCCTATTTTGCCGTCACTGATGGATGCTACAGGCAGCGCACATCGCAGATATGTCTGTCCAGTCGGCAGGACTGACGACTTTCCAAGGATGGCGCGCTTGAAACCGACACTGAAGGGGGCGCTCCCTTTCTTTGCCTCGCCTTTGCAGGTCGTGACGAAGAAGTCGCGGAAGAGGGCAGCAGTAGGTTGCTGAGGCCCGGCAACGTCAGGCAGGCTCCCGTCGCTTGAGTCGCGCTTCTTTATCGGGAGGATATCTGCCATCGCCCGCTCGCGTGCAACGGGGCCATGTGTCAAGAGGAGTTTTGTCCGACATGGACGACATGGACCAGCACCAGGTCACAGCAGGAAGAGAACATGGACCAGGTTGAGGTGAGGGCTGCTCCCGCAGATCCACCACCATCTTTGAAGACGGCCTAGGTTCAATGATTAGAATGAACGGTACGTACCTACTAGTTAGCCAGGGTCCCTTCCCATTCTGGCGGCCATGCCTCATCGGGTTAGAGTGTCCTTCCGGAAGCCGTCCGTTTTCTGACGATTTCTGGAGTGACAGCGGTCCCCTTGACGTCGATGAGCGAAACCTCGCCTGCGCACTCCAGTTTGTGTACTCCGTACCATATTGGGTGGGCAATGAAATGTGGCTCGCTCATCTCTATTATTATTGGGCTCGAGAACCATCTCCTCTCATCCATCTCTGATCTTCGTTCGGGACACGGTCCACTTGGCTTCATGCAAGAAGCGTGCTTCAGAGGCCCTGGCAGCCCAGGCGCTCACAGATCGACCCCATACCAGACCAGACCGGACCGGCCCTCACCTCACCTCTCGAATACTCGCAGAACTTGTCTGCAGCACCCGTCAACCGTTCCCTTTTGGCCGTCGTTCTTTTAAGCTCTCTGCAGACAGCGGCGTTTGGCCCCGCGAGTGCGGCGCCATTGGGGTGAAGTAGCCCGCGGACGCCTCGTTATGTCCTTGACTACCAGGATGAGAAGAGGGTGGGACTGTCTTCAACTCCTTGGCTGGGGGAGCTGTAATATTCACTGGAGCCCATTGCTTCCTTGGATATTTGTGTGCATGTAGGTATGTATGTATGTAGGTGGTAGGCATGCTCTGCGGGAAGGACTCAAGGGGTCCAATCCTTCTCCCCTCGTAAGGCTAGGTACCTGTGTCTATTTCCTTCGTCCGTACGTACATGCATACTACCTACATTGCCTACATACGTACAGTTGGACCAGCATGCATCTCTCGAGTTCAATTATAGTGCCTCCACTTATCGAGGTTAACCAGCATGTCTCGATACTGATCTCCACCTGGTCCATCTGCCTTCTTGGGCAGAGGGAGAGAGTAACAGAGATTGTCCCAGGACCTCGTTGCCGACAAGGATCAACTCTCGTTCGTTCTCTCCAGTGGCCGTTTCTCTACTTCTCTCATCCTTCTCCAGTTTGGTGCAAACATTACTTGTCCACATATGGCCGCGGTACATGTGTGTGTGTATATGCGCATTCTCCAGCCACCACTCACGCTCTCACAAGCATCCCTGTCTGCCCGAGTGGGTAGCATTTCGAGTGAGTGCGGCTTTGGACATATGAATGACCGCAGCTCTGTTGGTCATTGGGTAATACCACCAATATTGCATCGAGTGTTGCAGTGACTCCTTTCAACTTGGAGCTTTGGATTGGATAGAGCAACTTTTTCCTCTTTTCCTTCTCCTTCTTCCTCTTTTTGCCAATATCTGTTCCGTCAAGTCGCATGCGTTCCTTTGATTGCACAACCTCGCCTGCTCAACCCCAAGCCCATCCACCACACCACTAGTTCGGGTTATTCTGCTTCAAAGTCGACGTACCCCAACCGTTCATGTACATGCGGCCCATTGGCTGTTGATATTTTTGTATGGTCTGATAATCCTTCTTGGGATCAGGGTCACATACCTACTACTTGCCTACTACCTACCTGCTCGGCCGGAGATGATGCCATTGTCACTTCTGTCAGCACTTCCAACTTGCATCGCCATCTAAAAGTTTGCAAAGTGGAGAGCCAACCGCCTCCCGTTACTCGGTGACTTACAGACGACGTTCTGCCTTGGGACCTGCATGGTGGCCGAACAACATCAAACATATACCACATGGCTGTGCTCAGAGATGAGAGACGCCAATATATAAACATCACTGATTCCCCGATCAGATCAACATTATTATTATCATCATCATACTCATCATCCTCACAAACCATCACTCTCAGCATCATCAACATCACTATCAGCTTTCATCACCACAGCGCAACATCGACACTCACACCCGTCTCAACAAGATATCAAGTCTCCTAGTCAATACTTGTATTGAGATAGTATTCTCATACTCTTGAAACAACTCGAGTCCAGCGCCACCATACGACTTGTGAGACATCAATACCTGGTCCTTGGTTTCATTTTTCTCTAACATATAGAGACAGTTACTCTACACTTGCCACAAGTCGTATCCAGACAAACCACTCAAAATGTGCACACGTATGATCGTCCACCACACTGGCTGCGGACACGACCAGTCCGGAGGCGTGGCAACCTGCGCTACACGTGCCGCTACCGGCAGTTGTTCAGGCACAAACGACGTTGTTGTGAACCAGCCTGGAAGTTGCGGGTGTTGTAAGCGAAGCCCACGAACAAATAGGTACTGATTTCCTTGGCTAACATCTGGTTCCACTGCATAAGCTTAGATCATCACAGAAACGGCCGTCTATAGCGGCGACAGTCTGGACTTTTGTTTTCCGCGCCAAAAAAGAAATTCTGCTACAATACTTCATTTCGATCAGACCTGGAGCGAGCAATCGCATCATCTTCCCCTCTCGAGTTACGAGCGTTCGGAACATTCGACTCTCCGCCAACCTCTCATGCCCATGACGCGCGCAATACCTCTCTGATATTATCCGCGCCATGAGCGGCGAACATCATGTTTTTCTCTGCATTTACAGTGGAATGGTAGGAGAAGCGGGCGGAGGACATAGGGGGTCAACGTGGGAGTAGACGACTACATTCTCAGGCTTTTTCTTTTCATTTTTCGTCTTGCGGTTCTTTTGCTATTTTGGAGATCTCGTTGATTCTCCACTGGATATAGTTTAATGCGTATGTTTTCCTCTTAACCTGATTGTTCCTAAGCAGTGATGTATGGGACTTGGTCTTCCTGTCTTCTTGCCATATGAGTACTACAGCAATGAGTTATTGCAGTCAATACGATAAGGTGTATCAGAGATTTTCGTTCCGAATGTGGAGCGACATTCAAGATAATTGCATTGAGAACATAAGGACGGCCTGGACTTGGCCTCGTCTCTCGCATCGGCGTGCTTTCTTTGGATGACCACCCACGTGCCTATGTGATGTACTGGGCGCCCCCCTGTAGGTTGCGCAGACACGCAGTTCTTGTAAGGCGCGGGCATCCTTCGCCCACGAGGGATCAAGGGAACACAACACAACGCAGCACGCAGCACATCACGTCGCGAACAATTGCTAGGTGGCACAGCGCTATAGGAAACGGCCCCTTCCGCTGCACAAGAAGCATCCTCCCGTCGGCAGCGATACCTTAAGAATGTGGTCCGATCTATTCCTTCTTCTCCTACCCTTCCGCAAAGCGAGGTGGAATTGCCGCCCCCCTTGCTGCTTCTTGCTGCGCCCTGTATAAATGATTTTTTTTGTTCCCACCATTTCGACCACACATCAGATTATTCGTCGAAGTAGCCAAGAAAGAGGCGCTGGACCTCACGGCCTCTAGAGTTTGCAAATTGCAAGGAGGCGCGCTTCGCCAGGAAATAAATATGGACAGCCGAGCAAACGTATGCGGGCGGCCAGGGAAGGGCCTGCATTAACACGCATAGGACGGGCATCATGTGATGATGTACCGTACCTACAATATAGATCCTGTCACTGCTCCTTCCTATCGAGCGCCGACCCACCATTGGTTACATCCATTACCTACACATTGACATGCATAAATAACTGTACAGAAGTACCTGAGGCAGGTACATAAGGTAGCAATGGAAGCAGCAACTGACTTGCAGTAGACCGACGTGCTAGTACGGATCCTTCTTGGCGTCGCTGCTTCCATGTTGCAAAATTTAGCACAGAGGAAGAATTGAAAGAAGAAGAAAAAGAGGGAAAGAGCACGGAGAGAAAACAGGCAACATACTTCCCGCTTGGACTCGCACAGTACGCCAATAATGTGGGCTGGCAGATTTTGACCGTCACAACGGAGATGCCCAACACCATGCAGACATACAGACATAGAGACATGACAAGTCTGGCTCGAGTGCACGGCATCAACTTATTATTCTTCACCTATCATGAACACTTTTACACAATCTAAACTGCCTGCGGCAAAGACGACACATGTCAAGGAAGCAGCCAGTCGCTTGCGCGCATAGCAAGTCCGAAGCTCACCCAACCCCCACCCGAGGCCACTTACGGGGACCCCGCGGCCAACGCGATAACTTATTTGCCAGAGGAGCCAATCGTTATGTTCAATGCCCAGAGACAAGCCTTGCCGCGCCTCTTTTTCCCTGCGGAAAATTCAAGTCATCGATCCAACGGCAGCAGAAAAGTCCCTTCACAATGGTCTTCGTCTTTGCACATCGCGACTATCCCGCCCAATCGCGCCTACGTAGTGGCGTCTGTTGGCCCGTTTTGCCGGCCGGCTTCCCACGACTTGAACCTCGTTCCTTGCCCTGCTCTCTCTGTCTTGCTCTATTCTGCCTGATCTTGGCGTCGCAAACCAACTGAGCTCGTGGTTAGCGGCGGAGCCAACTATGCCAACCATATGTACGACGAGACGAGTGCTGAACACGAGATGCTCTACAACGACGCCAGCAGCCTCCTGTCTGTGGGCAACCTTGTGCTTGTGCGCCCGTGGGCCAAGCAAGACACTCGGTTTGTTCCCTTCTAGCAAGCCAGTCATGGCAACACAGCAGCTCTTGACAGCTGCACTGGCCCAGCCGAGCCCAGGCTCGTCTGCCTGCATCCGCGTCCGGATGGGCAGACATTCCGTGGCGAATGGAGACTTATCTATTCCCGACTTTGGGCGCGTTTGGAGCAAAGCTTTTTCGGCACACGCATTCTGCACCACGCACGACTGACAGCTTGGCAATCGCGTCGGGAAGAAGCCTCATCTGCAGCATCGTGGAGAAGCTCCCACCGATGGAAGCAGGGTGCCGCCTCCCCGTCCTCGTGATCATAAACCACACATATTGTCAACGTGGGGAGCATGTCAATTTGTCTGGAGTCCAGACACGACACGGAGCAATCAAGCACCTTGAATGCCGCCGCACCCGTCCCGCCAGCAGCTTATACTTACCGAGTGCATTTGCGCCAGGCCCTTGCCCTCATTAGCCCTAGGTTCTGGTGGCGTTTCATCATCGCGAAGATGCTTAACGATCCATCTCAGCTTCCAGGGAACTTTTGGGTCAAGTTGCAATGTTGGGTTGGGATACTGGTTCCAAGATGCTTCAGATCCCCACATTCTTCGTATGAATCTACTATCACATCCCTGCGCCGGCGATACCGGAACGCTTCCCCAGCGTATCTAACCTTACAGACCATGATCGTGCACCGGCACAGAGCCTGATCTACGGAAAACCTCGTTGGTTATCACAGCCCGGTGCTTATCCTTGCCATCTTCTGCAGCGTTGATATGCTCCAATACGCTCGCTGCCTGTCACGGGGAGGCTTCCAGAGCACGCAAAGCAGTGATTGCGAGCATGGCTACCTGCACCCATCAGTCACAACCGTTCGGTCCCGGGAAACCCGCCGCTCGATGCAGACCCAACTGAAGATCGCGGCTTCGTGGGCTATCGTCTTCACAACATCGCTGCCGTTGGCTCCCGTACTGACTTCAGCAAACCTATACTGTGTAAACATCGAGACATGAAGTTCCTATGTACAAGCTCTCTTAATGGAGTTGGAACTAATAGTTGCTTTCCCCTCGAAACTAGCGGCTTTCTATCGGCTGACTAGCTGTTAGGTGGATCGAATGTGGTCCATCGCTGAACGCCTTTTAGCGTTATTTATTGGGTGGAGCATTCAGTACATTGCCTACCATTGACGGATTCAAGGAAAGCCCAATGGAAGCAGCCTGAACGTTATGGTCAAAGGGCTGAGGTTGAGAGCCAGATTGACCGCGGCTGCGCGGCTCTCCTGCGTCTCTGACTGGTTGGGGGTCTAATATTACACTTGATATTGGCTAAACAGTCCGCTCCTGTGCAACATCAACCACTCAGGACTCAGGCGCAGCAACTAGCAACCTCGCGCCTACTTGGCACTGCCGAGCACATCTCTGTTGCCGCGTCATCTCAAATCTTCACCAGACATGTGCTTCGACCGTACCTAATCGACCTTCGCCGCGGAACACCGATCCTTCTTCCGCATGTCCAGATCCCGGATGACGCGACCCCTCCAAAAATATCACGAAGTGGCTACCTACTTTGGTGCCGTGAGTGGGAGGCACCAAACTTCGCAGCAACCTAGATCCCGGTAACTCAACTCTACCACGATAGTTTCCCCGAATCCCACCTGGGCACTACTATCTCACAGGCTCAATCTCAGCACTGACAGGTGACCTGCACCGAGAGACACCTCCAACTGTCCAACGGTACCCTGGCCCCGTCGCCCACAAGCCGTGCACTCTTCAGTGGAGACGATTGCGGCTGGCAAATGTCTATCTACCATGATGGTCTCCGCCGGTCCGTAAATCTCTATTACACGGATCAAGCCAGGAGTTGAGAAGGGATGATTGCTGAAGGAGAGCGTACGATGTTCATGGAATCTCCTCTTTCCGGATCACAGATGGCGGGAACACGGGTCAATGACGGAGGGGTCCTGTCAGACCGTTCTCCCCGTTCTCCCCGATACACCCTAGATGGATTTCGTTGCACCTGGCACCAGGTTATCTGGTGAGTCTTTGAGAACCCAGCAAGTGGTATTGCCCGTTTGATGATAATGCATGACGAACATTGATTCCCACGTCGAGCAAGCCACGGTAAGGATTCCGTAGATGTGCAAGGATACCGTTGTTGCCATCCCTGCGAACAGCACTGGCCATGGATTGACAACCCCAGTTGGTCATTTGCGAGTGATTCGAATCTGGGTTGCATCGCCGACTCCCTTCAAATTCAGGTACCACATACTAGATTTTGCCGGAGAGAGGCGTACAATCGTGAGATCCGTTGATCAGCGCGGCACGAGTAGTGAGCTGAGCCCCTCCCGAGCCCTGAAGGGTTGGCACGAGAACCCCAGGGCTCGGTGCGTGAACTGGGTGGTGGGAGACCCGTGGAGGAGCCGGCACTGGAAGGCAGATGATGCCCCGAGTGGCATAATATGGTGATCATATCACAGCCTCTCGTGCACTGGCCAGAGTTTATTGAGCCATCCGCATATAAACCTTGGCAAATGAGCAGGCAGTCTTTGGCTGTGTGCAGGCAACGACCTCGGTCCCGGGCCCTGGAAGACCGCAGTGGTTCCTGGTCGCATGGCCAAATCAGTCAAAAGAAAAAGTCTAGGTCGCTTCCCCTGGAAGCCGACGTCAGCTAATTTCATTAGGGAAGAGAAATTTGCAGATTCAATTATTGACAGGCAGGAAATACAAAGCTCATTCTCCCCAAGTTCCGTCCGGCCCTATCAGTACTAGACGCCCTGGGAGAATGTTTCCCGATGACGCATGGCCCATTGTGTCTTTTGTGATTGAGACCACGGGCGGCTTTGCATGGGATTGGTCGTGGTCTATGTATCGGATCCTCATGTCTGAGTTTTGACAAGAGGATCGTGACTCTCTTGTGCCTGTACCGGACACTCATTTCCACTAATTGGCCCGTCGACCACTCTGCCTCTTGCCTCCCGGCCTCCTTGCAAGATTGGAAAGAAAATCTGTATCGAGTAATACTCAAGGCGGGGGCTCAGTGCCAGTTTCCATTTGCCCTGCTTATGTATGCCACAACAAAACTGCCAACAGCCTTCAGAATACAGCGAAATCCTGGCAAGATGGCGGCGGCCTACTAAGAATTCGTTTCTGTGGCTGTTGAGATTAGCCAACTTCCGAATCTGTAAGCAATACCAACGGTTGTGTACCAAGGTGAGCTGGTGCGAGCTGAGAGGACCATACTGATTGGTAATAGTCACAATCTAGTGCTGATTCGAGGACAGATACATGAGCAAATCTGACAATGACACACGACACACGATCGAGGTCCCATTCTTATCCGGAATTAAGACGTCAAGAATCATCCCTTGCCGATATTGGAGTCGGAAAATCGATTCATTGTCTGCAGAAACAGGCGCTTGCCGTTCCTCCCGCTGGAAATGACGCTCCAGATCATTCCTTTGATCCGATAGAAAAGCCGACGATCCCAAGAGCTCAGGATTGTATCGTCTTGTACAACGACTTTCCGAGTACATTCATTGTCTTCTTGAAGAGATTGGCCGACCCTCGCCGAGCTTCACACCCTCACAATACGAAGCGACAGAATGTCAGGCTTGCCAGGAGCTCTCTATCGTGATCACATCTCTTCAGTCAACGAGCCGGACCTTTGCGGCCCGCGCTGTTGGCGAACATCGCCGGCTATTGGAAAATCCTGCCTCACGTATGGCCTTGGGAAGCAAGGGATGAGACCACCCATATCTTTTTCTCAGATCAAACGATGTGCTGCCCTCCTTCTTAGGCACGAGAGGCGCCGGAATTTTGAGTTAAGCGTACGGCACAGCCAATCTTGCCTCCCTTTCGAGTCCATTCGACCAACACACATACTGCAGTGGCGAAAAGGGGGCCACCCTTTCCGTTGATCTTGCCTGCCCTCTCGGGAACCCGGTGTGCTCGCGGACCTAATAACATGCTCTTGTGATCCGATGGCCTTCTCTCCAATCATGTAGCTTCGAGAGACATCTCGACGTGTCACTCGACTCCCGCTCGAGCACATTCTGAACTTTGATAGCCGTCAAGGAGGGGATAAATGCGTGATTAGGAATCGAGAAATCGCTGAACCTCTCTGAGAGGACCAACTGAGCGCTTCTGGCTGTCGCTAATGGCGCGCGGAGAAGCTGGAGATCCTTTGACTCCCGCCAATCATGCCAGCAAGCCGGGAAGACGCGTTGGAATGCAGCCTTCGCAGCTGTCACTTATCCATCACAGAGCATCCGCGGCGCAGGAAACGTAGCATCACGCCCTTTCGGCCGACTCCTCGATCGTTTGTCCCCCCTTCCAACCCTCGTCGAACGAAGCGGATGTCCGCGACGCGGAAGCGTGGAGAACATGGGTGGTACCCGCCGCAGCCTTGGGGGCCGTGAGATCAAGAATGACAAAGTGGTCTCTGGACGAGCCACATCTTCTTCGTATCACATGAATAGGACCGTCTACCAGGACGGGATACCCTGACCCTGCTCCGTTCTTCCCAACTCGGCGAGGTCTAGCGAGCGGGATCTTGCAAGTGATGCTCCCAATAGTTTTCGTGGTTACCTATTCATACCGGCGCGAGAGGCGGCAGCGAGCGCATGACACAGTCCACGAAATAAACGTACATACCTGACGAGTTTCATGTCCGTGATGGTCAATACTCGAGACCCGTGTCCGCCTGGCCGTTCTCTCAGGGCGCACTGTTGGTTTGAATCAAGTAGGGATATATGACAGCTAGAGGCGGCTGGACTGAGGGGATCGAGTTTTGCGTCGAGGTAGAATTTTCTCCCTACGAATTATGCGAATTCTCTGTAGAGCAACTAGATCAAAGATAATCATTACCATTCGAGGACGCCTCTTCGTTTCAACGAAGAAGAGAAACAGACTTGAACATGATTCTGTAATCTTGATAGCACGGAATTGATCATATATCACTTAGACACATGTACCATTTGATATCCTCAACGAATCCCCATCTCTTGGGTGAACTGGTCAAATAGGAGTACAATATTTGATTTCAACATCAGCCGCGTTTGATAGGGAGAATATACGTACAGGAGACCTGACATACCACTTTGAATCTTTGGCGCGGCCATCTCAGCTCGGTGTTTTAAATAAGAATAATTCGGGGCGGGGGAAAGCTATTGTTCCCTTTACTATTTTCGAATAGACCGAGGGCACAGTCATGTCATGCTACTGCGGTTTTCCATCGTTTCCCTCCTCTTCTCCAATTTTTCTTCTTCTCCCTTCTATTCTTTCAGCATATGGTCCCTATATCTTCTCCCGCTTGAATATGGCGATACTCCCCAAGCAAACACACAGTGCACGTCAAGGCGTCCCACCGATTTCGTGTGTTCTTTCTGTTCTGTACATTCCCACCTACCTAGCAATGATTTTTCCACATCTCGAGTTACCAGTTTCACGGGAATACAAAGGGGGCGTAGCAGGGGCTAGGGACCCAACCTTACACAAGTATCTGTCGCTCTATTGTCCCGATTCCCATGAGGAGTATCTCGACAGACATAGGGAATAAAGCTGCTCCAGGGGATACCAGTAGTGCCACAAAAGTTTTCATAGAATTGCCATAGATCCGGATAATGAGACTTACTGGCTCAAAGCATGTCCCACAACCATTCCATATTGCACAGCATGTATACAATAAACGAATTGGCACCAAATTGGTTTTATTTCTGGTATACCTAGCGAACGCAGCGGTGATTGACGCGTATCAACTCGGTCTCACCACTTCATCTCTGCTTTGTACTAACGAAGATCCATTTGCCATACCGTATAACCTCATCGTGCAATCTGATCTTATTTTTCTGTTTACCATCTTCTCGAACCCACCAATCTCAGTGTTTGTGCATTGCTTATTGACCGAGAAACGGGCTCCGAGGTGGGACTGGGAGAAGACCACCTTGACATAATGTACAACCGCAACTATTTTTTCTCCCTTTTTTTTGTCTTCTTTCTGTGTTCCTGACGGGGAACCAAGGCATGCCGCTCAAACCATCTCTCTAAATCTGCCTCCTGCCTCTCTATGCCGGGACTGAAACGCGAATTGAATGCCAAGCCTTCATCCAGAGGCCTGGACCAATGCGAGTATGATTACTGATGGAAAGTAATGAGACCATCCACAAAAACGAAAGAAGGCGCGCAAAATTCAACCCCTGAACTCCTGATGTGCAATTATTATTCGGTGCCAATAGACACGAGAGCCTTTCGTGCAGCGAGTGGCCAAGTTTAGTCATTCTTGGGAGAAGTGGGCGAACTGCGAAACATGTTAGAACATACTCGGCTGTTGTCGAAATCAGAGACAACTTACAACTTGGGGCTCGTGCTGCCGCCGGGTGCAGGGGTCTTGGGCGACCACTTAGGTGACTGCCATCATATTAGTAAACGTTCACTTGGGAGCGATGCCGATTGTGACTTACCGAAGGCGAGTACCCGGGGCTGGTTGGAGATTGGCTGTTGTACTGGGGACTCGTGGGGGAGTAGTTGTGTGCAGGCGAAGTCGGCGAGTAGTTGGGAGAAGCCGGACTGTACGACGGAGACGCCGCAAGGTTGGGAGACGTTGGACTGTAGTTGGGACTCGACGGCGAGTACGAAGGAGAGTTGGCTGCAGGCGACGTGGGAGAGTAGTGACGCGGAGACGACGGCGAAGTCGGCGAGTAACTGGGCGAACTGGGGCTGTAACTCGGGCTGGTCGGGCTCGTTCCAGAAAAGCCAGGAGATGACGGGGAGAACGAGGGAGACGATGGACTGAACTGCGGGGAGCTGGCAAAACGGCTGCCACCCATCATAGGCGAAGTCGGGGAGTAGCCGGCTCCTGGAGACGTGGGCGAGTAGCTGAATGGCGACGTGGCAGATGCACCAAATGGACTCGTTGCGCCAGGACTGCGGCCACCATACGGACTGGCTCCTCCGAATCCACCATACTCGGAGAGACCGCCAGCGCCACGGGGACTGTCCGAGCCGGTGATGGGCGAGAATGAACCTGCCATGCCCATGGATGGGTCCGTGAAGCCCATGAGGCCCGAATCTGCAATGGGCGAACGCATGTCGTACGGTGTGGCTGCACCGTCGACTTGGCCTCCCTTGACCATCATGCCAGGCATGAGACCCATGCGCGAGTTGTCCGAAATCACCGTATCGAGCATCTTGGGGTCGAGCATCACATCGAAATGTCCCGTGCCTACAGGCGCAAGCTGACCCAACAGCACGTTTTCGGAAATACCACGGCAATCGTCCATCTCGCCGGTTGCGGCCGCCTCCAAGAGAATCTCGACAGTCTCCTCGAACGAACATCTCATGAGAGCACCAGTGTCTGCTCTGTTGATACCATGACGAGTGACGGCAGCAATACTACCGCGGTAGGTCATGACATCGACAAGCAAGGCAAGATGGCGTTCGTTGACGTAGGAGCCATCGAATGCAAGCACACGTCGCAACTCGTTGAGCAGAGAGCCTCTGGCAGCTTCGATACCGAAGACCTCGACCGTCTGCCACAAATCGTTGGAGGTTGTGCGAGTGGAGTCGACGCCTTCAACGGCCAACACCTCTCGGAGCGCTGTACCTTGCGTGTCCAGGTACCATTCCTCGCAAAGAGCATCACCCTTCTTCTGGACAAGCGCGCCATTGGGGTCAATGGCCGGTCGTGGAGCTTGATTCAGGAAGGCCTTCTCAATACCCTTCACACCACGAAGAGTCAGGGTGTTCAGCAAGTGTTCTCCCAACTTCTTGAGCATGACATCCTGCTCGCCCTCTTCGTCAGAGTCCTCCTTATCCTTGACACTGCGGATACGGATAACCTGCTGATCGGCGTTGTTGTCACTGCTGATGACGGCAAGATCCTTGGGATAGTCCTCCTTCAGTCGCGCAGCGACGTCGTCAACAATCAAGTTCTTGTCCAGCATCTTTTGGCGGTCAAGAGTGATACGCAGCAGCCAGCGGGACTGCAGATTGAGGGCCTCTTGGCCTTCGCTAAAGACCATGAAGTAAGAATCAACTATGTCCGTGTCATCGGGAATGATGGTGGACTGGATATCAGGATCATAGTAGATCTCAATCTTCTCCGTCACAGCCCGCATGTTGGTGTGCTCGACGGTACTTCGAAGTCTCTTCGCAACGTCCTGGTTTTGTCCACCCTCCTTAAGGTAAACCATCATCGAGGGCGTCTTGATATCCTTTGCGACGTTCAGAATTTCCTTGAGACGCGGCACACCGAGAGTGACGTTCTTGGAAGAAACACCAGTGAAATGGAAGGTGTTCAACGTCATCTGTGTGGCGGGCTCACCAATAGACTGTGCGGCAAGAACACCCACCATCTCACCAGGATGGACCAACGAGCGAGACCACTGACTCTCCAACTCGCCCATGATGTGGTTGAAGGCGGCCTTGGTCAGGCGGTGGTGCATAGCCAGTTGCTTGAACGAGAGACGGGAGCGCAAAAGTGCCTTGAAGAACAAGGTGGAGTTGTGATCGGCCTCTTTGGAGATGGGGTCATTGCCCTTGACCACCACCATTCTTTCCAGCAGGCCCTTGACAGCTGGAATTACATCTCTGGGGTCCAAGTTGCTGCGCTTGGAATCGTCGACTCGGAGGAACTTCTTGGTGGACTCGATCAAACGAGTGATGTTCAGCGGCAGCTGGATAGCATCTTCCAGCTTTTCCGACTTGAGCTTGATCTCACGTAGGAAATCACGGTCGATGGAGATCTTTTCAAACTCTTCATCGAGTAGCTCTTGTACCTCGGCATCACCAATCATGATGTTGCCCGCGTTCTCAATAGCCTCAGAGATGGCACTGCCACCCTCCATGACATCGATGCGGTAGCGTCGCTCAAAGTCAACAGTTCGCAGGGCCCAGTGATCCATGAATTGCTTCTCCACAATCATGGCATCTACACCATCTTCACCGTAGATGAACTGAATGATGTCACCCAGCGAGTTGCGCACGGTGCCGTCGTACCTGGCGCTGACATCTTCAAGAGCCTTGACCAGACGTCGCTGGATGTAACCAGTTTCTGCTGTCTTGACAGCGGTATCGATCAAACCTTCACGACCAGCCATGGCGTGGAAGAAGAACTCGGAAGGAGTCAGACCTCGCAGATACGAGTTCTCGATGAAGCCACGAGCCTCGGGTGAGTAGTCGTCCTTGGTGAAGTGAGGCAGAGTGCGGTACTTAAAACCAAACGGAATACGCTTTCCTTCGACGATCTGCTGACCGACCAGAGCAGACATTTGAGAAATGTTGATGGAGGAACCCTTGGAACCGGAATCGGCCATGAGCTTGGCATTGTTGATATCCTTCAAACTCTTTTGAGTTGTAGTACCAGCCTTGTCACGGGCAGCGTTGAGGGCGACCGAGACCTTACTTTCAAAGGTCTCTCGAATGTTCATACCAGGAAGCGCTTCAAGCACGTTGTTGGTAGCCTGCTGGGTCAGGTCGGCAACAATTTCCTTCTGGGCATCGATGTGAGCCTGAATCTTTTCGATCGTAGGCTTATCCGGAATGGTGTCACCGATACCGATACTGTGACCCCAGTGCAAGAGCCAGTAGTTGACGACACGTTGGCACCCATTAAGAAAAGCCATCGCACCCTCGGGACCAAGCTCATTGTAGCACAGGTGAATGACACCACCAGCCGCAGCACCGACAATCTTCTTGGCAGGCAGTCCGAAGAGAAGCTCACCAGACTGAATGCAGATACCCTCATCCTCGAGCGGGTTCCAGGCAGAGCCGCCACCCGGCTTGTTGTACAAGCTGATTTCTGTCGGGATCACCATGCTGACAATCTGCTTGCCAGTCCAGCGGGGCCTGGGCTTCAGGATGGCCGGCTGTGGAATGATTCCATCCCAGTTCGGGACCCACAGCATGATGTTCATAACCATCTCCTTGTTCATGAAAACGTCACGTCGGCACATCTTGTAGATACCAGCCAATGTATCTTGCACAATACCCATCAAGGGACCGTTTCGTTGAGGGGACACGATGTTGATTGGAACCAGACAGAGCTCCTTCACTTCAGCACGAGTCTCTTCGGTTTGAGGAACGTGCAAGTTCATCTCGTCACCATCGAAATCAGCGTTGTAAGGCGACGTGACTGACAGGTTCAGGCGGAAAGTCGAATAGGGCATGACTCTGACTCGGTGACCCATCATGGACTCTTTGTGTAGAGACGGCTGTCGATTGAAGATGATGAAGTCACCATCACGGATGTGTCTCTCCACCTTCCAGCCCCATTCCAACACAATGTCGGCTCTGTTCTTGTGGTGTCGCAAGTCTACTCGGGATCCGTCGGATCGAATGATGTACTTCGCACCGGGATGCTCGGTAGGACCATTGCGGACACAAGCAGTGAGCTGCTCCTGGTTGTACATGGTGACGGTCTCGGGATACGTCAATGTACGGGCGATACTTCTAGGAACGCCAACTTCGTCAAGAGACAAGTTGGCATCGCCAGTAATGACGGTTCTCGCAGAGAAATCGACACGTTTACCCATCAGGTTACCACGCAGACGACCCTCCTTGCCCTTGAGACGAGCACGGATCGACTTGACAGGACGACCGCTCTTTTGCAAGGCCTGCGGTTGACCAGCAATATCGTTGTCCATCAAGGTGGCAACGTGGTACTGAAGCAGTTGCTCGAACTCGGCCGCAATGTGGGCTGGGGATCCCTCCTGAATAGCCTGTTTGACGTTGCCGTTTGCGCGAATGATGTCACCTAGCTTGTAGGTCAAATCATCCTCGTTGCGCATACCGGTTCCAGTTCCGTCCATGGAAATGCTAGGGCGAACTGGCGGAGGCGGGACCGGTAGGACTGTGATGACCATCCACTCGGGTCGAGCGTAGTCGGTGTTTAAACCCATGTCGATCAGGTCGTCGTCTGAGATTCGCTTCAGGATGTTGAGGGCCATTTCAGGCGTCAGGAGACGTTTATCTTTGACCTTGTTATTGTCATCATCCTTCTGCTCGAAGTTGGCCCACAGCTGGAGCGCGGTCTGTCGGATCTTGGGCTGGGTATTGCCACAGCCACCGTGGTTCGGCTTCTGGGCCTTGTTACCAGGCTCGTATTCTCCATCCTCCTTGGGAGGGTCGTTTGCGCAGATGTTCTTGTCCTTGCAAACACTCCAGACTTCTTGGAATCGCTTCTTCTTGTCACGAATGTTGCAGGCTTGCATGAAGTCTGGGTTGCTCTAGACACGGGAAGGTCAGCATTGAAAAAGTACGGGTTCATGGCATCATCAAGGCAATACTAACTCTGTCTTCCAGGACCTTGCTGCAATTGTGACAGACGGATTCGAGAATCTTTTTTATCTTCTTGATGAAGCCAGGATGGTAGACAGGTTTTGCTAGCTCAATGTGACCAAAGTGACCAGGACACTCGTTCATGCTCTGTTGGCAAGTCGCACACTTGAACTGGCGATCGACGGAGCCAAGTCGAGGATCGTTCAAACCACTGACGCGTGGTTTCTGGCGAGACTCATCCATCGTCTCCGGATACATGATGTGAGCAACACTCATGTTCTTGATCTCTTCGGGCGAGAGGAGACCGAATTGGATCTCCTCCACCGTCTTGAGTGGCGCATCAGAGTGCAAAAAGGTAAGGTTCGCCATGATGGCGTGTCGGTGTGGGTTCGATTATCGATGTAGAGCTCGAAAGATGCGGGCAGTGAACGGCAGGTGCCGACTCAAGTAAATGGCCAGGCAACGGGTCCTCAAAGCCGCGGGCGGTACGAGGACAAAGGAGCGATGAGAAGATCGCAGCGGGCAGCAGGAACGCGAGACGTGGATGCGACCGTGCGGGAATCGTAAAATCGTGATGCTGCCGGGAATGAGCAGCTGCGGTCGCAGAAATACAGTATATAGGATACAGTCGTCGGCTTCGAATGGAATGTCGCTCCTGCCGTCGGGCGAGGAGAAGGAAACGAGGCGTGACGGTGACAAAGAAACGCGATGTGAGATGGGTCGGCTGGCAGAAAGGACCAGTGCCAATCCAGAGGCCAAAGGCCTTAGGCAGCTGCACCTACTCCAGGGTGGCGCAACAAATCTGCCGCGTCGCAGTCCGGGGAATCGGTAGAAGCGCGGTCGCTCGAGATGATCACAAGGTCGGAATATCGCTGGCGATAGGCGGGCGCGATGTCCGACGCGCAATGTGATGAGAACTTGGCGATGGATGTTGTTTGGGTGATGGGGGGCAACACCAGGACGTGAGGCCGATGGAGAGAATTTGATGCTCAATTGCCAGTGCAGTCGCGCTAGCGTGCTGCCTTCTGGCTGGAGTGCTGCCATTGGCCAAATTGGCAGGGGGGCGCTAACGGGAGGTACCTCAGTCCTGGGCTTGAGGCCCGTGCGCTAGCTCGATTAGGACAAACCGGGCTGGATGCTGGTTTCGTGATTGTTGCCAGCTGCTTTGTGTTTCTTTTCTAGTAAACCTCTAATTGCCTGATTCTTAGGCTTAATTGTGTATCAAGATACTGCATAAGTCATGGCGCATCTGTCAGACTTTCATGTTGGCTGTAAATTGGTCATTATAAATCGTCATATCGTCAATTCGTGTCTATCCATCCCTAGGTGCGTGTACAAAATAGCCCAAGTACCTCTAGATAGTGACAGACCTGAGCACCTCGCCGGTGAGTCAACAGGGCGTCCAGCAACAACATTCCGTTCTTGCCTTGATCCAAACATACAAGACATTTTCCATGCCATGGCACGCTTATTTCCAGGCAATACTGAATTCGTGCTCTCATCATTATAAGTGCTGTGTTCTAGCGCATGCAAGCCTACCTTGACTCACGCAAGGGTGAGCAGCTGCATCAGTTACACATCGCTACAGAAGCCTGTGCGTGGCGATCCCCCATTAGTAACCTGATCTGGGGATGGACCCGTAGGTCTACAGTACATATGCTTGCTGGTGGCTGCAATGCACGTCCATAAAGGTAAGCATACCTCCTCATGACTGATATCTCTATCTTCTCCTGCTTTTGGCTTTTGCAGCAGGCCTCTTGCCACCGGCTGCAGCCTTGTCTTCCGCGTCACCTTCGTGGCCCTCACCTGCTTCGCCCATGCTCCTCCTACGAACAGTTCCAGTAGAGACGGCCACAAACTCCTCCTCGCTATCGCTAGCACCCAGGTCAAATAATACTGGCATTCTGAAACCAGTGCCACTTCCCCCCTTGCCATCATCATAACCCTTGATCCGGGGATCGAGCGTCAGCACGTCGATATCTTCGTCTTCGGCATCGAGTTGCCTCCTCTTGATCTCTTCCTGTGGGTGTATATCAAATTCGTCTTCCTTCTCCACATACTCGACGTTCTCCTCGACCTCCATAAAATCGGGGGCGAGCGCTGACCACTTCTGCGGGCTTGTTACGCTCCAGATGTAGATGCGTCCTGTCTCGAGTCCACAAGCAGCAAGCACAGGACGGTGTGGGTGCCACTCGATGACGCCTTGCTCTTCCTTCGGGCCCTCCAGCATGCGCACCAGGGAGCCGTGACCACGCTCCCATATGTAGATCTCGTGGTTGTTGTACGTTGAAGCTGCAACATATTCGCCTGTGGCACTGAAGGTGACGTGATTCCATGATAGACGATTAACCACATCTTGAAATTTGTGCTCGAGGGGCACCTGTATCGTGTCCGGGTCGAGGTCTTCGGCCGACAGGTTCGGTACGTTGAACGTCCTTATGATCCGATCCTGCGAATTGACAAGGATCTCTCTTCCAGAGGCTGTCAAACGGGCCGTCGTGACAACACCGCTGCATATCTTTTCGGACCAGATGATTTCGTGTGTGCTCGTATCGAGGATGTTCAGCTTGCCCTTGTTCGTGCCAGCCAATATGTGATCGCCCGTGGCCGAGTACACCGTCGCGGTTGTCTGCTGCTTGGCATCCTCTTTGGCATGCTTCTCTTTCGTCGTAGTATCTGCGTCCTCGTTGTGCCTTCTCGGTGCCGATGGTAAAGTGTGCTTGACATCGATCGGGTCGGTAACGTCTACCAGGCATGGGGCCTGCTCGAAGATGGAGGCGACGAATTGGTGGTGATTCCAGGGATGTAGATCAGCTGTGTAGACTGGAGCTCTAAACCTGACTTCTCTGTACGGTGTTCCGTCGTCCAGATCCCATAGCACTGCCCTCCACCCTTGGCATGCGCTCAACAAGTACCGCCCGCATCGCGACCAACTCAAACTAGTGATGGCCGCTCTATGACCACGAAGCTTGCGCGCCACGCCCATCGTCTCCAGATCCCACACGACGACAGTGCCATCTACGCGCCCTGATGCGAGACAATCGCCTCGTCGATTGAAGCGTAGACATGTTGTATGGCCGGAGCGTATCGTGTTCGTGATGTTCTCCGGATAGTCTTGCAGGAGGTAATCGTCGCTGAGAAGGAGATTCATCGTGGCGGCGGAGGGAGGCAGAGAAGATCTGCCTATGTAGAGCCTCAATTGTTTGCGGCGATCATGAGATTCTGGCAAGCGACATCTTCGTGACGGGTACTCGCGCTGTGGTGAGTCGCATGCAACTTGCGATCGAGAAACGATTTCTCACCAGCCTCGCGGGTTAGCAGCAGCGGAATGATGCAAGGCTAGAGCACCGTTAAGCTTGTGGTTTCCGCTGATCTCAGGGATTCGACAGGGGCCAACCCGCTGAAACCCCACCATGTGTCAACCCCCACCAGCCCACCAAGAAGATTGAATGTTCTTTCTAAACTCGGGCGTAGATCTAAAGATCGAAAGCGCATACACATTCTTTCGTGCCGCATATTCCTTTCGGACATTTCTCATCTATTCTAGGATTTCTGTGGCGAGAGTGTAGCCGGTATTCGTGCTTATGCCGGTTGTCAGAAGCCATGGCGAACTCAAGGTAGAAGGGGACATCATGTAACGTTATGCAAGTGACTAACACGGCGCAGATTTGAATATGTCAAAGGCTTTGAGCAGCCCGACCTTTTGCTTCCCAACACGTGGATAGTCGTGAGGATAGATGGACGCGGATTCACCAAGTATGGTCATACATCCAAGGAGACACGTTCTGCAAGCTAATATCATTGCAGACTATGCACAAAGTATGAGTTTGAAAAGCCCAACGATCGACGAGCCCTCGATCTCATGAATGCTGCTGCCAAGGGCGTCATGACTGAGCTTCCAGACATTACCATCGCATACGGTGTTAGTGACGAATACAGGTAAGATGCCCAAGGTATTTTTACGGCTTCGTATGACTGAAAGCTACAGCTTCGTATTCCATAAAACATGCACATTGTTCGAGCGGAGATCAAGGTATGCGCCAAGATATATCACGAATTTGATTCTCTTTTTGCTCATTATATATTCAGCAAGCTCGTCTCTACCATTGTGTCCACATTTACGGCGTATTACGTCCATCTGTGGTCGCAATATTTCACCGACTCGCCTCTGTCGCCGCCATTCCCAAGTTTTGATGGGCGAGCTGTCTGCTACCCGAGTGTACAGAACTTGCGCGACTACATGAGCTGGAGACAAGTGGATTGTAAGAAATCCATGATCTTTTCTGAGTCTCCGATAACTCATGCCTGAACAGGTCATATCAACAACTTGTTCAACACGACGTTCTGGTGCCTGGTCCAGCAAGGTGGCATGTCAGGAACGGAAGCCGAAAAGTTCCTAGCCGTGAGCCATCCCGTGCCAGAGAGCATAAGACAGCAGACTAACTGGTGTCTAGGGGACTGTTTCAGCCGACAAGAACGAGATCCTGTTCTCCAGATTCCACATCAATTATAACAACGAGCCGGAGATATACAAGAAGGGCAGCGTTGTAGTTCGGGATGTAAGATTTTCTGTTCCAGAATGTAGTTGTTGTCTTTGCTGACCTCGGCAGTATGAGCTTGTCGAAACAGGCAGTCAGAATGCTGCAGAAATTGCAGATGACATTGCCGAGCCAGAGAAGCAGTCCAAGACTCAGAGGGAGAAGGACAGGAAGCAAAGAGCCAAGGCGCGGGTGGTGGTGGAGCATCTTGATATCATCAAGGACGACTTCTGGGATAAACGGCCTTGGCTCTTGTCCAACAAGCCTGGCAAGGTGCCGAAACAGACGTAACGCGATTGTCGGTGGCCTGTCAACTCGTACCGGTTGCATAGTCTGGCAGCAGCCACATGAGTTCGGCCAGCGGCTATGTCGTTGGCGACAGCAAGTAGTCGGGGATGATGCAGAATCAACATCACCTGCTAGCTTTCCGTCGCTTTTCTTCCTTCCGTGCCCGTCGCGCTGCTCTCCTTGCTCTTCGCTGCTCTTTTGTCTCGCCAGCTTTTTCTGCCTCCTTGGCTGCCTTCTTGACTGCCTTCCTTTGCTTCTTCTTCTCTGCCTTTTGCTTGGCCCTCTCGGCAGCTACAGCCTTTGCAGCCTCCTCGGCTTTCCTCTTCTTCTTCTCTTCCCGCCGTGCTCGCCTTTCCTCTTTTGTTTCTTGCCTCTCCTCAGCAGCAGGCGTGCCGGCTCCGCTGTCCGGAGGCGTCAGTAGCCCGGAGACCTGGTCGACCGTCCCTCTGAGCAGTCCGCCGCTGACAAAGCATGTGTAGAGCCCGCGGTTCCCAGTGTACTTCTTCGCTCCCCTGGCCGTGATCTTCTCAATGTCCAGCTTGCCGCCGCCGACCGTCTGTTTCATGGACCCAGATGTGGTGTCGATTCCCTTGAGCGCTTGGTCGAACGCGTTAAGCCACCAGGCCTCCTGCTTGTGGTCCTTCTTCGAGCCGAGGCCGCGGCCATCGCTGCCCTCCTTCTTGATGAGAATGTGGTGCTTGAGACCGGTGTCGTCGCTGGTCGGGTGTAGAGAATGGCCCTTTCCCCTCCACCCTTGCGACGTCAGCAGGGCGTGGGCGTCGAGTCTGGACATTTTGATGCGGAGTTCGATCTGCCCTGTGAAGTCTTTCAAATGCGCGGCGCAAGGAGGAAAAACACAAACGGAAAATGAGAGTCTGGTTATGCGCCGGTTGCCATGGTTCGCTACCGCCGGTGGATTCTGGAATCGAAACTTTTGCGAGACCCTGGAGCCAAAAAGTTTGGTGTGGGGTCCCTAATGAAGCGACTTCCTTGTTATCGATACCAACGCGACGACTGAATACTGTACTGTGTGCCTTTGTATCGCACTGCAAGTTCGCACTATGCAAATACTATCCCTGGGGTTGTCACTAAGAAATACTTCACTTTTATTTAATGTACTCGATGTATGCCTGTAGTATTCTGACTCAAGGGATCTTATCTTCAACCAGTCCATTTGATTCAAGCTTAGCATCTAATTCAGGAGGTAACGAAGATATAAATTCTGTCTAGACTTTTGAAATGACCTTAGCACGACTTTGAATAAAGAGAGACTGTAGAGCGTTGTATATTCGCAGGCACAAGACTTGCAGCTATATAATTCCTTGTTTGATCGACTTCCTTTTGAGGATTGCTAGGTAACTTGAAGACACAAAACTACCTAGCTCGAAGGATATGTTAGAAATCATACATGATTGAAACTTGATCTAGGAGTGCCAATACCATTAAGTCTATCATTTATGTATAAAAACCAACAATGATTGACCATAAGGCGATGGCTCGACTGGGATATCAATTGAAGGCACCGTATGAAATAAAACATGCAGTATAAATACAACCGACTGTATTCTTGTCTTCTATCTACCTTTCACAAATTTCTCCCACTGATGACCCCTCTCTTCATAGCCAGCACTAGGACCTACATGCATCTCCCGCCAGCACCGGGCACAGTATATGTCATCGTCGCAGCCTAAGCATCGTATGGCTCCATCCTCCAGACATACCGTACACCAGGTCTTGCTATCTTCGTCTGTATAGCCGTGGCGCTTGATAACGCCGGGCACTGGGCGGTCTTCAGGAGCGAATGTAGGTGCGATAGGCAGGCCTAATTCATCGACTTGTGACGTTGGGGCCGATGGAAGTGTACGACTGTCACTGCCCAGTCCCCCCAGCTTAGCCATGCGCGATGTGATATCAGCCTCGAATTCGGCATCGTTATCGGAGGGTCCTGGGATATCCGGTTGTTCTTGTAGCTCTGTGGGGACCGCTGGGAGGTCGAATGGATCCGAGTCTGTTTTCTTCCGGTCATCATTCGGTGGCCGGGAAGACTTGGCGGCTTCTGCTTTTGCCTCGGGGGCATTCGTTCTCTCCCAATCGACCTCATCCATGGCTTGAGCAAGAACATCGTCGATATCCCTTGTCATCTCTTCCCTGTCCGAGTCATCTTCAGATTGATCTTCATGAGTTCCTTCTTCAACGTGTGCAGAGGCATTGGATTCCGGTTCATGCAAAGAGGCCGTGCCAAGCTCTTCGAGGAGCGCAGTCACCCTTTGGTGCTCGTCCTGTTTGCTCTGGTTGACCTCTTCGGCAATTTCTTCAAGCCATTGCTCATCGGAGCGAAGATCTGCGAGGAGCTCTTCCAAGGTCTGGTCATCGGTATCCAGCAAGTCGTCTATGCTGTCATGCCCAGGAGCGGAGTCCGACTGACTACTCGTCCCTCCTGGTGTGGCTTGTTGCGATGTGCCTATGTCAGTGCCTGCATCTGTAGGGATGGACCGAGGCTGTGCTTGTTCAGGGGTGGTGGATGGCGGCGTTGCATCTGCTTGTTCGCGAAGGCTCTTCAAGCGGTCCGATAATCCATCTTCCCTGGAGGCCGCCTTGGCCGGCTCGATGACAGCTGCAGTTGATAACCTTATGGCACGTTTAGCATGGTCACTTGTGCGTTTCTGAAGCCTTCTCCGGTCCGATTCCAGAAAGACCGGCGCGAAGGGGGGATCTTACTTTTTGCCATCATCCAAATTCAAAGTGGTTGGCTTCAAGGCATTTAGACGATCCAGGAGGTTCTTGTCTGGTGCCGCGGGGTCGCCCATGGTGGGACTTCAGGTCTATGGTAGAAGGTTGCGCCAAAGAGAGATACAATAGAAAAGACAATGTGCGCAATGTGAAGTGGTGCTTGTTATGCACTGTACAGCAGGGCTGATTTTCTTTGATGGTATCTGGTATGTGAGGCGTTTAGTTATCTGATCGATCAAGATGTCGCATTTGGATGGAGATCTGCGACTTGCTTTCGCCTAACGACACGTGCTGAGCCAAAGTGGATTCCAGTTCAACAGCTCGGCGTTTTGACTTTGTAACTTTGTCACTTTGTTCTAGAAGCCACAGACTGTTCTTTCTAGAATTACAAATACCTGGACTGCCTTATGACTGAGATTTTGCCATTTCAGCCACATGTTTTGCCCCAGCCTCACAACGAGAAAGATCATCGTTCCTCTAAAAGTCCGGAGTACCCTCTTCAAGGCCAGCCGGGCCCCGCACATGTTGAGTGCCACCGTGCATCTTTACTACCACCATAAGCAGCTTGCAGGCTGTGTTTTTATGTGGCAAGTCACCCGCTGCGGCACGGGGAATAAGGCTTGAAAGGACAAGACAGATCTAAGCCTCTCTGGCCCGGGAATTCTCATTCGTCAGTTCGGATTGTAATGTGAGATTGACACATCCGAGCCAATTAGCCATGCCAGTTCCGTCGAATGCCCAGAGAAGCCAGAGCAGAGCTAGGCTGGTTTGAGGTCATGTTGATCATAGGATTGGCGAAGGATCGCACCGAGCTAGGTTTATGGGCTGTTTGCATCACCTTGATGCTATCGTCAGAGGCACTTTCCTCCCTGACTCCTCCACTCCTTCAGGAAAACATTCCGAGCTTGGAACCTTGCAAGCAGAAGATGGACTCATTCCATACTGGCGACCACGATGAGAGATCCCAAGCTCGCCAAGTGTATAAACTGGTGGGCCGCAATATAGCCACGACAGGACTGGTAACCGATGCGCTGTGGGGCTTTTGGCGGACTTTTCAGAGTTGTGATTGCTCCCCTCGGGAATCAAGCTTAAATCGAAAGTCAAATTGCGCAGAAGGGTCCACCGTCCTCTAAGGTATCCGAGCCGAGCTGCTGTCGAAAGTGACGGACATAACGGGGGACAAGTATTACGCCGAACATAACGACAACAAGCTGGCGAGTTGGTGGAAACTTGATTCTTTTATGATCACCTCATCTAGGACTTTGTAGTGCGACCTGTTATGTCATGCCAAGCGTGTGTGAGAAACAGAACGACTGGACGGGAATCCGAAGTCGCCATGTCATCAGGTAGGTACCATGTTCCTGGGTGATGCAACAGGCATCGTTTCTTAAACGGAGCCAGCGGTGCTAGCGACCCCGACTGGCGATCTTGGCAGTCAAATGGTGCCGGGGGCGGTGCCCATATGGGTCTCCCTTAGAGGTAAAAGATTGGGGTATCGACCTTGTACAGGGCGTCATCATTGGGCATAATCAGCAAACCCGCGAGCCTTTCTCGGACCCTTCGCCCCCCGGACATTACTTAAAAAGTGCATCACCGCCCTGTTCAAGGCTGAAACGTTTCCGGTGACCACATTCCAACACCTATCGTGATTCACGACCCAAACCTTGGACAAGTCATTTTTCAGAACTGCATATATTCACCTGCAGTCATCTTTGCTTTTTCTCCCGATCTCCGCTTGCAGCAGAGCTTCTAGAACAGTTCTAGTACTCCTTTTTTCTTTTGGTACAACCTCTTGCGCGCCAGTACTACTTTGATACATCGACTTGCGGCAATCACTCCACCTGGTCATTTAGTCGGCATGAAGTTTTCCAGCACACTTATCGCCGTCACGGCAGCGGGACAATGCGCGCATGCCGCCGTTGTACCCATCGCCGATGACGTTCAGTTGCTGTCGTGGTCATCCGAAGACAACACCTACTCCAAGCGCTCGGAATCCGAGGAATTATGGAAGAGGAAGGGCGGCGGCGGCGGCGGTGGCCGCGGCGGTAGCTCCGGTAGCTCCGGCAGTTCGGGGAGCTCAGGAAGCTCGGGAAGTAGCAGTTCTTCAGGTTCATCATCAGGTAGGTCAGGGTCATCGGGTTCGTCAAGCTCGTCCGGCTCGTCTGGGGGCTCATCAAGCTCTTCATCAGGCTCGTCGGGTTCGCGTGGCGGATCTTCAAGCTCCTCTTCAGGATCATCAGGCTCATCAAGTTCATCAGGTTCGGGGTAAGAATGACAGCATCTCTTCTTTATCGCGTGACTCGTATATTAACTCGGTTCTATCAGGCGAGGCTCATCGGGATCCTCAAGTTCAAGGTGAGTATTCAAAAAGAAGACCACCTAGCGTCGCTGACTTTATTAACTCTGTGTCAATAGTCTAGGATCCTCGTCATCGAATTCTGGCGGCCGGACCACCACGGGCAGTGGTGTCAAGCCATCATATGGTTCCGGCGGTAGATACTATAGCGGAGGCGCAACACAGCCATACAGAGCAGGCAGCGCCAGCATCGGCAGTGGCATCGTACCTGGACTCTTCCTTGGCTCGGCTCTCGGATTCTGGGGCGCCTACTGGCTCGCCGGAGCGTATCACTACCCATACCACTCCCCCTACAGCTTTCACAACTCTACAACCAACCAGAACGAAACCAAGCCTGTCGAGTGTCTCTGCAAGACAGACGAGGAGTGCGGCTGCGAGGACAATTCTTCCGACGAGTCATACATGTCCAGCATTCTCGGAAACGGCAGCTACAGCGGCTTGAACCAGTCTGTTGTTACTGTGGCGAACGTTAACGGCACCGACACGATCTTCATCAATGGAACCTTGGCCAACGGTACGACTGCCTCTGGCGGCACTGAGGATCCCAATGCTGCCGGTAGCATGAAGTCACTCCTCCAAGCTGCAGGATGGTGGCCACTAGCTGCCACCGCGCTTGCTCTTGCTTATGTAGTATAAACGACCTACACGACGATTCGCACGAACGAGCTTTGGAAGATGATGATCTTCTATGAGCTCATTTTACGACGACCCTTGTATTATGATTTTTTTCTGAAACCATTATGACGATAGTGGAAGGCAAAAGATCCGGCCTTCCTCCCTTTGATTTTCTGGGAAGAATGCTATGCGCGACGAAGGTGCTTCATCGAACTCGGGGGCTGCGGAATTTCGATGGAAAGGATGATGAAGACCAACGATGATACCCTTACGCGACAGTGTGGCGAGTCTTACAGTCCTAGTAATTAAGTTTCTTGGATCTCCAGTTATGGGACCATATGAGTCGCCTCGCTTGATTTGACGCGCAATCCGTGATAGTAGCCCGTGTCTCGTACTGCAAATGGATCACCCTTGAGATTTCATGAAGATTTGATCAGCGCTTCCTCTTCCCTTTCTCTCCGCCGTGCTTTGCACCAGTCACCAAGTTCTCTCCATATCCTCTCCTTCTCTTCTGGTCTCAAAGAAGCAGCCAGTCCACTTGTGCTTGTCGCCACAAACACTCTAGCTCCAGTGAACCCGCTCGTTTCAGTATCTCCTTGATCGAGCTTCCCGGGGATGCCCATGTCATGCGCCTCGTCCTGCCACCCATATCGGAACTCTGCCTTGGTGATAGCTTTGCCCTTCCGGACCCGCCAGATACTCTCCCAGATGCTCTTACCGACAATACAAACCACCTCGGGCCTCCACTTCCGGATCTTGTCCTCGAGAACGGCGACGCCCTCGTCCATCTCGGCCTTGCTCAGCTCGGCGCCGTTCCGCGACGGGCGCGCCACGATGTTGGTGTTGCCCAGCGCGAAGCGGTCCGGCAGCGTACCATCCTCCTCGGGGCGACACGGCACGGGCGTGATGCCCGAGGAGAAGAGCAGCTTCCAGAAGAGGTTGGACGGGTGGGCGTAGGCGTGCCCGGACCGCGCCGTCTGGACGCCCGGGTTCAGCCCCACGAACAGGATGAGCAGGTCCGGGCCCAGCACGTCGGGCAGGAGCGGCAGGTGCGCGTACGTCGAGGGCGGCGCGTACGAGCTCTTCTGCCGGCTGCGCTGCTGCTGCTTCCTCGGCGACGGCCTGGGGGTGCCCGTGGAAGGGTCTGGGCTGCCCTCGCCGCCCCCCTCGTCCCTTTCTTGGGCTCCGTGCTTGCGCTTGCCTGCGCGCGACGTCGTAGATGCCACCCTGGGAGACCTGATGGGCGAGACCGTCTGCGAGAGGGGCGTACTCAAGCGCGAACTCCGTCGCAAGGAAGGAGCCGGGTCTTCAGAGCTTGTATACATAAACTGATTCAGCTTGAGCCGGCCCTCGAAGCTTGGGGTGCTTTCGATTGTAGGGGATGACTCCTCCTTCTGCCCATCCGCCATCGTAGAGTTTGTTCTACGTGTACCACTTGACGAATTGAAAACGAACCGATACCGGGTCTGAAGGAGAATGAAAGTGATTATTGACTTGGAAACGAATAATGAAAAACGCCCGCAAACTGCACCTTGTGATTTGCCCGCCTTAGGTTGAATGTTGGGGCAGCTTTTTATGGTTTGGCAATGGCAGGGGCTGCCCCAGGACCCACCCACTTATAGAGTCTAGATCCGACTTCATATGGATTTGCCATGACCCATGATTAAGAAGGTCCGCGGTGACGGGCAGTCGCTTTCGGTTTTGACTCTATATGATGTATAGCTCTTTCCTTGAAAATATGCTTCACCGGATGAAAGACCACCCTGGACTTTTCTTCGGATTGTTGTTGTTTAGACTGCCTTCTCTGTAGAACAGATTCCAACTCTCCCATCTTCTTCTCATTTTCATCTCAAGCACTACGATTTTCGTCCCAAGTACTGCCTATATCATGCTGTTACAGACTCCTTGAGAGGAATTCGTCAGAGAGAATCGCCGATGAAAAAGCGTACGAAGTCAGCGATCGACTCTGTCCCCTACAATTTCGGCGTAGAGTTTGAGGTTATCCTCAAACCAAAGGACGACCTCAAGTTGATGAAGTTCAAGCCCGGCACCGAGGACCTTTTGCCCTTGTTGTCTCGACTGTCCTGGAAATCAGTGTCTCGATACAACTGATGGGATGACTGTTTGTCAAAGTTGTTTCCTCGACAATCCATCTTACCACCTGCCTCTCAACGTTGAAGAGATGAAGGATGTCAGGACTGAAATAAAAGTGAGTATTTTATCAGCACGAGTCGTATATTGAACTTGCTAATCGAAACCGCAGATGTATCATCGAACTTCTGTGGGCTGGGCCAAGGACTACTTGACCGGAAAGAAGCAGCGCTCGCGTCCCCTGGTGTGTCGCCACGGCAAGAACCTTGCTCAACACTCAGGAGATCTAGTTGTGCCGAGAAGGTGGAAGCACAGAGGCCTACAACTACGTCAAACCTCACTCCCCCTTCATCACCACGAGGAGCACAACCAAAGCACCCATACAAGAGAGGGTGGGGTTGCTCGAAGTAAACACACACTTCATTCATTCAATGACTTGAAGACACGACCCAACACCCAAGCACCCATACAGGAGGGGTTGTGGCTGCTCGAACATGATACCGTGATGGGTAGGGGGTCTTAAGCAGGAACTTAGATAGAACATACTTCGGACGTTCTATTCATCTCAACGATGGAGGGAAAATTGGACTATTCTTTCAGACAAAGCACACCATGCGAAATACACAAGTTCTTTGCAGCATCCATCTCTCTCATGTGGTCACAATATCTATAATCACGCAAGAACATAGTGCTGGAAGGTGGTTCGCGTCTATCCTCACCCTACAGTGCTCAGCAGGATACATGATGTTGGACGTATAGAACTATTGGCCAATCAAAGAATGATCCTGCCTTTGTAAATCCAACTATGCTGGCCTCTTGTCCTGCTCTTTTACCATTCAGTCAGTGGTCCCGGAGGCGAACCCTTGACTGCCGACATGCTATACGAGACAATCCGACAGTTTTCCTGTCCTCGTCCGCCTATGCCATATTTATCACGAATACAGATGTAAAATAGAGAAGATTATTGCTTCATTTGACAAGTTACACAACTCGCTTGGCGGCTAAAAAGTTGATAAAAATACGACAATGCATCGAAAACTAGTTCTCGCGCCAACGTCATAGTCCCCTTGTCCGTCTCGTATCGAAATAAACGGGCCGGACATGGGTCACAACTCGCAAAAAGTCTTGAATGGCAAGGAAAGGAATCCGAAAACAACAGGAATTTTGAATAGGACGAAGATAATCATGAAGAGGGGAAAGAAGTCATACTGTCGCATTCACTTGTTACATGTAGTCAAATGTACAAATTAGCAACGAGAAAGACATATGCCGTTGCCGGTACTACTGGCATGGAGCATTCCAGCTCGTACCATAGTGTGTTAACAGCGACAAATAGGAGATGGCTGTGTCAACGCATGGCCATTCCGAGGTGGGCTGAGTGGTCTGCTGTTACGCCTAAATTCAGGGACGACTTCGATGTACAAGGGGGGTAGTTGGGGGCGCCCATGGCGGGGCAGCAGCTGAAGAGAGCTTCCAATCCCTCTCTGGAAGACCTACACCGCAGTCTCACCCCACTTCACAGCATTGATCAGCTCCGGGATCTTGCTGCTATATTTACTCCCACGTTGTTCTTCTGGCTCACCTCTTCTTACGAACAAGTCAGCACTAGAAGGTTATATATAAGTTCCAAGAGCCGTCACAAAAAGCCAATTGCTGCCCTCTTTGTTCGTTTTGCCCTTTCAAAGCCCCATCCCACTGTACAGAAGCGAGCAATTGCCCCTCGTTTCCCACCAGGTATATACTCCATACACCAGATCCTATTGACCGATTCCCATCATGGCGCCCAAGCCTTTCACCCCCGAGAACGTCGAGGCCCAAAAGGCCACGTACCAGAAGGCCGGCCAGGGCCAGGTACACGCCTTCTACGACTCCCTCTCGGACTCAGAGAAGGAGTCCCTCTACAACCAACTCGCCGTCTTCGACCCCGAAGAGATCAACCAGATTACCGAGCGGGCCCTGAACCCCCCGAAGGGAGACGACAAGCCTGCCGTCGTCGAACCCCTTCCCGAGTCTGCCACCGCCAGTATACTCGACTCGAAGCCCGAGGACATTCAAGCATGGTACGAGCACGGTCTCAAGCTGATCTCGGAGAACAAGGTCGCCGTTGTGCTCATGGCTGGTGGCCAGGGCACCAGACTCGGCAGCAAGGCACCCAAGGGCTGCTTTGACATCCAGCTGCCCTCGCACAAGTCTCTCTTTCAGATCCAGGCCGAGCGTATCCGCAAGGTGCAGGAGCTGGCCCAGAAGAAGCACTCGCCCAAGGAGAATGTTGTGGTGCCATGGTACGTCATGACCAGCGGCCCGACCCGGGGCAACACGCAAAACTTCTTTGAGGGCAAATCCCTGGGCGATGTCCTGCCCAACGAGACGGAGGACGACCGCAAGAAGCGTGGCGTGTACTTTGGCCTGAACAAGGACGATGTCATGATCTTTGAGCAGGGTGTCCTGCCTTGCATCTCCAACGAGGGCAAGATCATGCTCGAGGGCAAGGGCAAGGTCGCCGTGGCCCCCGATGGCAACGGCGGTCTCTACAAGGCGCTGTACCAGGCAAACGTCACATCCAAGTTCGGCTCCGAGTTTGGTACCGTTCTCAAGGACATGAAGAAGCGCGGCGTCGAGCACATTCACGCCTACTGTGTGGACAACTGCCTGGTCAAGGTTGCCGATCCTCTCTTCATCGGCTTTTCCGCGGCCAAGGGTGTCTCTCTGGCCACCAAGGTCGTCCGAAAGCGCAATGCTACGGAGTCCGTTGGTCTGATTCTGTCCAAGAACGGCAAGCCTGATGTCGTCGAATACTCCGAGATTGATGCGGCCACCGCTGAGGCCGAGGACCCGAAGCAGGCTGGCGTGCTCAAGTTCAGGGCTGCCAACATTGTCAACCACTACTACTCCTTCAAGTACCTGGATGGTATGGATTCGTGGATGAGCAAGCTGCCTCACCACATTGCCCGCAAGAAGATCCCTTGCGTTGACCCCGCCACTGGCGATGAAGTCAAGCCTTCCAAGCCCAACGGTATCAAGCTTGAGCAGTTCGTCTTTGACAACTTCCCCATGCTCGAGCTGAGTGACTTTGCATGCTTGGAGGTCAAGCGAGAGGACGAGTTCTCGCCCCTCAAGAACGGCACTGACGCCAAGGAGGACAACATGGTCACGAGCAAGCAGGACATCATGGCCCAAGGAAAGAGGTGGGCCGAGGCTGCTGGCGCTTCCGTTAGCAACGGCGCCAGCGAGGGCCTGGAGGTGTCTCCTCTGACCAGTTATGTAAGTTGTGCTGTATGACCTGCTGCTATATGTCGTTGCTGATCAATATTCACAGGGCGGTGAGGGCCTCGAGGGCCTCAAGGGCAAGACGATCTCGGATGCTGCAATCTAAGAAAGATCGATTTTGGATAGCGTGCAGAGTCAACTCTGAGCAAAAGCGACGAAATGTTTGCTGGATCATAAGCCGCATGACTGTATAGTCTTCATATCAAGCATGAAGGACAAAAAAGAAGTAAAAACAGAACTCAATAAAAGTAAAACAATCATAGTGAAACTTTCTTTGGCAACGTCACATATTCTTCTCCTTGAATTGCAGACACGTCCGTTGGTGACAATACCTGTGCCTGCCGGTCCATGTCTCATATATCCTGCGTCTTGACAGAACCTAATTCCCAGCACAGCTTATGACTGCCAACATGAAGACCTAGTCTTCACGAAGCATTACTATTGAGGCAATTTCAAGTAAAAAACTTTTCTTGATACCATACGCGAAAGATTAGAAACAAGAAAAGACCCTTTTTGACTTACTCAGAGCAAAGTATCACTATAATTATTTGATTGCATTCCCAGCAATGAAAACAAGTCGCTTATCGATAAGCCAGCATACGTCGGCTACCCACTTTCAAAGGTGGGTCTGTGCTTCAGACACGTCGTCAGCTACGAACCAATTCAAGCGCCAAGTGTTCACAGTCCAAGTAGTACCTTACAGTGGTTGAGTTCCGAGCTATTCGCAAGCTCGACGTTCTTTATTTCGATTCCAACCGAGCATCGCAACAACACCCGCCACGCCCACGATGCGTTTCCTAAACTCCTTTGTGCCCTCTCTCCTCCTGCTGGCTGCTGGTGCAGCTCAGGCCGCTTCATCATGGGGATTTGACGAGGGTTCCATCACTGTCGGCGCAAAGAAGTCCGAGGCAGCTGTCAAGGAGAAGTAAGCCAGGTTCCTACAAGCAATTGACGGCGCACAGAAGAACCAATTGCTAATGTTCGCCTCACAGGTTCTCCGAGAAGAACCCCCTCACCGCCCCGGTCTCTTTGGGCGCCGCCGACACGCTCAAGATCGTCATCACGGCCAAGGAGAACGGCAAGGGCAAGCGCCCTCACCAGGCCTTCCTCGTGCTGCAGGAGCCCGAAACTGGCCTCGAGGCCCCGTTCCCTCTCACCACCAAGGAGAATGGCAAGGCGACCGTCGATATCGTACGTTGATGCTACAGACCTGATTGCTATAAAGATGAAGGAACAAATCACTAACCCGCCCGGCAAATAGAAGCAATCCGAGCTCCCCATCCAACTCCTGGCCTCGTCCCAACCCCTCAAGGCATCTCTGGTCCTGGCCTCTTTTGGCTCTTCTGAAGGCTACAACAAGCCCGTCTTCGACGTCGAGGTCAAGCTCGACCCCATGTCGACGGCGCCCGTCTACGAGAAGCCCCTGCGTTACGGCAAGCTGGAAGAGATTCACCACATCTTCCGCGAGGATCCCCAGAGCCCTCCCAAGGTCGTCTCTCTAGTCTTCGCACTGGCCGTCCTTGCCACCATTCCGGCTTTGTTCCTTGGCGTGAGTGTTCCCGGCCCCAAGCTATTCCATAGCAAATATAATTGGCAGCGTGAACTAACAATTCCAACAGTGGGCCATCCTCGGCGGCAACGTCGCCCACCTCCAGAAGGCATTTTCGGCAGCTCCCGTATCCCATGGTGTCTTCTTTGGCTCCATCATTGCCATGGAGCTTGTGTTCTACCTGTACTACGTCAGCTGGAACCTGTTCCAAGTTCTGCCCGTCATCGGAGTTGTCAGCGTCGCCACGTTCCTGAGTGGAACCAAGGCTCTTGGTGAGGTCCAGAGCCGACGCCTCGCTGGCGAGAGGTAAATCACGCGAGAATTGGAAAATGATTAGATTCCAACTTCGACACTGATATACACTGCTTTGACGACATGATCTGTATTTGAGCATTGGACAGCGGGCACATAAAAAGCACTTAGGTAGACCAGCCATATGTATAACGACAACAACCATTTGGGCTTGTAACCAATCGAGGGAAGCTACAGAAACTGATATATGCATGCCACTGTTGTCACGAGATTCTGGACTGATGCCATCAGCACGAGCAGAGAGGATTGGCTGAGCTCTAGTGTTTCGACGATACAATGTGTATAGTCGGCTGATAAAGCACGGGTGACATTATGCAGCCAATTATTTGTTCAATACGTGAGAGACCCCGCCTGTGATTCCGGAATTCTTCTTCGAGTGAGCGTTCTCATATTACAAACATTATTTGAGTTTGATGGTAGTTGCACAGCCCGTCGTTGAGTTCCGTGTCTAAAACGTCAACAAGTGTTTCCAGCAAGAGTGAGACTCTGCACTGCCCAATATCTATACGCCTATACGATAGCGAGCAGAGCTAATACCGATGTGCAGTCAACCGGTGCCGGCTCCGACGACTGCCTGCCATAGTGTGTCCCTTCGCACTCGGTCAGCTTGAAGCTCCAACTCCGCCACTCATACCACTCAGACTAGACGTTGTAGCGTCATGAGATCGGGGCTATGCATGGGAATAGCAGATCGAGCACAAAGGCATAAGCAATGATATAAGTTGATCAAGAACCTCATGGTTTCGACAAAAAGAATCTTCCAAACAATCTAGATACAGTCCATTGATCCAATTATTCTATTACACTCGCCTGATTTGACACTCGCCTGATTTGACACTCGCCTGATTTGACTACAACATCATCTATAACACCAATATCTCAATAGTCAAATACCATTGTCACAACAAAACACATTCTTGAGAAGGAAAAAAGAAACATGGCTTTCGTCCTGGGTCTAGTCGGCGGCGCCATCCGCAACGCCATGAGAGGAGACAGAGACCATCAGCCCGGCCACGATCAACACTACTACTCATCACCATCGTCATCACACGATTACAACAGCCCGTACTACCAGCCCTCCTACCCGGGCCCGGGCAACCGCTATCAAAGGGACTTCTGCGATCCGTACCACACCTACGACAGCCCGGCCCCGGTGTCGAGGCGGCAGTACAAGCGCGAGTGCAAACGGTCCCGCCGCGCCGAGAGGCACGCCCGGAGGGCCGAGGCGTTCGGCATGCCGGCGACGTCCCGCGCCGCCGGGCCGGCTGTATACTCCACGGGGTATCCGGACACCAGACCGGGATGGAGGAGTTACCCCGGTACGGCGGTGGATCACAGTCGAGACACTGGACATGCAACGATGCCGGCCCAACCACAAAATTATGCACAGAACTACGGACAGGGCAGCAGCAGCAGTAGGAATACCGACGGGCGAGGGTACGCCGCCGACGCCAGACCGCCGCCGGTGTACGCTACCAGGGAGCGGAGAGCTTCGCTCGACGAGGGCGTCGCGGACGAGGCGGATGCGCCCCCGGCGTATGAACGGTTTTCCACGCCTGGAGGCAACGGGAGCAAGGGACACTGAGTGTTTTGCAAGTTGGACTTGTATGACATGTCAATGTAGGATAGTTTAGACATGATTCACGATTTCTCGAACGTACGATTTTCAACAAGTTGTGTCTGTGGGTTGTTTTTCGTGCGAGTGACGGATATACGATGCGTGAAGTAAGTCCTTCTCGGAAACGAGCAGCTGGGAAGCGAGGAGAGTCTGGCAATGTTCATGATCAGGACCACAGTGGCTCGTATTGTCTCGGGAGGACATAGTATGTGACGGATATGGAAGCATAGAGAAGAGAAGATGGAGAGAATATCACCATTCTCGACTACGCGACCGTGTCAGACATTGCCACCAACTCGTCGTCTAGCAGCAAGTCTAGCCGCACTGCCGCACATGCAGGATACCCCCAGAGACATGGGCAGCAGAGCAGCAAGCCATCAATATAGCCATTGCACGCACCGCAGAACAAGGTTGCGGAACTACTAGCACCAACCCTCCTGGGCCACACGAGAGTCAGACTTGCGGGTTGTCGTAGATCAGGGCCCCGTGTGGATAAATGCAAAAGGGCGGATGCATGCATGAGCGCCAGGTCTGAGGATGGATGCCCATGTCGAATGCGATGGTATTCTCCAGTTGGTGGGCGAGACGAACATGCCCATCGGTATTGCTCTGCCGCCTGCCGGGTCTCTGGTTTGTCTGGCGAGAGGTGTGGCATGTCCGAATTTTTGGCTCGGCCGTTGCATGTACGGGAATGACTCAGGAACATCTGCACCGTTTTTTTTCCCTCTCTCCTCGAGATGCCAAATCACATCGCGGCCAGCTGGCCTCTGACCCCACGCGAGAGAGTCTCTTCCTGTTCTCTTCCAAGGTGGAAGGATTCCTCGCGTAATTATTTTGGATATTTACTGCAATGATGCCTATTGCGCGCGTCGAGCCGCATGCCTATGTAAGTCTGGATGCAGGATTTACTGAGGGATGACTGCTTCATTCGCAGCGACGCGCCAGGATCTCCAGTTCAGAAGAGACGTTGACAGCGCGTTGGATGCAGAGGCGACCCGATCCGGCAACGCTGATGTGGTGGCCTACATATGAAGAAGACGGTCTGGACGGTGTGGTCACTGTGGTGCTTGACACTGACATGATTGATGATGTGTGTGTGCGCGGTTGCATGATCTGTCTGTTGTTCGATGGGTCCCCCCGAATTCCCCTTCCACGATTCAACGACCCGCGCCCCGGCAGATCGGTGGATCCCCCAGACTTGTCTCGAGGACCAAATAAGCACAGCAAGTTTCTTGGCGATTTGTCGGGCGTCAACAGCAGTCATTATGTACTGTAGTTGTATGTAGGTAGAAACAGGGGTCCGAGAGAGATGAATGGGTACATTCATCAAGATTGATAATACGCTCTGTCGATTTGTTATGCCCGCTGGGGGAGAGTGGGCTAGATGGAGGTGATTTGCGATCTGATGAGATTGGAATTTTAGTTCACTATTTACCAGACGGTCATTGCCACATCAGTGTATACCCGAAGCGGTACGATGCCGGGGTGTGACTTATTGGGCTGAGAGACTATCGTGGGGAGTGCAATTCGATCAATATCGAAGAAAAGACTCGGAAGTTCATTCCCATGGTCAGCAGTGAATGTCACTTGATACGGCTATGACATTATAAAATGATCAAGATCAGACTTGACTTATTTAGCGACGGGCTGCATGCAGTAGGCGCACTACTGCTGTATGTAACTCACCTAGACACCCAGGCTACGGGGTACTTACCTGTTACCCCCCTGGACACCAGATGCCCGGGCTGTTCCTGTCTGTCCCTGGGCTTCTAATTCTACTGTGTAAGGCAAATAAATCCCTTCGCGTTGTATTCTGGGTGTGCCGCCTGGCCGCAGCCGCGCCTCCCACACTCTTTTACGTACGGGGACCCTTTTTTTCTGCTCGCTCTTTTTCGCCCAGTTCCGCTGGCGCAATGGTGGGTTGACCAGACCTTGTCCAGATTAGTAGATCGCCCTCCCACCCTCCAGCGCATGGTATGGGACCGCATTGGCAGGCAAGGGACCGGACCCAACCAGGGGACCTGCAATTCGTGCCATTCGTACCACAGAGTGCCTGGACTGGGCTGGTTTGACTGACTGACTGCGCTGCGCGCTGAGACGACTTGGGACCCCCAGGGACCTGGAACCCAGGACTGGACTGGACAGGACAGGACCAAACACACCCACGCCTAGCCAACGCCGACGCCGCATTTCGGTCGGTCTGCTGAGAATTCGTCCAACTCATCGCTCTCTCTTCCTTCTCTTCTTCCCGACTGGCCGACATCTGATCTTTCCTCCACGGCGACCAAAAGGTTTTCAGCAGCAGGCGATAGAAGCAAAGAACAACTCTGCTTTGCATCTTCAGGGACCCACTGCGATCTCACTCCAATCCACTGCCTCCCGACGCCCCAAAAAGAAGAGCGCCCCTCTCTCAGGCACCGCACCAGCACCGCCAAAGACTTATTATTACCATTCCCTACCCACGCACGGCACCGGACCCCGTTGTCGCCGCCCCAACTTTATTGCCTGCTTACAACAGGAACACACCACCAACAAAACCTTGCTTGCGGCCACCCGAAACTCTGTCCACTATCACGATAATTACGCTCCTTGATCACACATTGCAGCAATCTCACCACTGTTTGAGGTCACCTCGTCGTCGTCGCTGAAATCTGCGCAAATCCAACCCACTCCGCTCTTTCCCACGCCGCATCGGCCGCCGCCCAAACGCACTCGGGGCCGCGAGGAGACAACCACTCTCGTTTGCAAACCATCGACAAGCAACGTCTGTTGGTCCCGACATCGTTCCAACTCGGCGCCTTCTTTATAACGCGCATACTCTCGTGCAGCCACAGAGCGACACCGTCACCGCCTTTCGACAAGATGAAGGGCACCCCCGTCGATCAGCTCGTCTACGAGGCCATGTTCCCGAAGCCTCGCTCGACAGACCCGCAGCACTTCCACTCCCTTTTGCACCGACACTTGATCCTCGAGGTCCGCCAGGAGGTGCACTCCTTCTATGGCCACCTCGACACACAGGAGGCCAAGTATCCCGGCCTCGACTACTGCAATCGCATCCACCGCATCCGACTAAGCCGATGGCCTTGGCACCGTCGCCTCTTTCGAGCCTTCGACGGTCTGAGGTTGACAAACTCCGAGATCTCTAATCTGACCAAGTGGGAGGGTACGAAATGGGCCAAGGAGCGCTTCGAGCGGGACGCCGGTGTGGTCATTAGAGATACCGCCGGAGATGAAGTCGGCGAATGGATCGAACCTGAAGACAGGCCGCGCGCAAACCAGAACCCACGGGTGGTCGAGCCAGAAGAGGAAGAGGAGGACGAGGAAGAAGAGCAAGACGAGATCGACGAAGAAATGGACGAGGACAGCGACGGGGAGCTCAGCAGCATCGGTATTGCCCTGAACCAGCGCCTCCTGGCCCGCCGCGAAGCCGGAGACAACTCGGGGCCCCTCGAGGAAGAGTGGGAACAGTGGCTCAAAACCGCCATTGATTCTGGCGCACTGCCCTACCTCTCCTCCAGCAGCGACCCGGCCGCCTCGTTGATACCACAGGTTCTGTTTCCCCCTGCCATGCTAAGCGCTGCTAGAGCCGACCAGTGGGACCAGGTGCCAGAGTTCCTTCACGATCTCCTTCGCCGAACGCTCGAAACAGAGGCAGAGGCCACGGGTGCCACCCAACCGCCGGCGCAGCAGCGCATCGAGGGCTCCACGCGATCTGCACGGAACATCCTGAGCTCAGCATCATGGAGGCGTCCCTACTCGGGCCTCAGCCTGCCCCACACCGACAATGGGACAAACGCGGGCTCCGACAACGTGCGATACAACCGCACGGCACAACCCGGGGCATGAATCTGAAGCGACCACCACTGTGCCAGGTGCTTGGGATCCTCGATCACGCAGTATCAGATGACGCCAGCACAGAAGGGAAAGTTCGTACCAAGCGTTTCGGCTTGCACATATGGACTGCATTTCACTCAGTGAGGGGAAATTTTGAAGTCTACTTTTTCCTTGACATGGCCTGGCGTTAGATGTCTTTTTTTTATCCTCAAACTTAGGGTCGGGTTTCTTGGTCATGAGCATAAGCATTGCCTACTTTCCTGTTTCTTGTTACTTGATATCCAAAATGGATTTTTGGTGCTTTGGGTCAGGTTAGCCATTGAAAACTTTTACTTAGACACAGACTGGGACAAGAATAAAATCACTCTGTACATAAGCACACAAGTTTTGAGCTTCATCAATATCGTCAATTCCGAATGCAAGACGCGATTCCTACTAATTCTCTCGATTCCCTGGCAATGCTCCATGTACAGCCATGCATTTTCTGCAAGCCAAGATCTGATTTGGGCTATCACGTACTCATCTGACAAGTACGAGCCTCATACCATGTAATTCTACTTAAAGCCATTCCGCATTTGTGCAGCCTTCATCTCAACGCTTCTCTCTCCTCTTCGTGGCGCGTCTGCCCTCGACACGGCTTGGTGATGATGGCTACTGCGCTGCGGGCTCGATTGCCCACTTTCTCAGAGTGCTCGTGTTATGGCGGGTCGTAGCCCGCCGCTGTGAATCGAGGCGGGCGGTATGCGCAACTCTTCCAATAGTGATTCTGATTGTGATACTATGTTCAAATGCATCCCCCATAGGTAAGCATTTGTCTGCTGTTCGTGTATCATGTGTATGGATTTTCGAAAAGAGGCAGGTGATGTACTGCTTTCGTCCTTGCCTTCTGAAAAGGGTTCTGCTGTACTCGTGGGACAGCTGGCAAGACTCTTCGCTCGACGATGATAAAAGGCTATAATCTTCTTCGGGGCCGTCCCCGTGGCTTGTTGACACCATCCTAGGGCTCAAGATGCGACCACTCGGGGATGGCCTTGATTTGGTTCCACATGAACTTTTCGAGCTTGTTGGCTGACTTGGCGTACGGAGTAGTCTCGTTATTGTACTTCCGGCAGTTGTCAAAGATAAGCTTAGCATCCTTGGTGAATTCCTCGGGCGTGCCGTACTGATCCGCCTCCAGCTTGGCCTCCATTGTGGAAAGATCCATGGGTTCCTTAATGACCTCGTAATAATCGGCCACGTCGTCCTTGTTGACGGGCATCAAGAAAGGCCAGGCAGATTGATGGTTCTGCAAGTCATTGAGGAGATGGAGCAGCTGATTATAATTAGGACCGTGCCGCGGTTGTCGAGAAAGCTCATCCATGTCCGGAGACCAGCCAGAAGCGCGAATGGCATCGATAGACATGGGATCTATCGGAGACACACCCCCGCTCTTCCATACCTTTGGGGGCTGGTGAATGACGTGCGACTTGGAGAAGGCGCGGATCTTGGCGTGAACACACTCCTTCTGCTTAAGAAGCATGCGACCCATTTCGAGATAGCGGACCCGTGGCAGCATGGAGCACTGCATGATAGTACCGCCTTCGTAGTCCTTGATGTATCCCATCCATACTGATCTCGGGAGTGTGATTTCCTTAGTAAACCCTTGTTTCTTGAAGTATCCGATGGCGTAATTGTCGGCGTACGTCAGAAAGTGCATGACATCGCTGGTGGCTTTGACGTAGTCTTTCAGATGGGACATCAAGTGTGCACCGTATCCTTTGACTTGTTGGTCACTACTAATGGCGCAAAAGACAATCTCGGCGAACTGCCGGCCCTTGAACGGGCGGTACGTGATGCCGCCGACAACTTCCAAGGGCTTCTTGACGATTGCTATCGACAAGTGCGTTCGGTCGTAGACAAGGCGAGCGATGTAGTCCTTGGGCATCTTTGGTAGTTGCTTCTGGAAGATGCATTTCAATCCAGTAAGAATGATCAGCGACTCCCTCTGGTTATCATTGTTGACAACGCGGAACTCGATCTCGCCGTTTCGTTCTTCGATGACACCGAGCTGTAGAATTTGTCTGTTAGTAAAACTATTATTCTTGCTAGCTTGTGCTGTCATGGCGATTGCAACGGGCTGATGCGCCGGGGTAGTGTCCGCAGGGGCTGGCAGCAGATTATGCAGGGCGCGCCAGTGCAATGAACAGACAAGGAGTATTCACCTTTTCTGGGAAAGGAATCGGCTTCATGGCGGGTTTGCTTTCGGGCTCCGTCGACTCGACCTTGGTGCGCTTGGAAGCGGCCGGCGAGCCTGGCTCGTCGGTTGCCTTGCGCTTACCACCTAAGAGGGGTAACAACATGGTCAGCATCGCGTCGCATCAATCCAGTGCGCGTTCCATCTAGAAATCGAACTCACTTTCGTCCTTGGTCATGTTGACAGCGTGGCTGGCGCAGGTCGGGGGATGCGACGATGGGGATGGGCGTCTCTGAGGATGTCGTTGTCGCGTCGTGACATAAGGGAATCGCATTAAGTAAGCTGCCCCGTTGTTTCTGCGATAGGGCAGGCGGAGATCGGCATTGGCGGGGTGGACCAATGAGGAGGTCGGACCTTAAGCGAAGCTGAGCTAAGCCCAAGCCAGGGGTTTCTTCCAGTGGAAGTCGGGGGTGCTCTACCTGCTGGCGGAGCCTACAAGTAGCACGAGCTTCGAGAGGGACTGGACACCTTGCAGCTTGGCACTGGTATCGGTACGTAAACCGAGAGTCAACTTGGAGCTTACGACGACAACAGCCAAAAACTTGAAGCTGTGTTCTACATCAATTCTGCAAACAATTCAACCTCGTTCGACCACCGTCACTCTTTGCAACAGATATTCTTTCCTTTCTGCCAGCAGTCGCCGACACTTTTAAAGAAATCTTCCCGTATGGATCCCTCTCTTGTCGCCCAGTGGGATGCTCCAGGCAGCCCCTTCCTCCCAACCATCGGCAAAGGAACCCAGTTCTTGGTCGGCTTCAGCCTTGTACTCATTGGTCTTTTCTTGTTCGGCGGCTTTGCACTGAGTGAGTCACGGCCCCATCAATTCCCTCGGCGGGCATTGGACTTTTGCTAACAACAATGGTTGCAGACCGATCTCTTGTTAACATCCCCATCATTGGCGTTCCTGCTTCGTTGGCATTGGCGTACGTTGGCCACCTCTACACTTTTGCGCTTCTCGATTCTCACAATCTACAGGTTCGGCACCGTCTACATGTTCTGTGCGGTCGGAGTCTACGTTTAGACGTGCGAAATCAAAAAAGATACCCAAGAAAGGCCCTATACACCCGAGAAACGATTGGGCCTGTACAATAGATGAAATAAGGCGCGCAAAAGTTCTACTGTGATCCAGCAGCAAATTCTCTCCTACCGTCTGCCAGCTTTCGCGCTCAAGCCACTGTCACGTCTGTCAAAGAAAGAAAGAAAAAAAGAAAAGAAGAAAGATCGTATATCCTCCATCATGGCATCCACCATTGCGTCCATGCCGCCAGAGCAGCCGCTCTTTCGAGCCATAACCAGTTCCACGAGGCAGATTCACCAGCTTCTGAAATGTATCAGCTTCACCACAAAGGCCCACGTACAGATCACGCAGGAGGGCATCAGATTCTCTGCGGATCATTCTAGAGTAATGCAAGGTAGGATGTCCCGTTGTCACTCGCATTGTACGAACATTGTGCCAAGTTGAACGGATTAATGACTGGTGGACCAGGTGTTGCATTTCTTGACAAGGCATTGTTCACCAAGTACGCCTTGAACCTACCGGATAATGACGATGCTTCACTGCCCCAGTTTCAGATCAACCTTGCGGCCTTTCTCGAGGCATTACAGATCTTTGGTGCGACCGATATGGCCGCAAAGCAAGCCAAGGCTGATGCGGAGCCCTACCGAAGCAATCTGAGGAACTACCGTCCGGACGCCTTTAGCAATCAGACCTTGGGCATTCAGGGAACATGCTCACTAATGTATGAGGAGGACGGCTCGCCATTGAGTATCATCATGGAAGAGACGGGCATCAAGACACAATGCAACATGATGACCTACACTCCAGACCGACCCGACGACATCCCATTCGACCGCACTGATTTGACCTTCAAGATCATCATGCAAGCGAGGTGGTTGCTGGACGCACTGTCGGAGCTGGCGCCCATGTCTCCTGAGCGCATCACCATCACAGCCTCTCCGACTGCACCATACTTGGGTCTCACGAGCAATGGAAACCTCGGCAGCGCAAGTGTGGACTTCTCGAACGGAAGGGATCTCCTCGAAACGTTCTCTGTGCGCGAGAAATGGTCCCAAGGCTTCAAATTTGATCTGGTCAAGTCGGCCAGCGAGGCCATGCGCATAGCAAGCAAAGTCAGCTTTCGAGGCGATGGTCAGGGAGTTTTGAGTCTGCAGTTCATGGTTGAAGTTGAAGGTAGTGATGTCAGCTTCCTGGACTTTCGATTCGTCCCGTATGCAGAGAATGTCATGGAAGAGGAGGAGCAGGAGCCAGAGCAGGAGCAGGAAGAGGCTGGAACAGACGAAGCTGATGCTGAAATCGAGTAGTGATCACGTGCTATACAGTAGGAGAAACTCGTATGGTATAATTCCGCCTACTAATCGACTTTTTGAGTTGGCTTTGATCCACAAACACCAATGTCCATATTCGTTTAGATCGATGATACCCGTTCTTATGGAGCACATATCGATGCTTATCTTTGCGGAACTGGGACGCGCCAGACCATCAAAGAGACTACCAGACTACTCGATCTATACTCGCGGTGCCGGTCGGTTTGCCGGCAAGGATGAGACCGTCTGTGGCTAGTTACGTCCGAGAATCGAGAGGCTTGTCTCCAACTCTAATATGCTCGCCGGGAGACATGTCTTGGCAGCATGGAGACGGGATTGGCTCGCTCACGGCTGTCGAGATCCATGGCAGAAGTTTATCTGGGGAAGTGGAGTCTGCTGGGCTGGTCTCAGCACGGCGGCATCATCTTCCGGCCTGCCTTCTCGGGACGGTTGTGAGATCGCTGCTGCTGCTGCCAGATCCCGCACTGCCTCCCGATCGTGATATACCGGGTGCTATAGTTGGTGCCTGCCCCCGTGGTTCAGATTCGTGGTGTCCCCAGAAGAGTCTGGATGCCGTGGCTGGTGATCATATGCTTACACGTCGAGTGCTCGTAATCATGACCAAGCATACTCAAAGCAAGCTTCCATTGTATCTTTGGTAAGTACTCTTGCGGTCATGCCTCTGCTTCTTGGCTCCGTGACATGTCGCAGGGTACAAACTGTTGATATGGGCATCGAGGTGGAACTGGTTCCAACCACGAGGCCCATTACCGCAGGTTGAGAACCTGACCTGGCGAGTTGTATTGATTTCTTCACGTGATCAGTGTGCATGCAGCCACGAGACAGCAGGGCAAAGCCTGCCCTGGGATCTCTCTTTCACTCTCTCTCTCTTACTACTAGCAGTGACATCGGTAAGACATGGCAACAGTTACGCACGAAGCTATACCTAGGTGGTGATAAACGATTTACAGGACACTAAACACTAGGTGCGGATCGGAACAATTGCTCCTGGCAAAGATCTGCAAATCCTTTGCTCATGATTGACACTGGATCTGGTTCACCTTGAAAGTTATTCTGATTTTATGACATGTCGATTTCTCAAGTGACAGCTCACGTGTCTTCTGGACCATGAAATTCCTTTTCCAGCTTGCAAGAGTTTCACAAGCATGAGTACCACCCTACAGAGAATTTTTGTTGGCGAGCTTCAGTTACCTTTTGACAATAAGCCGTTTCCAACTGCATATTCATTTTTTTTTTACATGATATGTCGGCCCGGACAGCATCGACGGATAGGGCTGTGCCACTACCAGAACGCCTTCGCACGAAAGATTGGTGGACTAAACAGTACGGTTTGATGGAAATAAGGCCACGCTGAATTATTCTACTTTTCCACATTACCCTAATCTTCGGCATTCGATCCTGATCAGGCATAGTCGACAGGAATCTCGCAACTGTTGCGCCTCCAGAGCGAAACAGTGAATTCAAAGTTCAAGAACGCGCATTAATTACATGGCAAAACGTTCTCCTATCGCACAATAGCAATGGAAACTTGTGATCCAATCGAGCGAGACACAATCGCCGGATTAGGAAAGCTCTTCCGGAACCGTCTATACCTTACCAGGCCGGATGTAGTCAAGAGTCAACTGTAAGGCCTCGCACTACTCCAGCTATCCGCAGAGCTGAACAGCACAGAGATTAGGGCTAACAGAGCTGTCCAAGACCCCAAGACCTGTCAATGTTAGTTTCGTGCGAAGAGCCTTGCTGGTCTTGCCCGTCCAGGCGATAGTATACGGCTCCATGGCGGTTGACTTGCTGGCCTTGTCTCGGGCACTTAGTAGTAGGCTGGTAGCGTGATGACTCGGCAATCAGGGACACGAGGGAGACAGAGGCCCGTCGAGACTATCTCGTTGTTCGTTAGGCTGGGAGCTGATAGTCTCGCTTCAATCCCAAGTGACAGCTCGTTATTGGCCCGAGTTACGAAGTCTCGACTGCTAAGCTTGCTTGTGGAGGGAAACCTTTTGGCGATTGCTAGTCCAGATTCAAATGGACTATTGTGTTAGACGCGAATAAGCTATGGCGTGCATGATGGAGATATCCAGCAGTCTGGAGAGTTTAGATCTGCATGTTATCTGCCGAAAGGAGATCTGGAGATATAAGGGTCTTTGCCATCCCTTGCATATGTGGCTTTTTTTCTCTTCAGGTCAACAACCAAACAAACAATCTACAGCCTTCAAACCACAAAGCAGCTTCAATCTCAAACCAACAGTATCAACTTCGCCACTTAGCAACCAAACTATCCACAACAATCAAGATGGCTCACTTCCCTACCACCGTCACCAGCTTCCACTCCAAGGAGACGCAGAACCAGACCATGAAGAAGCTCCGGGTTCTCGTGTCCGGCCTCAAGAAGCAGCGCTACGAGACCGTCCCCGTCACTGAGGACGAGCCCGTCAAGAAGTACTTCCACGTGCCGACCGAGGCCGCGGCGGGCTTCCTCAAGACGGCCACCCCTCTCCACATGAAGGCTGCCAACGAGATCCTGTGAGCTCGAGCAAGCCGAGGGAAACAAAAAGACAAAACATCACACGACTCTTGATTATACTTGCGACTCTCAGATGGGCATCAACAAACATCAAGAGGCCGGCTTCGAGCGAGAGGAAGCAAAACGAATTACTTCCAGGGTCGCCTGAGAGGCAGTCCTCGAGGCATGCCAATACTATCACGGCGCCGCTCCCACAGCAAACTGCCTACCTACACCAGAAGCCACCACTACATCCTCCAAACTATCGAGGGCGTTGCTCAAGACAAGCTTATGGCTTCAAATAATGATAACGACGATTACGAGACAATGAAGGAACCAAGCGGAGGAAACTGACGAGGGAACCGCCGGTGCTCATAAAGAGCCCAGCGTATGGGAAGGAAACTGCAAAGAAAGGCATATTGAGTCTTTCCTACTGCATGATGAGATACGATTTATGACCCTACACGACGACGATGACCGTCTTATTCTTCTATGTCAAACTCCAGATAGTATGAATCTGAGATGAAAATATTTTCACAAAACAACAAACTGACCGCTCTTGACCATGTTTCGCCAGTCATGTGATTCGACCCAAGAACGCCTCTCATATCCACTCGAGTGGAAATAGTCCAGCTGAAAGGTGGTTTGTGGAGATGATGTCCCGCCTGTTCTATTGTCGTCTGGCCTAGTTCTGGGGAGCCTGACAAGCGCCAGCTGAATGTTTGTTAGTGTTAGTGTTGGGTTAGTAATGATATGGTGACATTTCCGGCATCCCCCACATGGGCGGGCATGTGTATAGTCTTTGGTAGCGCCTGGACCAAGTCCGAGGGGGGCCGGGTAGAGTCTGAGTGTAGGCATGTATCTACCCAGGGCAATATTCTACTGCAACCTACGAGTGACTGGCAGAGGAATAGCTGCGTCTGCTGCACTGCACGTCAACTATATCCGCAATGTTGGAGGATACTGGGCGGGAAGTGTCAGGTAGGCCTTCATGGCGGCAGTGGCGGTATACTATTCGGAGTTGCAGCACTTGCGCAGCTCATGTCAATAGTGTAAGAGTATTTGGAGCGGCACAAAGCAACCAACTATATTATTATATCCACCAACAATACGTTGCTTGTGACCAGGTACAGCGAGTGTCGGCACGGGAATACTATACGGGCAGTCCCGAAAGTTTGAGAGTCTGGTATGTAAAAATCAAGAGTATTTTCCAACTCCTCTTTTTTGCGCAAGTTGCTTCTCTGTCCCCTCGCATATGGGTACAGCTTCCTTGCAGATTTGCTACCTGAACCTGAACTCTGAGAAGTACTGTTTGCCTTTTCTGCCTCTCCTGTTACCTCCCTTGCTTGGGGCGGGTCCACAAGATCATCGAGCATGTATAAAGAAACTTAGAATGTTGATTCCCAATGCATACCTGGTTGTCTGGGGCCTCGTCTGTTTCCGGAGAGTTTCTTGTTCCATGACTTGTTGCATCAGGCCAACGATATTACCTACCACATATTGGTTCGTCCTCTGTCCAGTAGTAGTCTGCAGCAAATGTCAGGTACCATACTCCTAGGGAAAAAGAAGGCATCTGACTTTAATTTTGCATGGCTGTGGCGTGACCAGTGGAGGGATGGAGGATGTATGAAAAATGACCTTGTTGTGCTTGTACGCTCCGAGAAATGCATGGGGGCGAATGAGAGGCGCAGGAACGGAGCAGCCAAGGGTTCCTTTCTTTCTCTCTCAGATTGGGGGAGAACCAAGTCCCAGGAATCAGGATACTGGGCATCCAGAGCACATGACCTACATGAACCAGAGACTTGCTTTGGGCGAGAGTGCTTTTCGAGGCTGGGTCTCAGTAAGCATTGGTCACTGGAGAACATGGTAGAGTGGCTTGCAGAACCTCTATGTATTCAGTCGTGAGAAGTTGATTGGCAATCTGTTTAGCGAGCTTCTCCGCTGGCAACGCAATATCGTGAATCGGCTCGAGTGGAGAAATTTACGATCTCCGCGATCTTGCTCTTGTTCTTTTTTTTTCCCCGGGAAATGACAAGATCGAGCATTTGTTGGAAACAGCGCGGAAGCGCCCGTAGAAGGAGGGGTTGGCATCACATCTGCCTGGCCCAAGGAATCTACACCTGAGAGTCACGTTCGTCACGTCGTCTTACATCTCACGTCTCACCTCTTCCTACTGAATGAGAGGTGGATGGAAGGCTCGGGACGCGGCGAGAGGGTCGACGGACTCGACGGATGGTGCGGTCCGCCACTGGGAATCAATGCTGCCGCCCGTCTTTTTTCTCGCAGAGGACGCACGAGCCCGAACCCGAACCCCGGTCGACCAGATAACCCGTTGGCGTCACTCAGCCACGTCGTTATCTCAATCATCATGACTGTTGTTGGCAGCTTGGTGCGGAATATTTCTCGTCGTTGTTGGAAAATAACGAAGTTATGCAGGAAGGAACAAGAATGACACTGAACATGGGGAGGGAAGTCTGTTGCGACTGGGGCGTTGCCTTCTTAATCTATTTCGGAGATACAAAATAAATGACCTGGCTGATGTGCACCAGTGACGGGCCTCTGACAGCTGTCTCCATCCCACCATTATTAGACACCCTCCAAGTTCCCAACCCTTCTCATTCCCCTCCAAGGACGAGACCCTCTCTGCCAACTCCACCATCCGATCCGGGGGGCTGAAAGAAATAAGGCTACTTGCATCCTGCCTGGGCATTCATTCAAGAATTCAAGCCACTGTTGGGTCCTGCTGGGGCCAATCGCCAATCCCATTCCAATCCCTCATTCCTCGGGTCTCGTCTTGTCTCTGCTGTTGCCAGCTGCTTGCCCTGCCCTGCAGTATCTGTATCTGTACCAACAGCCCCAAAGTATCTGCGGCATCCAAGACATTCAGGCGGGAGCGTAACCAGCAGAGCACATGGCAAGACTTGTACCCCGCCGTTGGGTGCTCTTCGAAGTCGAAAAGTCGAGTCCATTCGAGTCGATTGCACCACAGCACCGGTTCGTACTCGACCGATGAAGATTCCACGGCAGTTTACTCACTTACTCACTCGTCCCTTTGCCCGTTGCGCTGTCGTCTAACCCGGGCCCTGCGCCAAAAAGTCTCCTTGCTGCCTGCATCACATCATGCGGCCCTACAATCAGGAATCGACATCCGGCGCATCCAGCTTCGTGATCTCCCCCGGCCACCAGTGATTCGTCATTATCGACAGACACATCGGACACGATCTTGGCTGTTGTGGCTTTCATATATCGCGATAATAACTCTACCCGGAACAGAAGCGAGTATCCCATTTGCCCTTCTGCCAGGTCTTGCGAAACATGCTGCATATCCAGGCATATCCCCCAGGCGCATATCGCGGCCCTCGAGCTTCGTGACTGGCTGCTGCGCATTCTTCGCGTTGCACGGCAAGGCCAATACATAGTAGGCGGCCACCCCCTCGTATGCGACATGCCGCGCTCTTGTGCTACTGTACAGCAGTACCAGACTGCGCAGGCGCAGGCGTATGGATTCATTTATATATTTTTGGCTCGGCATGTGCATGCGACTGGCTTCGTCAGAAGTACCGTTCATCTCGACCTACAGTAATGCCCTGCGCAGGCTACCAGTAGCTGCTGCTTGTCTGGCCGGCGCCTATACCGGCTCCATGGTCATGGTCATGGTCTGGTTGCTTTCTTTCTGTTTCTTTCTTTCTTTCTTTCGCCAACTCTATCCTCTTTGAATCCCCTCACCTCACATCACCTTTTTGCGACGGATGGGATCTTCGGATCATCGTGGCGCGGGGGAAAGAGGGTCCATTTAGGTCATTCGGTATAGCCATAATAAGCACGAGCCGCTATCCAAGGCTTTCTAAGCTGCCCCATCCCATCCCCCCAAAGACAGACACAGTAATATTTAGGATCTGCATGCCTTATGGGACAGGGGTCTTCATGCACGAGAATCCCGACGGTTCTGCTCCGAATGGGCCAATAATACGATAAAAATATCCCATGGACTACCGAAAAAGCCCGTCTACCCACCCAACCCTGGCTCCCAACATGGGAGACCATTTCTGCACAACACACCAAATCCTTGACGCCTCACTCGTGTGAGAGGTCGTCTATGTATGCCCATTATCTGTCTGTCGCTGCTCGCTTTGCCTCTTGGAAAAGACCTGTCAAGCGACAGCCGCGCAGAGGGGTCCGAAGAATGGATGCTGCTGCTGCTGCTGCTGCTGCTGCTGCTCGTTATTATCATGTATCAATCAAGAAGACGCCGCATCCCACCCCCCGGAATATGTAATGAGTGACCTGGCGCTTCTTTCTTGTTGTCTGTCCTACACTATATGCGCCGCCGTGAACATGGTCAAGTCATACCATCTTGTACTTATCAGACGACTCCCCCTCCTCTCGTCTATTCTGGTGACACCATACTTGCTGGCGGGCCCTCTCACCCCATAATCATATATGCTGTGCGATTCCTCTTCCCGCCTTATCTTGCTACCTAGGTAGCCCACCCGGTCTGTTCGATTGTTTGTTTGCTCGCCCGCCCGCTTGCTTGCTTGATATGGTTGCCCTTGCATGAGGTCATCAGGCCCAACAACTACGCCACAATGTCTACGTACGGATTCAACATTAGGAGGTTAGTGTCCAAGAGGGCAGAACGGTCGTCGGTCGACGTCGTCAGAGAAAGGGAGTCCAGCGGCGACGAAGGAGGCTTCCAGGGCCCCAGTTCAGATTCCAGAGATGCGCGAAAGGAGTCATGGTTCAGTGCGGGCCGGAAGCAGGGCAGATCATGGCCGTCGACCTCGAAATTCAGCTTCCGGCCGCGGAGCCTCCCATATAATATCTCGAGTATACTGCTGCCGCTGTCAAGTGAGACATCGGCCTCGTCTTCGGCTAGCTCTTTGTGTAGCTGCGACAGGCACGAGTCTCCGAGTCTCGCCGGAAATAGCAGGTCGACTCTTTGTTCACTGGCATCAAGGGACGAGAGCAGAAGCGAGCTGTCACTGCGTGCCTCCAGCGCGACCAGCTACGACGGCAACACATCCGCATCCCCCTTGTCTGAAGACAATGATACAGACTCGACGCCCACGCAGAGCAGACTCGACTCGTCTAGACCCAAGCTGGACCGGGTCAAATCAATGCCTTCTCCAACCACAGAGGACAAAGACAAAGACACAAGTCGACCCAGCTGTGAGCTCGACGCCACCGATGACGGCGTCCGGCATAGCGTCGAGGAGTTCATCCTAGAGGCCAACAAGGCCTTCAAGATTGGGAACTCCTTCAGAGAAGTGAATGCGACACGCACATCTTTCAATGAAACACCAAGACTACCACCAACAGATGCCAGTTCCCTACCACGAAGACGCGCGTCTGTCCAACGGAAACCCAAGAAGGTATACCGCTTCTCTCATACACAAGCAGCGCCCATATCGCCCGCCAACTCTGTACGGCGCAAGGCCTCTGTCAAGACGGTCAAGCGGAAAAAGTCCACCAAGGCACGGCCAATGAAATCACACCGCAAGTCGCTGGGCCCCAAGCCTGCGAACAAGAACAACTCAAAATGGACGGAAAACATGACGGACTTGCTGAGCGGGAAACTGTTCCAGAAGATCGAGGCCGACGAGATGTTGACGCCCGCACAGCTCGAGGCCTACAAGCTGCGGAGGCTGTCCAAGCTTCAGCTTGCGGCGGCAACGGCCGCAGCAAGTGAGACATCCCTCGCCTCGGACGTGGTCGAGGCAGTCGACACGCCAGTCGAGCCATTCCACATGGAGGATCTCCCAACGAGGATCGGGTCTTCGGGTGTCAAACTTACAGCCGGCACGCCGATCGAGGACAAGCCAGACCCTGCGGTACTCAAAGGAATACTGAGCAACACGGTTGTCGGCGACAGCAACGATGAATTATTCCTGGGACAGTCGAGTGCCTCTGCATCCTCTGATGTTTCTGCCAAAGTGGTAGCCAGTCAGCACAGCCAGACGACAAGCCCAAGTCGGTATATATTCCGCAAGATCCCGGAACTTCCCACCATATCCGAAAACAACACATTCCGAGACGAGCTGTTCCTCTCCCACGGCACGGCCAAGCTGAGGAGTAACAGCATCAACACCAACAACACTAATCCTGACTATGTCTTCCTCCGCTCGACGCGGTACACCCTGACGGCGCCGCGCTTCCGCCACGGCCCGATCCGCCTGGCCAAGGCGGACCTGTGCCCGGAGCCGCGCATCGGCGGCGAGGACGGCCTCGACTGGACGGCCTTCCAGATGGCCATTCTGGGCGGCGCCGGCGACTTCTACTTCACCGACAGCGAGCACATGGCGCGGCAGCACGAGGCCGACGATGCCGAGGCCATCTGCGCGTGGTGGGACGACTGGGACCTCGCCGACGGGCACGGCCGCCTCGTCACGCAGGACAGCCGCGGCGGCTCCCTGTTCCCGTCCTCGGCGCGCCGCCGCTCCGAGCAGAGCAGCAGCAGCGAGTGGTCCAACACCTCGTCGGAAGCGGACCACGCCAGGATGCTGTACGACGACATCGGCCGGGACAATCCGTACAGCGGCAAGCACCGGTGGCGCAGCCTCCGGCGCAAGGCCGTCCTCGAGGGCCGCTCCCTCGACCTCGACGTGGCCAAGAACGGCGGCGGCAGCAGATCCGCCAAGGGCGGCCGGAAGAGCAGCAGCAACCACCACCGCGGCGCCGGCGGCAAGAAATCCGGCAACAAGCTGCTGGACACGCGCGAGAGCATGGTCAGCATGCCCCAGTCGCCCATGCTGGACCTGCGCGTCGTGACGAGCGACTCGGGCGACGTCGACATCGTGCCCATGGGGTATAACCTGAGCCACGACCTGGGCGACTTTCTCAGCTGGGAGAACGAGAATGTGCACATGGCCAACGCCATGTACGATGGCAATTTCATATGAGGCCGCCCAAACCCAAAATGAGAAAGAAAAAAACAAAACACACAAAAAACAAAAAGGACAAGACAAAAACTACGTATATCACGACCATGGATCATGAACGGCATGGGAACGGAAATGGAAATGGGATGGGATGGGAACTGGACCCGGCGTAATTGTTAATGGGGCAATGGTCGGATTGCATTATTAGCGATTTGGAATATTTTCTCTGGATACCCGTCCTCATACATTCGGCTTGTAGGGGAACAAGGCGTTACTCCCAATCAAATTACCACATAGGACAATCAATCAATACAGCATGGATTAGCGTTGATCGCTATCTTTTTATAATGAAACCTTTGCCGTCCTCGGCTTTGGCTGTGTACATTGTGGCTCACGATTATGCTATGAAGCTTTCTTGACTCTTGGTGCGCTCGGAATCAGAAGGTGGGAAATAATACAAGTAGGACTCAGGTCGACATATCAGTTCTTACTCTTTCGACCTCTCCCGCCCTTCTTGGGTCTGGCCGGCTCTTTGGCGGCGCCGCTCTCATAATCGCCGTCCTGGTCATCATTATCAGCCGCCGGTCCCGTTTCTTCTGAATCTCCATTTTACTCAGCAGGAGCATTGCCGCGCGTCTTCCTCTTCCTGCCAGCAGCAGGGGCGACCTCCACTGGTGCTTCTTCACTCTGTCCGTCCACGGCGACATTGGCGCGCAACCTGTTCACGGCGTTGACCATGCGCTTGCTGGTCTGCGTCCTCTGCCTGGGGGCAAATGCCTCCTTGGCCCCAACTCCGACGCTGCCGTCAAAGAACCTGGTGATGTTGCTCTGTGTACCCTCGGCCTCGCGTCGGTTCATGTCTCGTATCACGGGGACCAGAACCTCATCCGTGCGTTCCGGGCTCCAGCCAATGGTCGACATGAGGAATCTGCGCAATCCCTCGACGTCGGGCACACCCCATTGGAATGGTTCGGGATCGCTGTCGACCTCGGGTTTGACGTATGCCTCCATGACGGCTGGGTTGGGGAAGCCCAAGGGCAGAAAGAGTTTCGTGGCTTGGGACTTTCTAAACTTTTTGCGGAAGGAAGAGGCAGCATCGGCCTCTTTAGGGAGATTCTCAAGCTGTACTTCTTTCCACCAGTCTCGAAAGGCCTCCAAGCCTTCATGGCCAGGAAACTCGGACAGGATCTCGACCGCGGTCACGGGACCGACGCCTGGGAGTCCTTCCGTGTAATCAGAGCCAAGAAGTTGTGCCAAAGCGATCAATTGTTCGCGTGACAGCGAGAGCTCCTTTTCGAGATCACTTCCCAAGTAGCACTCGACAAGCTTATTGCTGTTGAACATGTTCTTGTAGACCCGTGTTCCACCAAACAGGAAGATATCCGAGTCATCCGTCACAATTCCATCGACGAGCCCCATCTTCACCAGCTCAGCGCACTGCGCTTCGGCTTCCATTGGAGCTGTGATGTATGGAATACCAAAAAAGCGCAACAACGCCTGGCATTCGGTTATCATGATCTGCGTGACTTCGTCTGCATCTCTACGGTCCTTCTTTTGCTGAGTCCGTAGTGCTTTGAGCTCCCTTTCGTAGGCTTCGATGTTTTCCTTCTCAGATTTATTGTTCAGCTGGCTTGCAAATCGTGCGTGTTCTTCCGCTTCCTCGGCCATCTGTGCGAGAAGCTCTTCGTCCTCAGGGTCGCTGTACTGCTCTTCTTCCTCAGCTTCAACTTCGTTGTCGTCAATAAATATGTCACCGTTCTCATCAACGACAACTTTAGCCGACGTGCCAGCAATCTCTGTAGTCGAGGGAGCATCCTGAGCAGGTGGCTCCGTGGCAGCGGCTATTTGCGGCGGGCTTGGTTGATCCGTTGGGATTGCCACGTCGACCTCCTCGAAAACTGGCTCTGGGCTCTCGCTTTGTCTGTTCTCAGGCTCTGCCACATCCTCTTGCGGGCCCAAGATGTCGACTTCCTCGAACTCGAAATCAGGGTCTGGCGATGAGGATGACTGGCGCGAGGCAGACTTTTCTTGATGCTCTTGATCATTCGCAGTGTCTTCACCATTATCCACGTCACCTTCGAATTCATTGGCTGGCATTGATTGATCGTCTTGTAATGCCTGGGGGTCTGGCACCGGTGGGTTGACTCGAGTCATTGTGGCTGGAGACAATCTTGACTTCTCTTGTGCTGTCTTTGGCGGAGGTGCATCAATGACTTCAATGTCGCTGTCGTCTTCATCTGACTCGATCTCAATCACTGCATCTTTTTGTCGCCTTCTCTCTGCCGCCAAAGCTGCCTCGCGATCTTCCTCGTTGATTTCCTTCTCTCGCTCTCGCTGAGTCTTCATGGATTCACGAATGTCGGTCTCTTCCTGCTCCATCCAGGGCGGCAATGGGCGAGGCGCTTCATCATCTACGTCTTCCTGATCTTCGCTCCTCTCGAAACCACCGGCCATGTCATCATCATCATCGACAACAAAACCGCCAGCTAGCTCGTCAGCAGACGCTTGGCCAGTCTCAGCGCCAGTGGTCGGTTTGGGCGGCTCTGACTTCTTCGCGAATATGCTGGATTTCCAGTCCAACTTTTCGAAAGGGAGGGGACCACCAAATGGATTCGGCTTATTCGGAAACGTCGGTGCAGCTACTGGCTTCGTCGGCGGCATTGTCTTCTTTTTCTTTGCTTTGGATAGTGCCGCGCTCAGGTCCATCTCGCCATCGCTCCCTTCGCTTTCACTGCGCCGCCGCTTCCTGACTGAAGCATTTGCCCGGTTGTTTACAATGTGTGCGATCATGCTCCCGCTTGAGGAAGTCACTGGCTTGGCTTGCTCCACGGCCCTCTGTTTCCAAACTGGTGCCGGCACATCTTCAAACTCCTCATCTTCGTCCTCTTCCTGCGGAGATTCTGCGTGGTGTTGATTCTTCATCGACATGGCAATGGCACGATTCAGGTCTTCTTCCTCGTCGGCCTCGAAAAGACTGTCGATCGATTTGGATGGATCCTGGACAAAAAGAGAATCTTCATACTCGTCTTCCATTGGTAGCTCGATGCCATGGTCTTCTCGCCGGGACTCATAGAACTGTTGCCGCCTTTCAGCGGCCTCCCGTACGTGGGATGGTATCTTGGGCAGTCGGTTCACACCCTCAATCGGTACATCCTCGAAATCACCGTCGTCTTCCCACTCGTCTTCGTCTTCCTTTTTCTGGTACTGGAATTCGAGCGCATCGACGTCAATAGGCTTGTGGATCTGTCCGACGTCCTTCTCCTTGCTGACAACACCCAAAGCCCAACCACCCTCGACTCCGTCATTCTTGACCAAGATATACTCACGGTCTTTTTCGCCCGCAATGCGAGCGGCTCCATTGACTGTGAGATCCAGTCCCGTCATTCCGGCTTCCTTCATCAGCCGCTGGGTCAGGCGATTCCTCTCCTGTACTCTTTCGATCTGGAATCTCGAAAAGTCCATTCGATTCGGAAACATCTCTTCCAGCTGTTCCTTGCTGAGACCCATTCTGAGCCTGCTTCGTACTCGCGCTGCATTAAGGATGTTGTAGCGATCAGCAGGTGGCAGACTCTTGAAGAACTCCCCATCGAAGTCGATCTTGCTGAAGTCGTAGAGGTTAATGTCTTCGCCGCTGTTGAATTGTCGAGCATACTCCTCGAGCTCGGAAATGCTCATGATGCGCGGATCATCGGGCTTCCCCATTCCCTCGATAGATGTATGCATGTCTGGGAGATGATAGGCATCCTGCTTGAAGAATTTCCTATTCTTCTGGCGCTCCTGTTGACTCATCCCAACCTCATCGACATAGACGAGATTGTCGGCATCTGGGATCTCCTCGGCGGGCTCATTGACCTCGGGCCGGGCGCCGCCTTGTCTTTCGAGCTCGCGCTGTCTCTTGCGCTTGTCGTCTTCCTCCTCGGCGATGCGCTGCATCTGGACGGCGAGCAGCTTTCCGGCGGTGCGCACGGCATCCTCTCTCCGGCCCTCGCGCCTCCTCTTGCGCGAGGTGATGGTCTGGCGCTTGAGGGCAGGCGCGCCGCCGTCGAAGACGAAGACGGGGCGGATGCCGAACCACAGCAGCTTGCAGATGCGGCGGAAGAAGCCGACGACGTGAGAGTTGCGCAGGGCATTGCCCTCCTTGTCGCGCACGGCTTTGAGGAACTGGTAGATCCAGATCGAGGCATCGACGGCGAGGCGCTTCTTGTTGAGGGTCGCGAGGTTGGTCGGCCGCGCGCAGGGTTGGATCACGGTCCAGAGGCCGTTCACACCCATGGTGCCCGAGTTCTAAGCGGATGACGTCTATGATGGCTTCATCAGACGGGTGCGAGCTACTAGCTGTCTGGAGATGCTCAAGAACATGGCACCAAGACTATCATGGTTTCCTCAGATCAGACATGCGCCATCTGCATGATAACTGAAGCAAAAAAAGGGTGGAACGAAAGGTGTGCAGTGAGATTGGTTGAACAATTGAAAGCTTATTATGCGCTTCTGCCTACAGCTGCAGCATGCCAGTGTTTCTTTCGGAATCCAATGACGATGACTCGATCTTTAGCGCGTCTATCGCGCGCTGTCTGGGGTCTGTCCAGCGGGATCTAGTGCTAGACGGCCCCGCTAATAATTCCACTGCCAACGCCAAATCCTGTGACCCGGACAGTGAAGCGCAAAGCTCCTCACTATCAAACAGCACCAAAAGTCGCAACAACGGGCAGATATAAATGGCCAACAGACTGACTCGACTGTAGCTAGTCTTCTCTCTTCTTGGATCGCCAGAGCCAATTTCAGGAAAGTGTTCGACAAGGCAAGGACCGAAGAAAGAACGAGATAGGAGCTCCCCAGAATGGACACCACATCTCCATCGGCAGAGCAGCCGGAAGCACCAGTTGTGGACTCGAGCAAGGCCGAGGCCGAGTCCTATCTGGAGTCTCTCATCAACAAGACGTTGAGGGTGTACACCACGGATTCTCGCTTGTTTGTAGGCACCTTCAAGTGCACTGATCCGGTTCGTCGATTATGAATCTTTGAAAAAGGCGGAAAGTTTCCCTCGGCTTACCAACTCCTCACTAGCAAAGTAATCTCGTGCTCTCTCTCACCCATGAGTACCGGCAGCCGTCGCAGCAGAAACTGCTAGAGGCAGCTGCGAGCCTCGAGTCGGACACGCTCCGGGCCGAGATGACCAGTCGCTACTTGGGCCTCGTCGTGGTACCGGGCGAGCACATTGTCAAGATCGAGGTCGAGGAGTTCGTCAGTCAGATGAAGAACCGCTCGATCCTGGGGCGGCCAGACATCTATGCCTCGGCTTGAAGAGTCATCGTCCCAGAAGAATCTCGCTAAAACACACGGGCGATTTCTTACCTCGGCGACGGGCAAGTTGTGAAGGCTATTTTGGCAAGTTATGCCTTCACCTTCATGCCGACACGAAGTCGCCCCATTCCGGCAGGTCAATGAAAGCCGGTATTCCTACTGAGCGCGGCTTCGTCAAATGATCAAGCAAGCATCGGTTCCACCCACGACTCAATGAATTGGAGGAAAGACGATGAAATGCATCAACTCAGTTTCATTCGAGAAACTCGTGGCTCCGAGGTTAAATACTATTTGTTTATACCTGGACTTGATTCTCAAGCCTCGAAAACTCAGATGCTATTGTACCCTACTTTATACATATATACATTATGTCCATGCAAAACGCCTCGACAAGAATATCAGATGAGTCCCTTTTGTCCCCTCAGTCACACATACACCCAATATACAATAATGATGTCAATAAGCGGCACCCGGCCAGTATCCCCCCTTTTCTAATAATTTTCCAGAAGCAATTTGAGTGAGCTCTTTGACCCCTCTGGGTTGAGCTCCAACTGTGGCTTGCTCAGACGCCGGCGAAGTTGACTTACCAAGCCGCCTTTCGCCTTCTTGACGGTGAGGTCTCTCCCGCAGTAGTTGCCCATGTATGGACCGTGCTTGGTGAAGACGACGCGCTGGCACCTCGCCTTTCTGTTCTCCCATCCGTCGTGCTGGTCGTCGGTGCCGTGGAACACGCAGATGGTCTCGTCGCCCACGCCGAGGAAGTTGCCGTGGCCCGGGCCCCACGGGCCCTTGCTGTGCCCAGAGGCCTGCAGCAGCGGCTGCTGGCTCTTGGGCCACGACCGCGGGTTCAACGGGTCGCCGCCGTTGTAATGCAGCACGGCCAGCTTGTACTGGTGCGTCCAGCTGCCCGCGGCAGAGTACACGATGCCCTTCCACTTCGCGTCGGGGGACTCGAGGAACTGCGGCCCCTCGTTGATGCCGTGGGCGCCGTTGCCGTCGGAGGTGAACTCCCACGTGTGCTCCGGCGCCGAGATCATGACCGGGTGAGAAGCCGCCATGGTCGGATCGTCGAGCTTTATGATAAAGAGCTGCTGGGTGAGGTCCGAGTGGCCGTGGTTGTCCAGAGGCCAGCCAGAGTAGACCAGGTAGAGGGCGTCTGCGAGCTCAAACACGGTCCCGTCGGTCGCCCACTGGTCCGGCATGCCGAGGATGCGGCCGAGAAACTCCCACTGTCCCCGTGACGGGTCTTCGCTCGCGGCAGGTCCTCCCAATACATACATGCGGTGGCTTCCGCTGCCGCGAGCTGGGTTGGCCGCGGCGTAGTAGATGTACCATCTGCCACGGATGACGTGAAGCTCTGGTGCCCACAGATCTGCCGAGTGCTCTGTGCAGGGCGGCGGTTTCCTGAGTTATTTGGTCAGTCATGGCACACCGGGCGAAGAATGAGACTCATTGAATTGATAGTTGGCGACGCACCACACGACCGTCTTTCTGACGCTCCCTTGAAAGCAGGCCAGATATTTCGAGGTCCATATCTCGATTCTGTTGCCTTTCGTAAAGGTCTGCAACAGTCAATCAGTTTTCTGTTCCACAGCATACAGTCGTCACGACTGCCAAGAGCGGCTGGGAGTACAGTACCATGTAATACTGCCGGTGCGCCCGAACCACGAAAGGGTCCGGCGTGCTCTCCTTGGTGAGAGTCAGGCACTCGTGGTTATACTGCATGTCCAAGGCGGTGGAGTGGTCGATCTTGGGAGGGCGGATGAAGTTGCTGATCCGCTGGCAGATGGTCTTCTTCTTCCTCGCCTCGAGCTCCAGGAGCCGGACCTCGTGCCAGTACTGCACCTTCTCGAGGTCGTCCGAGCTGCCCTCTGCGGCGCTGCTGCTGCCCTCGCCCACGTCCTCGACCTCCCCTCCTCGCAGCCATTGTTCAATATCGGCGTGGTCCCTCATGTCCAGGATGCAGGTCTAGGTGCCTGCCGCCCGCCATTCGATCGACAGGCTTTCAGGGTGTGAAATCTGTCTGAGATGGAGGGGGAGGGGGAAGGGGGAAGGAGAATGCATCGCGGCATCCCCTGGGATGGGCCAGCGCTTATAAGAAAGCAAAGGCTGCATCTGCGACTTCTGGAACAAAGCAAAGACTGCGCGGCTCGCCGCCGTGTCGTCCTGCTGCCCATCCGGCCATCGATAGAGACGGCATGGGTCTCTCGCGGCTTTCTGGTGCGAAACTCAGATTAGCGAGGACTCTCGGCAGCCTGCAACTCTGTCGTCGCCCATGATGATGGTGCCACGCATCGAGGTGGCGGACAAGACATAACCTAGAGCCGGGATAATATGGGTATAATTGCATGTTCTGGGACCGTGGGACTCTGTTTCCTGGGGAAGCACAAAAGAATGGCTGGGGGGACGTGACACTGACACTCGCACAACTTGCTGATTGCATCCTGCCCCCCTGTCCATGCCTCCAAGCCTCGAGTTTAATCTAGACACGGGATGTTCTTGAAACAGCGGGGGCAACCTCTATTCTTTTATTTCTCTTCTGGAATAGAGAAAAAAAAACGCCTCAGCTGGATTTAGACTTTGTAGCGACTTTCTTATCCTTTCTATGCCTGCGCAGATCCTGTCGCCGCTGCCTTTGCACAACAGCATCACCTTGCAGGAAGATGCCATGCTGTGCCAACGTGATGCCCCAAGGCCAATGATTCGTGCTGTTCCAGTTATGCAGCTTTGTGGTTCAGCCACAAATGCACAACACAATCTCCGCATATAAACAAGTAATGCGGTATGACAGGATCGACTTTTCCCCCTCTCCGCATCGACACATCCTGCCATTGCCTTATTTGCAGCCGCGTTGTATGTACAGCGTGCATCATGTTTCTTGCTTGGGGTGACTCAAAGACATCTACACGTTTGAGACAATGTAGATGCTCTGAGATGTGCCCTGCAGGAGAGGTGAGAACGTCGCCCATGTACCGGGATGCCCAGGAGAGGCCCTGATTTCGTGCAGGTAAATGGCGTCCATCGGCCAATGACTAAGCGCTGTCTCTATACTTTTGTGTATATCCGTGGTTGGATCGATAGTGTTAGATAATCGTACCGGCAACGATGGATTATATCCGTACCTAATGCTCAAATGAACATAGACGCAAGCTTCCATGATAGTTTAATGGCGGCGGCGGCAGTGCCTGTTTGTTTCCCGACGATGGAGCCTGACAACCTGACATGAATCGCTAGATCAGGTCATATAGAGTCTCAATACTCTCAGGCTCTTTTTAGGAACTCGCCCAGAATCTGGTGACTCGATCTCTTGAATTCAAATTCGATCATCTCCATTGGACACTTCCACTAATGATGCCACCCAAGTGGAGGAATATTAGCTTATGGTGCAGGATGGAATTGGATAAGCGGGCGGTTCCTCGACCAAGAATTAGACTACACAGCACGTGTCACGAACGGCCCGATGATAACCACGTATGCCACGATCATTCTATCCTGTGGAGCGCGTATAAAGTATATAGTCCACCATGTGTTTACGGACTCCCTTTTGTGGCGGTTCCTGGTTCGGACAATTACTCGGCGCAGATGGGCTATAGAGTGAAATCGGGCCGTATTGATTATCAAGATAACGTTGAATTGGTAATCAGTCATTCCATGATGGAAAAAAGTCTATCGTGATGGGATATGGATTCGCATACATGGCACCAGAACGTGGCTGGCCGATTGATTTTCACCGGGGTACGGACTCCCCAGATTGACATGTCTCCTCGAATAGCTGTTTCCGACTAATGCTATGTAGCATTGGCGGATGAATAAATCCTTCAGAATATTCACAGTCAATTTCTGCTGGAGAGGGTCGATCATTTGTGGCACATTGCGTTATGCCTTGACTGTGCTGACATGATGATCCAGGCCGAGTGCCATCCGTTGCTCTGCTTGACTTAAAATACTGGACAGAGAAAGATTTCTTGTCGATAAAACAACCAGTAACGATGGTATGGTACAGCAGTAAGTTTCATCAAAGGAAGAAGTGAACAAAGTCTCTAGTGCCGCTTTATACCCATCTTGTCATTCAGCCCTACCGGAACTGGGGTTGTGGCCCCCAATGGGGAAACGAACTGGTCTAACCTATCATGCATTGGACTTCCAGACGCAAAGGGAGATATACTGGTCTATAGTAGAATAATGCTATTGGCCGAGGACTGCCAATATGTGCCATGCAGAAGGCCCACGAACTTCCAACGCGTACTTGTCATGAGGATTCAGATGTCACTCCTTTTCGATCGATATCACTAATGAGTGTAGAAGAGATTTCAAAGGTCAGACTGGTTAGCAGGCACCTGATCTTGAATATCGCGGCGGACAATGTGTGGCGAGGCCATGCTTGGTCAAATGAGAACACTGAATGAAGGTGACTGTCAAGCCTTGAATGGCCGGATAGGTAATGCTTTCCTTTCGTGTCCACTGCTTGGCTATCTCTGAGGAGTTAGATAGCTCACAAATACACACGGTCATACTTATCCTGTGCATTTTATAGTTTGGCCTGGGTTCCGTGACCTGTGCCTCAAATTTGTCTAGGCAGAGAGAGGTATGAGTGGCGTATTAGTGAAGCTATTGTTTCTGAACGAAAAGTCAGCTGTGTGTACTGCTAATTTTGAGATCATGTGTGTAGGTGACTTCTCTCATAGCGTTCAACTGCAATTGTCAGTGACCACTAGATAGAAGCAAGCGTAGATGCTAATCGTCGCTCACCTAGACCTAGACGATGATGATCATAGTCAAGTGAGTCGGGAGCTTGGCGCAACATACTTACCAACGCTCCTGCAAAGATATCATTTCTTGGGTCCTGAAATGGCTCGTGGTGTACGCCATTCGGATGGCTGGATATGCAGTGAGATATCGTGCGTGTATTGTATGACCTGATTTGTCGACCATAGCTGACGACACCGGAAGGCAACGAGTATTTAAAGAAGAATAGCTCGCCATAGAGCTGGGTTGAAACGCTCGGGCTGATTTAGATTCCTGGCTTACACCGAGCCTCTCTGCACCGCGGAACCTTGGATTCGGTCATGATGCGTCCCGCATGAGGGTTGGAAGCATGTGTCTGTGTAGGTATATGTATGCGTGTATATGTTGTGGGCATGACTGCCTGATAAGTGCGTACAAGCAAGTACAATGTACGTACGGTTATCTTGAGGTCTTCTTGGCGGAAACCGCGGGACGTGTGACAACAACTGCCGCTTTTTCGCTTATCATACGAGGATGTAAGAAGAAGAACCGGATCCTCGGAAGCTTGAGGCAGGCAGGTAGGTCATCGTGGTCGAGCAACGCACGTATGTTACATTCGTCTTGCATCGCCCGACTCTGCAAACTTTGCGGGTCTCGCAACACGATATGGAGTGTTCGTGGGATGACCTGGTTAGGTTGGTCCAATACCTAATAAGTGTCAGCAAATGGCTGATTGGGCTGCTGAATGTTGGGGGTTTTGAGTTCTTGGGATAGCGCCGATATAGAAAAAAACAGGCGCCAGTCCGTGTCTCTGGATCAGGTCTAATCGGGGCTAGGAAAATTCCCAAGTTAGGTCCGAGGCGAGATGCTAAAAATGTATGGATATAAAGTGTAGAATTGACTTTTCTTGATTTGTTTCGGTTCTTGATGGTGGTTCGTAAGCTCAATTGAAAACCATATACGTACATATGAAGCGTGGATGATCTTGGGGGTTGAGGTAGACTGGGGTTAGACTGGCGACAGGCTCGGCATGCTGGGCAGAGAGGTCACAGACATAGGGTCTTACAGGGGGACCCAGGCTAGATCTCCAGTGCGCCTCACCGTCAGCTCCATTGGCTTGCGGGGGCCGTGGGTGAAGTACGGATACATTGTTAGCGCTTGGCCGACAGTTCCACTCTCACTGGAGTTAACTGGAGCTTCAATGGGTACGCGATTAGCTTCTCTGAGTCCTTATTCTTAAGATTAACTGGACTCTAAATTGTCAGTCTATCAAGTCTGTCGGATGTTGATGAGATTCAGACCACGACGCAACCTCAAACGGGTACGACTCTGGTATGGAAGAGACATCTCCTGCCTTTCTCTGTGCGAGCGGGAGACAGAGATCAACAAGGGCAACGCCATTCCCGGTCAGTTTCCATCTGGAGGTTGGAGAATGTTCCCGCTCCCGGTGGCACTGTACGATACTCCCTAGTCGATAGTAGTCGCTTAGGGGGGCAAAGACGGGCAGTCAACCGGCTGAGACCCTCTTCGTAAACTCCCATCCACTGCGACTAGAGATGCAAGCACGTCCTCAGATAAGAGACTCGCATATGCACTCCGTCTACTCGTACTCCAAGCAGCAAGCAGCGGCGACAGACTGCCTACCTACAGAGCGCCGGTTCCGTGGGTCTCGAATAAAGAGTGTGCATCCCTCAGCTGCCCTGGCAAGCTTGGGCTGATGCACTGCGTGCTTTAGAGCCGTTTGGATACGAGGGCCATCCTTTCCGAGGGCTGCGCGCCATTGGAAATAAGGATGAATATGGGCAAGAGTCACAAAGTCTGTAAGAGTTTTGGAGCGGTTTCCAAGACAGCCGCGACAGCTATTCTTCGTATCGCTTCCGTCTTTGGTTGGAGGGCGCTGGTCAGCGGTCTGGCCTCCTGTTCAGTGATGAGTCTAACAGTAGGTGGTTTTCGTATCCACAACCCTTGGAACGGCCGCCCGAGAGGGGAGGGATGTATGGATCCATGGAGTGTGCAAACAACGAAGAAGAAGATGAAGAAGCGAGCATCCGGGATCTACTCCACTGCGTATTGCCGAAGACTGTGGTGATCATAAGGGTTTTTGGTCATTATTCAATATTACCTTATTCAGAGAAACCACATCCGGATCTGACCTCGTAAGCGATCGGCCATCACCGCCTGTTTTTGTATGTGCTGTAGGCAGCTAAACTCATGTACGCACACAAATTCCGTCCCGCTTTCGACCACATGCTGTGTGTGCCAAACTGCGTAGGAAAAGTCTCACAGCGCCTCTTTGCTCACCCCTGTCTTGTTTTTGTTGTCTTTGTACATAACCTTACATTTAGAGGCTCAAGTAGTCTTTTCCATGAACGGCCGGTCTCCGCACTACTAGGGATAGTGGTAGATCCAATTTGAGCACTGTCGACAACCATGGCTCGTCCATCGGTCTTGGTTAATGAATGGGCTTATTTCCTAGGCGCTATAGGAGAATTATCTAAGATTGGAGTCTACACTACAATTGCTACCACTGCAAGTACTTCGTACACCAGCTTCCACCTAGAAAGGTCCCCATCTTGCCACAACATCTCGTGATGGCCACTTCGATAGGCAGCTCCATACTCGAGACCATTGGCCATCCACCTTGCACGCAAGGAAGGAAAGAAAAGAACCCGATAGGCATGTCTGCAATTCCACATTCTTTGAGCCCCATCATCGTACATATCTTTCGGCATCCTTGCAAGTGACTGCAGCGTCCCGTTGGAACCCTCGCGAGGAGCTAGAACAACCCAGCGTCCAATTCACCAATCGCTTGGCAGACCTAATGTACAGCTCGCTGCAACTGGTCCGGTGGCTGCGGGTTAGCCGGGGGGACCCATCTGTATTGCACCTGCTGCTGCTACCTTGACCCTACTACATTGACCTACCCAAGCCAAGCCTGGGCTTGAGATGTCTACCTTGCCTTGCCTACCCTACCCTACCGTAGATATTTTATTTATCTTACCTCCATTTGTAGATAGTGAGTGGCCCCTGCCTGTAACATAAGAAAATCAATTGGCACTAACGAGGCTGGGGATGGCGTCGTCGAAGCTCCTTTATTAAGGCAATCTGCTCTTTCCTTCTTTTAATTCCACGTACTTGTGTCACTCAAGAGCTGTCGACGTCCTGCCTGTTTGTTTCTCGGCCTGTACATTATCTCACTCTCGCTCCATCATTTGTTTCTTGCTCATCAATTCAGCATCTTGGACTTCTTCTCTTCTTTTGGTCGACGTACAATCCACTTACACAACCCACCATATTCCATACGTCGTGTAAGTCACCTTGTTGGTCCTTCTAAGCTTTTTGTGTCCACATGACGACACAGAAGCTATTCCCGTCTCATCGTCGTCAGAAGAACTCTACTGATCAAGTTGCATTCCAGATTTTCACACTCACCATACAACAACAAGGACAATGCTCTCGCTCAAGACTACCCTCCTGGCAGCAGTCACTCTGCTCGCCTCCACCGTCCGTGCCGACTACTACATCGATCCCGACAGTGTCTCCCTGTCGATCAGGACCACTTGGTGCCAGCAGGAGACGACCACATGTCCTCTCATCTGCGAGCAGGTTGAGCCAGGCACGACTCTGACAAACACATGTGATCCTGTACGTTGCCGTCCGACCTGAAGACAAGACTATGGTCACTTGCTAACGTCAACAAAACAGAAAACTCTCACTTACGGATGTCTGTGCGGAAACAACTTGCAGCCCAACATCTCCGAGTATTCCCTGACCCTGCCCTACTTCACCTGCACCGAATGGGGCAACCAGTGTGTAAAGGCCTGCGGTTCAGACAGCGGGTGTGCCAGCTCGTGCCGGGAGGACCACCCATGCGGTGCTCAAGACCCTCAAAAGGCCAACACCACTTCAACCGGAACTGCCACGGCTACCGGTACCAGCACGTCCAGCACCGGAGTCACCATCTATACCGGCTTGGGTGAAGGCAGCAGCTCGTCGAGCTCGACCTCGAGCCCCAGTGGCAATGGTGCTGGTGCTCACCTCGAGGCTCTCAACTTGGCAGGCCTCTTCTCGCTCGCTGCCAGTGTTGCCGTCGGCTTCATTTTCGTCCTGTAAAGGACATGTTCCGATCCCCAAAAGCACCAACTACAAATGCATCTCCTTGGAAACTCGGGTTGTACATTGCTCGTCCAACATGGGCGATCCAGGACTTGGGCTGAACTGCAGTCTTCACGGTCCCTTCGATCATTAGCGTACGGAGTTCTCGGCTTTTCATTACAAATTTACCTACCTACATAATAGAGTGTCATCGGTGGAAAATAATCGGACAACGGGGAGAGGTGGCAGGCATGGAACAATCGCATCGCTTGTATCAAAGCATTTCTTCGTTGAACTGCTCTCCCTTGGCTTTGGGTAAGCTGCAGATGGACTTGTCCCAAAAGTATTTGCTTACATGTAGTAATATACTTGATGTAAGCCATTCTTGACCAAACTGATTGGGTGTCATATTTGTGGTCCACATTTTATACTCGTTTGATCGACCTAGCGGCCTTCCTCCCCCCCCCCCCCCCCCCCTTCTGGACAATTCGCTTCGCGTCCGTCGGCTGTGTTTGTGTAATGATTTGGAACCTCAAGGTTGTATTGGTTGGTCGAGGGTGATGCCGTTCTCATTCAATCCAAATCTAATATGGACTTTTTGCTACTAGTTCCGAGTATGCTTCGCGTGTACACATTTCTTTCATGTTTATCATCATGTTGGAGTACTTTGATCGTTCGTAACTTGCAACTTTTCCCGTTCGCTTTCGAGCACCAGTGACAGTCAGACAGACCATGGCATAAGTATGCCAGCCAAAGTCTATGGATTCTTCTAGTAGCTTTTTGGACTCGAATAACTGGACTCCCAATGTTGGCTATCATTCTCATATGGCTAGGCAATACGCGACAACATGGTGTATAGAATAGTATGTACACATGTTTGACATGGTGACCATCTTGAATGCGAAAGTTGCCTTCTTCCGATTTACCACATTCAAGGTCAGCTGTGACTTACGCCATGTAAGCCATGTCTCGGCGCCACTGAAGCCACAGCTCTACAGACATGTATATAAATATTCGTCAGCCATTGAGGCGGCGTCTCGAACAAAATTCAGTGATCGATATCCTTGATCAACAACGACCAGTCTTGACTTGTCCCGACATCGGATCCAATATGGCTACTCATAATTGGCAGTAGACTGACGGTGCATTGTCAGGACATGCAGAATAATATCGGTGAGGATTGGCTAACAAGAAATGGTGACTTCAACACACAAGCCACAAGGTGGGATATGATTAGCGCCTCTTTCACATGCCCCGCGGTCAGAGTGGTTGATGATTTGACGACTCGTCCAAGTCCCCTGCATTGGGGAAAAAAAGTTGCCGCTGCCCACCAGTCACAGCTCATGCTGGGGAAGCCTTGTGATGCAATGGCAGCGGGTAAAGAAGGCTGGTTGGATTCTTTTTCCTTGTTCCAGCGGATGATTCTTCCGTCGAGATTCATTTGTTCCGATCGAACACTTGGCACTGGCATGGGTCAACTTTCTATGCTCGCTGTATTTTTTTTTTTTTTTTTAAACGGCCGCGAATCATTGGGAAGCGGGGCAATTCCCCTTTTTCCGCTTGCAGTGGTCATGTCGAAGATTCATTCCACGTCGTTCCTCGGTCCCACTATGCCAGTAATGGACTGGACCCCTAGGCAATGTAGGTCGGAATCTTGGCTAGCTCACTGAAAGCGCCAAGTGCAACCTGCTAGGTAGGCAGGAAAAGAAGATTAACTTTCAACCTCGAAACCCAAAAACTTTCACCGCAGTTGTGCCCGTTGCTGTTCTCTTTGTTCGCAGCCCACGTTCCTGCTTTGCTTTGCCCAAAACTGCCGACCGACTGCTCCAAGATAAGAAAGATACCTCATGATGCTGTTTGAGACGTCGTGACGTTGAAACCTTCCCTCTCCCGAAATCCCCTACTCGACACGACCCGATCCGACAACCCTGGTTCGAGTCGAGCTGCGGCAGCGACGACGTATTCCAAAACTCCTCGGCTGGCATAACAACCTGTGCCGACGCCCCTCAGCTATAATATACAAGTCGACTGCGATCGATCCCGCGGTATACCGAACGAAACGTGCCACCTCCATCCCATCAAACCTTCACCATGGGTCCCAGCAAAAGTATGTCCACCAGGATCGCGTCCTAGCTTCGTGGAAAAGAAAGGAGTGGCCGCAAGTGTTACATGTACTAATGCAATCTTCATTGTCAGAGGTGGCCGCTGCCGAATGTATCTCGGACGAGGCCCTCATCCACCTCAAGTCGTACAAGTACTCGGCCGTCGACAAGTCGCCCGTCTCCAACTATATCCTGCGACCTTACGTATGCACCATTCCACCCGCCTTGGAACAAATCCGAGTAGAGACCCTCACATGCTAAGATATGTGCAATAGTGGAATGCATTTGTCGAGCTCCTCCCGCTATGGCTCGCGCCCAACATGGTGACCCTCATCGGGTTCTTCTTCATCTTGGGCAACATTGGATTGCTTGTTCTGGTCATGCCAGATCTCGTGGGACCTGTGCGTATACGCCCAAGGATTGAACTATCTGCACGACAGATGACTGATTTGCTTTTGTTTCAATATAGGGTCCGTCATGGCTCTACCTGAGCTTTGCCTTCGGACTGTTCATGTACCAGACCATGGACAATATCGACGGAAAGCAGGCTCGACGAACAGGCACTTCTAGCGGCCTCGGTGAGCTCTTTGACCACGGAATCGATTCTCTCAACTGTACCCTTGCCAGCTTGCTCGAAACCGCCGCCATGGGACTCGGTACCTCGAAATCCGGCGTCTTCACTGCCTTGTGCCCCTGCCTTCCCATGTTCTTCTCGACCTGGGAGACATACCACACGCATACCCTGTATCTCGGCTACTTCAACGGCCCAACAGAAGGTCTCCTCATTGCTTGCCTTGTCATGGCGCTGTCTGGCATTTATGGGCCAGGTATCTGGACCGAACCGATTGTGGAGCTTGTCGGATCAAAGAACCTTCTCGGGTATGATCACCTGGTCGGCGAGCACTCCATTCGCGACATTTGGATCTTGATCATCGTTGGGTCCCTCATGGTTGGCCATGTTCCGTTCTGCGTTTACAATGTCGTCAAGGCTCGGAGGCGGAACAAGCTGCCCGTTCTGCCCGTCTTCCTCGAATGGACGCCCATGGCCGTATACACGCTCTCGATTGGAGCTTGGCTGTACTCGCCTTACACGACTCTGAGGAGCGAGAACCACCTCGTCCTCTTCTGCCTGACCATGTCTTTTGTCTTTGGGCGCATGACGACCAAGATGATCCTTGCCCATCTGACGAGGCAGCCATTCCCGTACTGGACAGTCATGCTGGTGCCTCTTGTTGGAGGTGCCATCTTGGCAAACTTGCCCCTCCTCGGTTTCGAGCCGTTCTCTGCCAAGAACGAGCTGATCTATCTGTACGCATACTTCGTGTTTGCGGCAGTTGTCTACTTCCGTTGGGCGTTCCTGGTGACCAACAGCATCTGCAACTTCCTTGGCATCAATGCCCTGACGATTCCCCACGAGAAGCAATTGGAGAACAAGAAGAAGCTTCAGCAGGCAAACGGTGTCGCAAACGGCACTGCCAACGGAAAGAAGGAGCTGTAAACAATTTCTGTGGATTTGCTGCACAGGAGAGCTCGTCCTTTGCGGCCATGCCCTGACACAAAAAGCCCTCGGGCCATGGTCAAACAGATAGACACCAAAGGGGAAGATTTATTCGACAGATCTACAATTTTGCAGTCCATGAGACGCACAGATTACACCTTTATAATCATTGAACTCTGCTTTCTCGAAGTACTGGCTAGATTATACGGCACTTGCCGGGCGGTAGCGCAGGTCGAGATATTCTCGGAAAACAGTAGAGTCGAGGCAGACAGCATCAGCATTAGTACGGCGTTGAGGGTTTTCAACAAATCAAGGATAAACGATTGTTGCTGGGACAGAAACAATGAATATAGTAAAAGTGAGGAGACATCTACTTGGTCTCATTGAAGTTGTCTTCAATCTTTTAAAATGCATCAAGTACATTTTCTTATGTGAGTGCACCAACGGGTCACCGATTTGCTCTCCTGGACTAGTTCACGTCTGTAGGACTGCCAACGTCCATGGATCGAATGATCTCTATAAACTACCGTGGTAGACTTGAGGGAATTGAATCAAGACTCGGCATGAAGCAGTCGATCATTGTGCATGCAATAATTGGCAATATGAAGTCCTGGACCGTAATTGAAGCCGCCGACACTGGACGCATCTTCTTGCGGCGAGCTGATCCAAGTACTGGTACGATGGACACTCGGATACGGAGCCCCATCTTCACGATTCTGGCTCACTGAATACTAGAGGTCAGTAAAGTTTCAGGAACGTCAGCTTGCAGTCATGGTTGGAGATCATGGTGCGGTAGGCAAATGGTACCTGGAAGATAAAAATATAAACAAGTTCAGGACCCTTGAAGGTAAGGCTTAACACGCGGGGAACCTGCATAAGGAGGAGGAGCTATTTGGTCTACGGGCCCTGCCGCAGCGTTATTGGTGCGCTATGACTACAAGACAGAGCCGCTATTCCTCCCCAATTTTTTGAGTTCTGCCACTGTGATACTAAGACAAGGGCCCAACTTGACACATCGCCGGTCCATTTGTCCCACGAGACGATGGCAGCGGCTGGGGTTCAGAATCCAGGGTCCGTCGCCGAACTCTTTTGCTCTTAGACATTTCCTCCTTCAAATGACTATTTGACGGATCCACCCTCCGGACAATTCATTGTCATGCCCTGGAGACACGACAGCTGCCAACTCTTGTGGCAGTGGCCCCTGGCCAGGCCATTCGTTGTGCTGTTGCTGCTCTGCATCAGCCTGTTTCCCACCGGCTCCCGCGCATACCAGCCCGTGTCCGACGACACGCTGCGACGGATCCCGGAAGGCGGCCATGACTTTGACATCGACTCGGGCGCGCTGCTCGCCCCCATCCTGATCCCGCGAGTCCCAGGCACGCCTGGCTCGGCCGCCGTCCAGCGCCACTTTGTCGACTTCTTCCGCGTGCACCTCCCCGACTGGCGGATCGACTGGTACAACTCGACATCCAAGACGCCGGTGACGGGTAACCGCGAGATCCCCTTCTCGAGCCTGGTCTTCACGCGCGACCCGCCGTGGGCGCTGCCCGGCGACGTGGGCCGCCTGACGCTGGCCGCCCACTATGATAGCCTTTACCGGCCCGAGGGGTTCATCGGGGCCGTGGACAGCGCGGCGCCCTGTGCGATGCTGCTCCACGTGGCGCGCAGCATCGACGCGGCGCTAACCAAGAAGTGGGAGTACATGCGGGAGAGCGGCGACGCGGCATCAGGGCTCGAGGAGGACCGGGGCGTGCAGATCGTCCTGCTCGACGGCGAGGAGGCCTGGGAGACGTGGAGCGCGACCGACTCCCTCTATGGGGCCCGGGCGCTGGCCGAGACGTGGGAGGCCCAGGCGTACCCGGCGGCGTCGGCGCGCCGCTCGCCGCTCGGCGCCATCGACGTGTTCCTGCTGCTCGACCTGCTCGGCGCCCCGGACCCGCACGTCCCGTCCTACTTTGCCGAAACGCACTGGGCCTACGAGCGCATGGCCGCAGTCGAGGCGCGGATGCGCAAGCTCGGCCTCCTGCAGTCCAAGGCGGCTAAGCCGTTCCTCCCCGAGGCCGAAAAGGTGCCCAACCAGTTCCTCCGGGGCTACATCGAGGACGACCACATCCCCTTCATGGTCAGGGGGGTGCCCATCCTGCACATCATACCGAATCCGTTCCCGGTGGTGTGGCACACCATGGACGACGACGGCAAGCACCTGGACATTGAGACGGTTGACGATTGGGCCAAGATCATGACGGGATTCACCGCAGAGTGGATGGAGCTGGACGAGTACATGGATTCGCCGAAGCAGGCGTTCAGCAGAAAGAAGAAAGACTCGGACGCATCTACGAGAAATAGAGAGCTGTGAGAGAGTGGAACTTGTTGTAGCTGTTGAACATTTGATACCCCAAAGAGTAGAGTATAAATCAAAGAGCTCCAATTTGATATTAGTTTCAAGGACGCCTGCTTAAGGAACAATAACCCTGGTATTATGTCACAACATCATGGCCATGTCATAGTTTCGATTTGTATATTCTACCGCGTACCTACGGGATGAACTTCGAGAAGAACGTAATCATTTCCCCATGTCAATTGAAGTCTCCCCTTTTCTTGGGCCATGAATCCCTGCAAACCAGCTCCAAGTCCCCTAAACCCAATGAACCGCTACACCATAATGGGATACTCCGCCAAGAACTATCCCCAGCCCCCCAAGCTATCCTGAAGCTATGAAGCAGGGACCCGCCGTCCGGGGATAGCTTGCCGAGATCAAACACTGACAAGCAAGCTTCCACCGCTGTGAGATCCCCGCCAGGCACGGCTCTTATCGAACCTCGTGAGCAGCAGTCGAGAACTCTATTCAGTATTTGCCAGGTAAGTGAATCACGAATGACCAATACGAGTCTCTGGTCTTTGGTTCTAGAACACTTGAAATGGTGACCAGCAGACGTGCCACAAAAGAACACTTGTGAAAAGCCAGCGCTGATTAGGTATACTACCACTGATTCAAGAACCAAACTCCAGTCACCCATTCACAGACTATCTCGCGCCAAAGCCACTGGGGGTCGCCCCACCGATGAGATCACCTTGAAGCGCTCCAACCATCTATCTGCCATTCTTTTCTTTTATTTCTCCGTCTACGCGTACCTGCTTGATTCATTTCGGAGCCATCTGAGGCCAACAAACTCAAGTCACCCAATTGACTTTCTCTTCAACTCTCTTTCAGACCAACCAGTACCAACATACCGGGACTGCCACCATACTCTGTACTTTGTACATATCTCTCCTCAGGCCAGGATTGAGATAAGAAGGAACCCAGGAAACACTCAACTATCTACACAACACACCATGCTTCGTTGGTGAGTCTATCTCCATGTGGCACCTGCATGCATTCATCCGCGACCAACGCGCTCTTGCTCTTTCCTTGAACCCCCATTTATCTGCAGCAGACTACCTCGGGCGTTCTCATCATGCCCTCAAGAATGACAAGCGCTTACAAATTGGCAGGTACCAAGCCAAGCTGGCCGCACGGCCGCTGCTCACGCAGAGCATCACCACGGCCGTGCTGTTCGCGACCGGCGACATCACGGCCCAGCAGCTCGTCGAGAAGAGGGGCTTTGAGAAGCACGACCTGACGCGGACGGGACGCATGTTCTTGTATGGTGGTGGTACGTACTTCTGATTGTTCATCATCATCACGGGGGTTGCCTTGGGCCTCTCCGTTCATCAGTGCCTCGCTCGATTCTGCCTGGCTGCTGCATAATCCTCCTCTGACCCTCACTCCCGCCACGCTTTTTCGCACACGGAAGGGAACCCCTCAAACTGACGACCCTCACAGCCGTGTTCGGCCCGGCCGCCACGACGTGGTTCAAGTTCCTGCAGCGGCGCGTGGTGCTGCCCAACAAGAACGCCGAGATCCTGGCGCGCGTGGCCGTCGACCAGGGCGTCTTCGCGCCCACCATGATCGGCGTCTTCCTCAGCAGCATGGCCACCATGGAGGGCGGCTCGCCCGCCGACAAGCTCGCCAAGAGCTACCTGCCCGCCCTCCAGACCAACTACCTGGTCTGGCCTTTCGTCCAGCTCGTCAACTTCAAGTTCGTCCCGCTGCACCACCGCGTCCTGTTTGTCAACTTTATCAGCATCGGCTGGAACTGCTACCTCAGCTTCCTCAACAGCACCGGTTAGAGGGAGGGCAGTAATGGGGCTGGCAGAGCCCTTCTTGGGCTTGGGAGGATAGCCTGCTGAAAGGAGGCAGGAAAGGAAAGGAAAAGAATCGCAATGGGAAAAAGCGCGGCGCTTCGGGAGTAAGAAGAAGGGCGTGTCTTGCAGAACTCGGCATGCATAGCGTTTTCACTTTTTGAGCTTCTCTTTTTCGTTTGACGTGCCACGGTGAAAGCACTCAGGGGCATATCTATTCAGACTCCTCGCATATGGGCTTAGATGCAAATGCAAATTTCTCCGTGTAATTGAATCATCTTCGTTGAAAACATGACAATGGGTTCGTTGGTATATTGACCGTTTCCTCGTCGTAATTATAGACAGTGAATGCGAGCTTCTCTTGAGCCGATGCTCTGCATCAAGACCAAGTGACTGTGACATGAACGTTTCCATAAATTATCATTATACCTTCATCGTAAAAAGTCGTACCGCCCCCAGCTCAATCCGGATATGTTCAAATATCATACAAGAGTGTTTTTTCTTATATATCTGTGTCATGTACAGATATTCAACATGTCGATTATGAAAACAAGAACTCTTTTAGTACAGGCGATCCCGAGAACTCGGGATTCAGCATGATACAGCTACACAGGCGGTCAGCAGCAAATCTTGAGAGAATCAGTCCGGGGAGAGAACATACTTCAGAAAATATTGCAGCCCAGCCCTCCTCTTCTCGAGGAACCTGGGCCTAAACTTGGAGATCAAGCTCTTTGGCGGCAGCTCGGGCACAGCCGCCTCGAAGTTGGGAAACGTGCGGACCAGCCGCCAGCGCAAGTCATCAAACTCCGAGTATCGCTTGCGTATATTCAGATAGCTCCCCTGTCACAGTATGTCAGTCCCTGCCGATATCCGGTGACATTCATATCCTGGCTCGGATCATGTCCATAGCACGACTTACACTGAGAGTCTCGACCCTGATATTCCAAACGACAAATGCCCCAATGTTGGTGGCGCTGCCATTGACCACGACGTGGTCGGTAATATCGACGCTCTTGGCCCAGCACGCGTGGTTCCTCTCGTCGATGCTGCTGTTCTCATTGTCCCGCAGAATAATGGCGCCCGCGAACGACTCCTCGGACGCTCTCGAGGCCGACCTGGCGTGGGTCGGGTGAGACTGGTACCAGTAGGGCGGCGACGTCACCGGCGATATGACGGGCGCATCCGCATCCGCCGCCGCGACAGGCGTACTGATGTTTCTGTCGTTCCCATCTGACTGCGACACTCCCGGCCGCGCCGGGGACGTCTCCGAGTCGGTCTCCTCCGTGTCCGTCTCCGTGGCCGGCGGCGAGGGCGGCGTTTCGATGCTCGACGACGGCAGGATCTTGCGGGGTCCTAGTGCGCCGCCGCCGCCGCCGCCGCTGTACGATGTTGTTGTCGTTTCTGACGCCATTCGGGGCGCAAAGAAAGGGTACACGGGCCGAGGCGGCCGGAGATGTGTTCGCTGGCGCAAGCTCACAGGACGTCGCTGTTGTCGATCGGGAACGTAAACATGTGCGTACGGTGGTGAAATATGATTGCCGACAGGGGTTCTGATCGTATGGTACGGTGCTTTGTTGGGGCGAGTGGGTTGTTGAACGGAATTGTTCTCGAAGGGCGGATCTACGGATTTCTGGGGCGTGAGATATATATACGGGGACGAGGTCAGTAGGTCAAGATACAGGCGTCGATGGAAGTATGCAATTGAAACAACAGAAAAAAAGTAGTGATACAAATTCAGAGTTGGAGAGAAGTGATTGTGATCTACTGCTCACTATCTTGGTGCAGGCGCAGAGAAAAAAAATAGAGGGAGACGATTACGTGTGCGGCTGTCCCAGAAAACAAGGCGTGTTATCGTTTCTGGCGGGTAGGTAAGGATACGTTTAGCGCTTTCTGCACTGACAACGCCCCCAAAACGGGAGAAAATGGGTCCATCTGCAGGGGCTGCATGCCACCATATGCACGGTTGGGGGGTTCAAGCCAGGAAGGGGACCGACCGGGTCCAACTGCCGTTCAACGTCTCTGCTTGATACATTAGTCGCGGCTCTTATATTACCATCCTCATTGGGATATCTGATGTTTCCATCACACGATTTGAGGATCGGTGATAGGGAGATCAATGACCACCTTGTGGTGCAGGGCGGAATTCTTCATAGAAGTGTCGGATTCTTTAACTGTCAGTCAGGTCGTCAGATTGATGACGAGGAGAAAAAGAAAAGGCAAAGAAAGAGAAAGAGAAGGCAGTGATTAGAAATGTATGGGTCGGCAGTGCAAGTTGTCTTGTCTGACCATACTCGCCAAGTAGATGCAGCGTGGTCATGACGAGACTGCTCGCATGCATGCAATGAATCTGCTTCATCTTTGGAGCTGAGAAAGTGGATAGGAATTTATAAAAGAAACACTTGTATTTTCTGATCAGAGTGTTAGTTGAACGTGGTACTTGGGCTACCAAAGCAAACATTTGAATAGTACATCAATCGTCTTTGTCAAATCCAGATCCCGTCTGATTCATCCACCTCAGGCGTTTCTCAGATCCCATACTTGCTGGGACTGAAAGCCGCCTTCCGTCTTGTCCGTCCTGTCCCTTGGCAAGTCAACGCAAAGGAGGAAGGGGCCGTTTGGTGATAAGGGCATGTGCCCAATCATGGTTCATGTGATGAAGGGGTAGGTGCGTCTCGCTGTTGGCTAGGTGCAGCAGAAGGCAGGACAATCAATCACAGCTTCCACAAACAGAGATCATTGTCGAGTTCAAGGTGTCCATCACAGCTAGGCAGACTCGATGTTGCTGTTGGGGAATCGAAACCAGATAGATGCCTAGAGAGGGCGAAATGGCAGTGCTCTACCTGTATTCCTTCCTCTGCCCACGTTCCTTCATTCTAGCTCCACGAAAACGTATCATCACTTTTCAACATATCAACCACTCAAGATCATCAACAGCATGAGAAACTTGGTCCATTTCCAGTCTCTCGCCCTCGCTGTTGCTTCTCCCATCTGGGCAACAAGTGCCGACCCTGTGGAATGCGATACCGACTACATCTCTGGCCTTTCATCTGGGGACTTTTCTGCCAGTGTCTACACGCAATTTTGTGCCGAGGTCGACAGGTTTGATGGACACCAACCCGTATCATGGACAGTCGACTCGAACGGGACAATGCTTGTCGACAATCTTCAGCAGACCCAATTCGCCGTTCGACCCGTCACTGCAAAGTCCTCAGCCGCCTCTGGGTATACCTTTGACATCGACTATAATCCGACCAACAAGGGGTTATCATGTCTAGCCCGGAAGACCTGCATGGGAATCTTTGAGGGGTTCAACTCCAATTGCGGCCAGAACTCGTCTGGGAACGACCTGATGGCATACAAGGGGTCTCTGGGCTCCGGCTGTGGCATATACACGTACTTCATTGTGCCCTCGGAGCATGGGGATGCAGAGAGGCAATGCTACCCGCTCAACTTCTTTGGTTCGCACCACATGAAGGTCCAGGAGTGGGTGTTGGATCGTCTGATCAGCGACAAGATCTGTAATCCAGACCGACCACGGGTCGCAGCTCGCGACAATTCAACGTGGCTACAGGACGAAATCTACTGGGTCAATACCGTTCCTTACGTCTTCTCCGTTTCCTGGCTCAGTGACTGCTATCAGAAACAGATGGATGCCGACTTTAATTATCCTATCAAAGGAGACAAGGTCATCAATTGTTACCATCTACTATGGGATAACTATGCGAATTGTAAGCGCACAAGCATTTATCAATCTTTCTCGAGCTGACTTGAATGCAATAGGTCTACAGAACGACGGCGTTGGCGGCAATATCACAATTGGATGTGTTTTGTACGAATACAAGACCATCGACCAGCGCGTTAGTGGAGAAATAAAAGAGAGTAGTGGCTCTGAATTTGGCAGGCACTGGTCATTGCGGTAGAGCCGAGGGATCATCTGGACTTTCAAGCTTCTCAAGTCGTGCTTCCTACTTTGAACCGGAGGCCTCAAGTCACAGAAATGTTCTTCGAGATTGGGGTCCAGATCATCTGATGAGCCCCTTGTGAGACCGGATTTGATGGAATTGTGGGAGTCAAAAGCCCGTGAGCCATATAACAGTGTATGTATTCCAAACGACGCCAATTCGTACTTTCTGAGACTGAAACGGAACTTGCGACCCAAAATTACAGGAAAAACATGATCCCATCAAAACCAGTGGCATACTTCAAGTACCTAAAGCACAAAGTTTCTGATATTCCTGGCTTGCCCATCAGGCTTTACTGTATCGCATCCAGCCCTCCGCGCACCTTTGCCGCAACATACAAACGAGGCTGATGTATGAAATCCTAGCCAAGAACATATTCGTTTCTTTTGTACACATTGCTCCCAAGACAACAACTTTCCTTTTGTCTCTTACCGCGGCGAGTGTAATACAGACGATGAACAAATCAGTAGAACCTTATATTGCTGACACTAAGTGTCAAAATGAATGATAGGTATGATGTGATAGTTGTTGTATTGATTGAGTCGCTGAGGTCGCGTACCTTGGCACGCCAATCCTCTGCTGTGAAGAGGCCTGGCGCTGACTCGGCATGTTTGACCTGGTCTGTTGTGACCTTGCGGCCGCCTGTCGAGGAGCGTGCGCCTGTCGGCCCGCCATTCTCTGGCTACGAGCGGCAATTCTTCTTTTCTTGGAGCGGAAGCAGCTCTTCAGAATCTCGACGACTAAAAGCAATATGTCAATTATGTGTATACTCAAAAATTTGGGAAGTGAGTTCCGCGTTGAGTAGCCCCATCGAAAATCTTCCGTGTAACAAACTCCGTTTCCCGAGCTACAGATGGAAGAGGAAGAAATGCTGCTGTGTAGGTAGTACCGCATGATGTCTCCTGTATCTCGTCCGTCCACAAGTTGGGACCAACCTATATGTAGTTTTCTCTTCCACTGGAGCCATCGTTGCTAGGATACAAGCTTGTGACTCCAGACAGCCCATATGGATCCGTTTCAGCTCAGTCTATGCGGTGCAGAGCTACGCCATTGAGGCCTTGGGTTGCAGATTTGATTTACTCGAGCCTATCTTCAAGCTCGGTGTCTATTGAGGTTGTCAAGATTATTCATATAATTGTCATACCCGGGGTCGCCCGGCCAGTAGTATTTATAGACTTCTGAAAATTCGACATTTCGAGTCTCGTATCCTAGCATTCCCAGATCCTCGAGGTCGTCCAAAAAGGCGTCCATGGCCAACAAGATAGTTTGTCCATCGCGCGTGCGCTTTGGCCATCTGGCTTCCTCTTTGTATTGCTGTTGAGCTAATTCGTCGAACCATTTGAGCATGTAAATCATGCGACGTGCAGGCTGTCCCTGATGATACACTATCCCTTCTTCCCAACCGTGGACGGATCCCAGCAGCCCTTCATGAATCCGATTGAACGGGCGCTCGAGTTCGTCGCCCGACATGGGTCCGCCGGTTGTGAATGGCCCCTTGATCCGATCCAAAGCTTGTGTGATTGTATGGGGCAAGTTCTTGGGAAAATAGGCAGTTACTACCTCGCGAAAATCACAAGTCAGGTCTGGATTCCCGGGATGAAAACTACATGAACCCTCACGAGGTAGCCTGACCAATTGGGTCTGTCGTAAGTTGCCCTCCTGAACAGTCTGAACAAACCGCTTCGATGCCTCGGACTCGAGAAACTGTGTCCTGTCCGCGGATTTATGCCACTCTGCAATGATCCACCAGTCAGTTTCATTGCTTCTGATCGATATGTATTTTGGAGCAGTTGTATGCAAACCAATCGATTGTAAAGTACTCGGGTGCAGAAAATTCGTCGCGACTCTGTCGGTGAACACTGACACAGCCTGGCTGCCGGCGAATCTCCCGTAAAACATCCATCAGCTCCAACAATTCTGCGATATTCTTGAATTGCGAGCTTTCGACTGAAAACCACTTCAGAACTGGACGTTCTGAGAGTTTCGCGATTGGATAACTCTCCGCTATCGCGATTGGATAACTCTCCGCTATCGCGATTGGATAACTCTCCGCTATCGCGATTGGCATTGGCGACGACAGGGGCGGCGAATCAACGGCTTTCGTTCCAGGTTTATTTCGTCGCGCCCATGGCTTGATGGAGGGTTTGGGTCGAGCAACAGATTCGACGCGCTTCTTGACGCTTGGATATACGGTCGAGGATGATTGCCTCGTCTTCCGCGAAGCCGATCGTGTTGTTGGTACCATCACAAATGTTGGAACCGAGATATTGTATAGTAGAAAAGTAGGAGAATGATGAATCCATGTTGGTTCTTTTGAACCCATCGAGCAGCCAGACCCCTGTCGCAACTATTAGTACCAAGAAGACAAATGCAGCTTAGTGCTTGTTCCACTGCATTTGTCAATAGGCAGCACTATAAGTCCATAAACATGGAAGATGTAAGAAAATATACAAAATTACCCAAATGATGATGCATTGTTCCATGCTGCCCGTTTCTTGGTCTCCAGAGCCGATAGCTAGGAATGGGTAAGGAAACATAAAAAACGACCGCTCTGAATATATTGAAATCCTTCAGCAAAACAACATTGCCAATGGCGGGCTCTGCCGAGTCAATCTGGCGCCTTTCCGGAAAGGAAATTACAGACTTGCTTGCCGACATGATCAATCGGTACCATGAGGGCGCACTGCTTTTATTCAACGAATATTCTGGACCAACACCTCAACTTCGGTTCGACAGACCTAGGCAGGCTTGAGCAGGTAGGTATCCTTTCCTGGCGGGACAGTCTTCAATTTTCCGAAAGCTTCACTACGTTTGTTTCAATGGCCGCCAATGCTTCTTTTATTTCCTCTTCGGGATCGTATGATTCTGGCAATGGTTTCTTTTTTCTTTTTTTTCCCCCTTGACTCGAGATGTTTAATGGTGGCCGTCTCTACAGCTGCTATCATTCAGCCCTGCGATACCCCGGAGCCTGCCTTTCTGAGGCGCCAACATGTTTGTCTTCCTGCCAAGATTGATGTTCGTCATTCTCGCGCCGAGACGTTCCACGATAGCTGCCGCAATTTCCTTCACTTGGATTGAACCACACTGGCCAAAATGATAACCGATATAAGTAAGATTTTGCATTCAATGCGGGGTTCTAGGATCTGTCAGTACACACATCCGGATCCGAAAGACTAAGGCCCGTAAGCTCCGGCACTTGCATATAAGAAGCCCGATATTTCCGTTAGCCGAGACATATATGTCAGACCATGACGCAAGCGACTCAAATTATATACATATAAGGCTGCGATGGCCGCCGTGGTCACGATATGTCACATATTACATTGGAATCGATATTGAAATCTTTCGCACAAATACACCATGTCTCGTCCTGCACAAACTCCTCTTCGCCAGTTGACCGAGAATGGTCCCAAAATCCCAGCCATTGGCTTTGGCCTTATGGGTATGAGTATAGGCTACGGAGAAGCCGAGTATGTTGAGCCTTTCCAATGGCCTCGTTCTGGCTTGGATTTCTATAGGTTCATCTGAGGGCTAATTTCAGACCAGGTCCGACGAGGAACGCCTCAAGGTTCTCGATCGCGCGTGGGAGCTTGGCTGTACAAACTGGGACACTGCCGACATCTACGGCGACAGCGAAGACGTCGTGGGCAAGTGGTTCAGGCTCCACCCGGAGCGCCGCGCCGACATCTTCCTCGCGACCAAGTTCGGTCTCAAGATGGAGGATTCCGGCATGATCACAAACTCGTCCCCGGAGTACGTCTTGGAAAGCGCCAATAAGAGCTTGCAGAGGCTCGGCGTCGACCACATTGACTTGTATTATATGCATCGTGCGAATGAGGCCGTGCCGATTGAAAAGACCGTGGGAGCTATGAAGCAGCTGGTCACGTACGTAACGACCTATAAACTCAGTGTCTCGCACAGGAGAAGGCTAACAGCGTGATGTAGAGAGGGCAAGGTAAAATACCTGGGCCTTTCAGAGGTTTCTTCGGCGACGCTCCGGCGGGCCCACGCCGTTCACCCGATTACGGCCATACAAGCCGAGTATAACCCGTGGACGCGGGAGATCGAGGGTGCTCCTGGAACGCACCTTATGAAGACATGTGCAGAGCTTGGTATCGCGATATTCGCGTATTCGCCGCTTGGCCGGGGCATCCTGACGGGCCGGTTCCGCACCTCAGATGACTTTGAGGAGGGCGACGTCCGACGAAACATGGCGCGCTTTCAGGGCGAGAACTTCCAAAAGAACTTGAAGATCGTGGATACCTTTCATGAGCTGGCAGCGAAGAAGGGGTGCACGCCGTCGCAGCTGACGTTGGCGTGGATCTTGGAGCAGAGCCCAAACATATTTGTCATTCCTGGTACCAAGAAGATCAAGTACTTGGAAGACAATGTGGGAACAGCCAATGTGGTATTGGGAGAGAGGGACGATAAGGAACTGCGTAGGGTTGTCACGGAGGCTGAAGTCAAGGGTGGACGAGATTCTTTCTTTGGCGCCTATCTGGACACGGCTCCTCTGAAGGCAGAAACCTAAGATATCATCATAATTTATAGTAAATAGACGTGAAGAACAGCAAAATTCCACTTCAGCGCAGCACGACGGTGCGGGGCCTTTAGCATCGGACTTCGCGGCCACCAAGAGGTCAAATATATTCCCCTGGACGTGCCAAAACTTAAATTACTGTGCGTTCATCGTAGGACGAACGATTGACGACTCCATCAAGGTCCAGATACAGATCGGCTGCGTCCGCCCCAGGCGCCCGGGCCGAAGTCTCTTGGCCAGTATGGCATTCTGTGGTGTGACGTATGGTAAGCAGGTCGCATACGCTAACTAGTATACTGTGGTGTAGCGTCTAGTACTAATAGTCAATACACCGGGTAGGCATACGCTCATTATACCGCAACAGATGGCTCCGCGGTTTCAGCGATTGGCCGTCCTTGAGCATTCTGTGGAGATATTCATCGAATAGTTCTCTGGTCTGTACAAAATTCGTTTATACGTAAATTGCCCGTCGGACTCTGTCTCGCTCCCAAGGCCACGAGAGAGCCCCGTAGGTTTCGGTAATCATCAGAAACCCTACTGCTTCCGCATATAAATAGGTACTACACTTCCTTCCTTGTCCTGGTCACCCAGGCACATTCGTCTCACTCGCAACCAACCGTACCCTTTTGTACTTGCCAAGATAAGGCTATTTGCTCGCTCGTCGCCATGTCTTTCTTCGAATCACCTCCCAAGCCCAAGACGCTGTTGGGATGGCACCGCGCCCTGTCCCCCACAGCCGCGATCAAAGTGTCCCCCATCTGTCTGGGCGGCACAAGCATAGGAAGCCAATGGTCTGAGCTGTTTGGACAGAACGAAGACCCGTTTGCCCTGCTCGACTCGTTCTACGGCCTGGGCGGGAACTTCATCGACACCTCCAGCATCTACAACTCGGAGCAGTCCGAGGCGCTGATCGGGCAGTGGATGGAAGAGCGCGGAGTGCGGGACCAGATGGTCATCGCCACCAAGTACTCGTCCTGCTACAAGTCGTACGACCGGGAGAACATCCCAATCCAGAGCAACTTCATCGGCAACTCGGCCAAGAGCATGCACCTGTCGGTGAGGGACAGCTTGAAGAAGCTTCGCACGGATTACATTGACGTCCTCTACGTCCACTGGTAAGAGACCGGGAATTTCTCGTGATTGGAGGGACTAATGCCGTTCTCACAGGTGGGATTTCGCGACGTCGGTCGAGGAAGTAATGACGCACCTGCACAGCCTCGTCATGGCAAGACAGGTATTGTACTTGGGTGTTTCCGATACTCCGGCATGGGTCGTCGTGAAAGCCAACTCGTGTACGTAGTCCTGCGAAAACCCGATCGCACCGGACTGACAAAACTCTCTCCTATCAGTCGCGCGCGCCCACGGGATGACTCCATTCTCCGTATACCAGGGCCAGTGGAACGCCGGATTCCGGGACATGGAGGCCGAGATCGTTCCCATGTGCGAGGACCAGGGCATGGGCATCACGACGTGGTCGTCATTGGGCGGCGGTCAGCTCCTCTCCGCGGGGCAGCGAAAGCAGCAGGCCGAGAACCCCGAGTCCCGCAAAGGGCCCCAGCCGGATATTGCGCTCTGCGATGCCTTGGAAAAATTGGCCGGCGAGAAGAAGACGACAGTACAGGGCATGGTAAGTTTTCCTCCGCGTGCCGTGGTATCGGGTCTAACGAGAAGTTAGGCGCTGGCCTACCTGAGGCACCAATCTCCCTACGTGTTTCCCGTAGTGGGTGTCAACACGGTTGGTCACGTTGAGGCTTTGCCTGACACTCTGGGTATCGCCTTGTCCAAGGAGGATATTGAGAGTATTCATGAAGCCTCGCCGTTTGAACCGCCCTTCCAGATGAACTTCTTGTACAACTACAAGCGCACCCAGAAGTATAATCTGGGGTTGACCCCCTCGAATAATCAGCAGTACCAGATGGGCGGCTGGATTGATGCGGTCCCAAAGCAATTTGTAAGTACAACATGACTCTATGTGCATATTCCACAAGCTGAGGCGTGCAATAGCCTTATCAACCATCCAGGCATTCATAAGGAACTACGTTGCAGCTGGTCGTAGTTCATCAAAATCACTGTGTAAGACGTACGGAGAATGGCGCAAGGTGTTACGGAAATCGATCGAGGCTCAAGCAATGGTCTCGTCAAGTTGTATATTCATATTTATTCCAATTCCGCGGTTGTCGGTGCATGGACCATAGAAGGATAAAAAGTACTTGATGAATTCACACAAGAGATAAGTGCAGCCCAAAAGTACGTACGGAGTATACCTAGGTGGCAAAGGCTCACACCATCAACAAACAAACCCACAATTAGTGGCGACCTGCATTCACAGTTACGTCCTGCTGATTCGCAGGAAATATCAAAGCTCTTATACATGTCGTGGAGGAGGGACCACAAAAACTAGAGCCGCAACGAGCAGCTGAGAGAGCGAGACACCTAGTCCACCGACCACGAAGCCGCGCTCTAACGATCCTGAAAATATACCGGAGATCGTTCCAGAAACAATAGATATTGCCAACACTGCAATGAGCTGCAGAGACAACTTTCGAAGATCCAGACCTTCCACAAATTCAAGGCCGTCGCCTTCGTAGCCAAGAGGTGGCAGAGGATGTTTGTGCCGAGCCAGGAGTCGTATGTAGCCAGTCCAATAAGAACCTAGGACACCATTATCATTGGTGTTCAGATGCCCCAATGAGACGTTCCTATTTTCCCAAGCAATGTGTATACAGTTTGCCAGATGTTGCTGCGTTGAGTTGTGGGTGAGAATGTCAGGTATAGTAGTGTTGGATGGCACTCGTTTATGACATATAGCTTTGTTTCCGTTACCCATGTAATCTTGAATAATGAAGAACTTTGCGTAGTTAGTGGCGTGTAGTAGATACCGAGAGTGCGAGATTTCTTACCCTTGTAGGAGAAATTCGAGATAGGCGCGTAAAGGAGAGCCAAGTTACGACCTGGACGAAGAGCTTGCGGTACGGTAGCAGCAGCGAATCAGGTCTCTGCTTGAAGTAACCCTCGGCTAGGTCCTGGAACAGCTTTCGATCCATACAAGTGGGCTTGAAGTCTAGATCTCGCCACTGGTGAGTAGCTTTCGTAGCAAGTTCTGGTAGACATAAGTCTAGAGCCAATAGGATGTTTGACCCTGGAAGAGGCGCAAGCTCTGGTAGCTCGTCTCGATGTATGGATGAGTTGAACTGTATAGATGGTTCTTGAGCAGTCATATATGGAGATTGACATGCACCACTTGTTTGCGAACTGGATGTCCTTCCGATTGTTGCTTCTATCACAGATTCGTGAGCGGTGACCGAGTGCTCAGTTGCCAAATGGTTCAGCCATTGCTGAGGGTATTGATACGTTCTGAAGCTGGCTCGGTTTCGACATGAAAGGATAGGACATTCAGCCTCTAGAGCCAAGAGGTTCCTAACGCGCCTAATAAGCCAAGTCAAGGATTCATACTTCATGGAAATCAATATGCTATACATATAACCAAAAAAGAAGATGAATCCCGTTGACTTGATCCAAGGTAGCAGTACAGACGAAACAGCAGGTATGGCTGCAATTCCTATACGCATTTAGCATAAGCAGCTGCACTTGACGTTGCTACAATGGTTCTTACCGACAATGAACAAGCTAAGAAATATCTACAGTGGATGATTAGTCACGAGCACCAAGACGAACATTTGGCTTAGCTTACGGGCGTCACGAAGAATGCTGTGACCTGGGCTATGGACAAGTCAGAGTTCGTAGTAAGTCGGTGGACTCGATCAATGATGGAAAGAAAATATTCGCAAACTTCGATTTTGATAGACCATGTCTCGAATTCTGGGTCCAACGGTGCCGTATGGTCCTGGGCGTTTTCAGTTTTGACTGTGACTCCGTGGTCCAGGAGAGTATTGAGCGAATTGTTAATTCCCTTTGGTAGTCTGCCATCCAGCAATCGCCGAAGGTCGCTGCAAAGATCTTCCAAACCTTTTGAGTTTAGTAAAAATGCCTTGGCTGCTTCCAGACTAATGTTTGCATCATCATGACCAAAATCCGAACGCTCTTCGAGTTCTTCGTCGGAGACCTCTTCAACACCGTCGTGAGAGTTCTCTTCACTATCAATATTGAGGGCATTGGCACTCTGAGGTTTGATGACGTCAAAAGATTCGATCCAATCGTTGACGCGACGGGATCTGTTTGGTTGCAAAAGGCCGAGCTCAAATGGACGCAAACCAGAAGCATTGGCCAATTGGGTTCCAAGCTGACGGGCAATCTGATGCGCGAACTTCTGTACAAACTGTGCAACCTGATGTTGAAGCTTCCCAGATACCTCTGATCGAAGTCTTCGGCCCCAATCTGTCAAAAGCTTGGCAATATTGCCTGCGAACCGTTGTTGATCTAAGCTGAGATAAGCTTTTGCAAGAAGCTTATTGAGTTCTTCGACCTCTAATAGAAGGATTGCTAGCTCGGAGGCTGCCAGAAATATCTCTTCTCGAGGTGGCAGAGAGCTCTGAGATGATGGTGCGGAGGGGGTTGATAAGATACTTTCCATATCGGCGTTGTCGTACTCTTCCTCATCATCGCTATCATGGTGGATTGTATCAACATGCTCACCATACAACGGGCTTGTGATGATGTGAGAGTTGGTCCACGAAGCGGCTCTCTCCTTCCCCCGCGGCGCCCGCAAGTGCATTTCTTTGGAGTCTGGAATATTGCCTCGGCCTTTAGAAAAGGAATTCGGGTTGTTGGTTGTGTCCAGTGTCGACGAATGATCTGCTCCTAGTTTCTGCTTGTTCGTCTCTAGCATTTTCACCTCCAGCTTTTCTGCCGCGTCCAGTTGACCCTGATTCTTATGCATCGATGCTAGGTTAGCCATGCTTTTCAAAGTGGAAGTTTGCTCCGATCCTAGCTTCTTCTCGATCGACTCCATCGTTTCTGCCTCCCTCCCCCAGTCTTCGATCGTCTCTGTCAGCTCCCACTCAGCTAACAGCACTTGCTCTTGGTGATTCAAGCAATCAATAGGAAATCTGTTTGGGCCAAAACCGACGAGAGCTACGTCGTCTGTGCCATCCGAGAACAGTAAAATCCTCGTATGACTGCTTCGAATATTACACAGACCACTAATTAGTGAATGGTATAGCTTGCGATTCGAATCATCTTGACAGGATTGTGTCGGTAGGTAAAGAACGATATAAGTCAAACCGCCTTGCTCCATTAATTGGTCGACTAACAAGGCAGGTTCAGGTTCGTAACCGGTTGATGGCATATGCCCATCATAATGAGGCACAGGTATGCCCATCTGCGCTGTAAGCCACCAGATCATGTGCGGTATCGTGTACCACCCGTCGGCCGGTGGCGCTCCATCCCTCGGCAGCCCGTTATAGAAAAGTAGTAAACCTTGCGCTGTTGTAAGCTCTTCTACAACCCGGTTACAAAGGTCTTGGGCTTGGGCGTCGTTTTTTGAGGTACGGATATATATTCGCGAAGCGTCTTGGTCATCCGGATTCATCCAACGCTCAACACTGTCTAGTATCGATTTCGAGATTCTCGTGCCATCCGAGTCGCGACTCCGTAGGTCGTAGCCTGGGTGGAAAAGCAGGTTCAGCGGTGCGATAGAGGGAGGAATGCCCTCCGGCTCGACTAAAAGCTTTTTGGAACCAAGCGCCCCTTGATCTATGGCATTCTGGATCTCGATACGCATCGACTTTTGATCTCGGCCGTCTTGCCCCATTTCCTGGATAGGTTTCGATGCTTCAACTTGATCCTGGTGGTTGGGTGTAAAGCTATAAAACGTATTGGTTAGCTAAATACCGCCCGCGGAAATTTTATCTTCTTACGAGAACTTTGCCAAATGAAGATTCGCCAGTGTGATGAATGAATGAATTTGGGTCATTAGGGACGTAATAATTGCATCGAATTGAGCGATTTCGGGCTTGAACAGCTCAATGAAGTATTGAGGTAGATTCGCACCCTCAATTACTTTCATCTTCTGGGCCTTCACCCGAAGATTTTGGAGCAGCTCTTCGCATAGCTTTAGTGACTTATCGAGTCCCAACTGGCTGACGGCGTCGCCAGCGGCGAAATGCGTTGTCCCTGCTGCCGCGATGGCGGAGCTCGGCCCTGTGGTATTGCTTTGCGCAGCTGGCAGCGGTGGGAATGGTTTTACTGCGAGTTGAAATGTCTCGATCTTATCAAGAAATGCCGCGATAATTTCCGCCGATGCCGTTGTATCGCTGCTGCGACCTTTATTGTCTTCGATAAAGGCATCGTAGAATACCTGTGCCACCACTCCAAGCGCACCTGCCGCCTGTATGGCAGCGATATTGCTGGCGACGGCCGACACGCCGTCCATATTCTTTTCCCGCGGTCCGGTAATTTATTGACTCATCATACTCCAACTTCACATTTGTCGAATGGAGGCTCTAAACATAAGCTCGTCGTAACAGAGAACGAAGATAGAATAAAATAAAAATCAAATACGGCGGTGCCCGATTGTTATGTGTTTCAGTAAGGCTCAGCGGGGTAAGGCGTTATTGCTTTTTTGAACAAATCGGGGTTCAACGACATACCGGTAACGGGTACTTCCAACTACCTCATATTGACGTCGAGAAAGGACTAGATAGATAGTAGTATGTACATTGCTCGCCGTAGCTGTGCGGTACTCTTGGGGGCGGTTTTGTGTTACTCAACCATCGTTCCGAAACCTGACCGAATCCCTGAAAATATCGCATCGACTCCTCGACATCATTGGTTCCTTCGGTATAAAAACGCATGATGATGAACGCCGCACCGATGGCATACAGACATGTTGGCAATCGGGTGGTCGTCAACAAGAACAGCATGGTGAGCACCATGCTTCACTCTGAGTTCTTAGAGTCTAATTCCAGTAGAAATCTCATATTGTATCACATATCCGGAGAAGCATGGCCGGAATCTCAAGGACCCTTGGTCGCTCAGACAATTTGGTGTCTACCACCAAAGTTCCCACGACTCGAGCAGCTCCCACTGGATACTATTCGACCTAACAACGCATGCTGAAGCAAGTTTACCGCAACTTATCCCACCAAGCCTTGAACATTCCAGATTTGCCTTCCACGTTGACTTATTCGTATCGCTTGGCCTGAATTGGCAGGAATACGTCGAGTATCTCAGAGCCGAATTGAGCGAATACGTAAGTAGAGTAGCTTACTTGTCCAACTCGGATGGCTCTCACATGGACTAGAACTACAAAACGTGCTACTCCCCTATCAGCCATACGAAGGGCGAGAAGTTCGAAGTATCATATCCTGCCCTTAAAGATCTCTACAAGCTGGAAGCAAGGTTTCAGAGGGCTTTATCTACGGTCGAGTCATACTTCGATATAGCAGCAGGGTGCCTGAAGCATTACTCTGCTCATACCCAGGCTAGTGATGCGACACAGCCAGCATACCCTCTTCAAGTGTACCTGTCCGACATGCGGCGTCATTACCATTAACCTGGTTAGACCACGCGGCACCTTTTTTCAGAAGTATAATTTTCATGGTGATTCTAGACATCAATGATACTTATATGTCGAAACGGGGAGCTACTGCAGTCGTCGAACCACGCCTCTTATAAGATGCTCGAAGCTCTTGTCAACATTACAGACCAATCCAGAAGGCATCAAGAGACATTGGCAACCATTCTCGACACCAGCCAAGCCGATTCGGCGATGCTGAAGATACTTTCTGGTGTTGCCACAGTTTGTCTGCCAGCTTCACTTGTAGCAGTAAGTCATGCCAAAAGGCTTCATGGATCAAAATCAATCGTGTCTCCATTGTTAGTGCGGCACTATAATGATTCTCACCTTGGGTTTTGCGAGACCTTTTGCTGGTATATTGCTTTGTTGATAACTAATTACCGATAATTTAATGTTGAGAAAAGAGGTCCCCCGAGCTTTTTGCTCTATGTCGGTGTGCGACGATAATGGGAATACTTGAGTGGAGAGATACCAGTTTTATTGCTGCGAATCAATCATTTTGTCGTTCAAGCCACTTGTGAAAAAGACCAACCTAAATTAACACACAACAACAGGAATCCCCCAACAACAATCCACCTGAGTATTGATCCAGAGGTGCAAAGGAAAATACATAGGGTTTAATGCTGTTTATCCGAGGCGACTTTGGCTGCCAAAAAAAAAAAGGATTTGCATAGTCTTTTTCGGGCCAACGACTTTTCTTACTCTGTCTGCCATCGCGGCCCGTGAAAAAATAAGCATCAGAAGTTTTATAACCTTATTGTAATAATATACAAAACATTTATCAAAATCAACAGTGCCCAAACCTTGAACAGACAGATTGTTGTGGTAAATTTACTATAAACATATGGCCTGGCCCCCTTTCTGCTTGGGAAATCCACATTCCTCTTCCTCAAAGACAACAACTGTTCGTACCATCAAACGTGCGATTTCCAATCATACAACTCACCATCACGCGCGGTTTCTAATCATACAACTCACCATCCAACCCATGATTTCCAACCATACAACTCACCATCAAACCCGCGATTATCGATCATGTCTGGACACCCTTCTACCACCGTGAGCTTGGTCTCATACACCGCCCTGGACTATCATCATCGCTGCGGCATGAAAATCGGAATCACGCAGCGAGCCCAACGCGCAGAAAAATCGGGCCCGGTCGATACGGCCTTGAACCGAGAGCGCAAGATCCGCGTGGCTCCCAACCAGGTTGTCGCCCAAAACGTCGAAACACCCGAAAGAGCTCAAATGCTCGCCCTCATCAACGCTCTGCGTCTAGCTCGCCAGTCGATCACCCAACGCTATTCGAAAACCAGTCCCGTTCAAAAGGTTACAGTCTATTGTAACTCGCCGAGCGTTGTTCACAGGCTCAACTTCTACATCAACGATCCCTCGAAGATGCTTCGCAAGGCGATGAGCACCAGAGACCGGGACATGATCAAGAGAGTGATCAAACAGTTCGAGAAACTAGCCCGCCACAGCCACGAAGTTTCGATTTCTTTCGGCTAGCCAGGACATGAAATTGGACGAAAAACAGAAACAATGGCAAGACAAAAAGGCAGGAAAGCGTGGGGAAGCGTGGGGAAGCGGTCGTTTACACGAAAGTCACATCAGAACTTCGCTAGGAGTGCAAGGTGTTGTGCAAAGTTCAGGTCAAGAGGGTTCAGAAGGAATTGCTTTAAGTGAGTACCCAGCACCAGATTCAAGTACTCTGCCGCAACCTTTACTAACATGTCGTTCATAGGTCGTCGTATGTACTAGCAGGGGTCGGTGGCAAGCAGGGGGCACACAGCAGAATTGCAGTTATAATGGTTATAAGGTGTTGAGCTTATCTGAATTTATCGGGGTTTTCCTTCACAATGCAAAAACCTTTTCTCCTCCCAGTGCAATGACTTTTGCTCTCCCGAATGTAATGAACGCACTGGCTGAATACAATGACTTTTGCAATGACAAATTTTGTGGTTATTGTGTATTTATTGATGTCTTCTGATTTTATCAGACCCTTGAATTCCATCTCAACCTGCTCAATCTCAGTTTGCCCAGCCATCTCAGCCTACTCAATCGTGTTTTTGCCCAGCCATCTCAATCTGATTCACCATCTCAACCTGCTCAACGAGCCACGGCGACACCTACATGCGTGATGACTTGTTCTTGCGCATGGTACGGTGTGCCAGTTGGACGCGGCGTTTTTGGTCTGGCTCTGACCAATTGTTGGCACGGAGTTGTTGGTGTGACTGAAGACAAGCCGTGGGGTAGTCAGGCCCGGCACTGTTCTCACATCGTCTCTCATTCTCGACATCATGAAGATACTGTCTTTGGTTCTGACGAAGTGTCGACAGCCTCCAGTCCCTTGGGGGCTGACGGTTCTGGGGCTGTGGAGTGCGACGAGGCTTCCCGGACGCGCAATCTATCAGGACTTGGGGTTGATAGACGTCTGGGTGCCTTTGAAGTGGTAAGGGTGCTTGCCTCATGGGCGGCTGGTATTGAGGTGGTGGTGTTCTCATGCTGGCTGCTTGCATGGTTGGGGCTGTTTGAGTGCTTGATGCCGTGTATCTTGGCACACTCGACCTCGTCTGCTGTGGTCGGGAGGCAGCTTTGCGGGGTGCGCGCCCCTGGTGTCCAGCCATTCTTTGAGAGCGAGCAGCTGTTTGTCTTCTTTTCGAGCTGAAACAGCTCTTGATAGCCTCGACAACTAAAAGCAACATATTAGTTATGTGTATATTCGGAAGCTTGGGAAGTAAGTCAAATAGGGCCGCGAATTGGGAAACTGCGGTAGGCAAACAGAAAAGCACAAGGAAAAGCCATCAGGACGTGAGTCCATGAGAGCGACAAATAAATACTTACGCCCAGAACAAGCCATCTTTGATATGAAAAGGTTTTTGGGGTGCTTAGAAGTGATAATAAGCAGGTAATGATTCGCAAGAGTATGCGGAGTGTGTGGTAGTGGGAGAGTGTGTGAGAGTGTGTAAAAGCGTGTGAGAGCGTGCAATAGCGTTTGTGGTTGTCTGTGAGTGCTTTAAACGGCTTGCAGATGCTTTTAATGTAGTCAGAAGTGTTTGAAACACGTAGAAAAGTGCTTGATGATGGAGTTGTGTGGACTTTCACGGTCTCTCTGTTCTGAAAAAGTGTGATGAAGATGGGATGGTCGAAACGGGCCTCGTTGGAAAATTCCTGGAAAAGGGCCTATACTTATAGACGAAGAATCTCCTGAATGGGATTAGTTTCTGTTTACTGATCTTGCAGTCATCAGTAAATATGTGACCGGCGTGAGGTCGGGTCGTGATGGTTCTACGGTCATCCACAAAGCCTATTTTGCGGTAGGCCGACCGAGTGGCGTCGGGCGGCGGGCCCGACCCCAGATGGGTGTTTTGCAAAGGGCTTCCATGGCCTTTGCAGTAGGAGCTGTATGTTTTCCAAAACTTTCCAATACTGTTTGCTTCTCGCTTTAGTCTGGTCTGCTCGAGTTGCAGACCGAGTTCTTGAGTAGAGTTTGGCTGTATGGGCTCTCGAGACGAGCTGTGATCTTCCTCGAGCGGCTCATACAGAATGTGGAAGAATGACAAATTAAAGGTTCAAAAGTTCTGCAGCCTGGTAATTTGGGAGAAGATATCCTTTTTGTAAAGACGGATTTGTCTTAATTTGTCGGGGCATTCGTTGATTTGGCCAGCCTCCCCAAAAAATGTTTCTCCGACTATATTTGGCGATCAAGGTTTCCAAACAGAAGCAGCATCACCTTCGAAAATCAGGGAAAAGTAGCGAATGAATGGAATAGCATAGAATAGAATGGAATAGAATGGTCTCGGAGAAACGTCGAAGAGGCCAGATCATCCGGGCATCGAACGGAATCGCAAAGGGCTGGCGGAAGAAGAAGCGTAATCGCTTCACCTCCATAATCGACTTCGGCAGCTGGACCCATACCGATACTTGCACCACAGGAATTTATAACAGGAATATTGCTCACTTTTAGTTTTGACGTCGAATGGCACGAGGGCCTTTTGCTGAACTATTTACTATTTTTCTTGTCCAAAGACCAAAGCCACAATACTGAGTGCCAAGTACTTTGCGCTGTGCGACACCAGCTTTTTCTCACAGAGACCAGGAGTGCCAGGCAATAATTTCCTGTCAACAGAGAGTGGTTGGTCAAAACGCGACGGCATCGCTATGGAAGATATTGAGTATGGTCGCCTCTGGTATTCTATCAAGGGCTGAAGTTTCACAAGAAAATACATTGCCGCTTACCATCAGTATATAATCTAGAATTACTCAGCTGTGACGTTGGTTGCTCGAGTTCGAGATCAAGAGCGTCTGCGCATGCTCGGAACACGATGCCACCATTGACGCTCTCAGAGCCATGCTTAAAGTGGCAACACATGTTGAATTTCTGTTGTATAAGAGACCAAACCTGTACTGCTCCCATTTTCTAAGGAGGACAGTCCCAGGCTTGCGCGCCCATGGGAAGACCGTAAGCTGATCGGTGGAATACCCAAGCAGAACGATTAGGACAGTCAACATATACATAAATGGTGCGTGGAACATTATCCTCCACATACTCGATGTGTCCTCTCTCCCTGATAGTCCAGAAGGACCACCTGGCCAGACATCGTGAACTTTAAGCACACGTCAAAGACTCAAATCGCGATAGAAAAGTCTATGAATTCGTCCAAAAATTGGTTTGTCTCTGGGAAAAGGGTTCGTCGTGGGGATATTACATAATCTTCGGCAATATAATCATAGTACCGTTGAAATATCTTATCATATGGACACTTCCCGTAAGGTACTTTTTTAACGATCATATATTTGGTTATTGCTATTACAGAGAATCACCTGGCTGCTTGACAATCCCGACGATAACCCGACGTTCCGAAAAAGGTGTCATCCCCGGGCAGCTGACTCTGCGGCTCAAACGCGGTGGGATGCCAAGTTCACGATGCCTTCCAATAGCTCCCCATGATACCCATGAAACGGTTATCAGGGGGCAACGTGACTCTTGCGGCTGGATCCGAACAACCCTGCCTCGCCATTTTTCCTCGCTATCAAGACCTGTATTGGCAAGGCGCGAAAAAGGCGGCCGCTGCAACCTCGCGGCCAACCCCTGTTTTTATATGTATAATACCCCATATAGCAGCGGTAATCGCTCTTGTGGCGCTTTCTCTTTCCCAACTCCCTGCAAAGCTTCCAGTTTCCCGGCGAGATAGGGAAAATATGGCCCATATATAAATTGTGGATTGAAGACGATGGGGTCCAGGAGGGACAGAAGAAAAAAAGGATCCCGGTTCCAGTCTGGGAATTCTCGGCATTCACAAAACTCCATATGTAGCTTTTCCATATACCGATCGTCCTGTCAATCACTTGCAAGGATGCTCCAGACTATACTGTTATGTCATTGAAATTCGGCTGTGATATTTGGAATATAGGTGGTCGAGTAAGATCAGAAGACTGTTCAGCTGTCTTTCGTCCTTTCTACTAGTATCGGCTTTTCAGCTGGCCAGGCGAGCAAACATCGTTGCGCGTACGAAGTAGGCACACATGACAACCTGGACGAAAATCCAGACAGCTGGTACGGAAAGTACCGAGTGGAGCGTTCTCAGGTGAAGTAGCCAGGGGGGCACAATGTAACGCTGTGCGTATGCACTGGAGATTGGCGATTGGCTGTCGAGCGACGAGGAAGTTGGTTGATTGGCATTAGATTGAAGGTATAGTGAATGGATCTTACTACTATCTAACGAGAGATCCGCGAAACAACCGCCTCCTTGCCTTCCAGCAAAGGGGGAAACAAAAATCACTATGGTATCCCGATACTCCTGCTTGCGCCAGAAACCCCGACCAATCGCCAGAACACGGCGCCCATAACGCATATGCTCCCACTGGTCATAATCCGTACAACCGATATCATGCAACCGAGTAATCGTAACCCAATGGCTCCTCATTAACATTTATTATGTCGAACATGAACCGCTCGGCCTTTTATCCATGAGCTCAAACTCTGGCGGTAGCGGCCAATCTTCCACCCAGGCTTGAATGCCCTTGGCGAAGACGTAGGGTAGTTGTAAATTCCATGCGTGAATCGCCTCGCGGACGACGTAGCCGCGCGACTTTAGGCCTTCGCCGAAGTTCAAGTCTGACGCGAAGAGCACGGCGCAGTCCCGTACCCCTTCGACGTCGTCCTGTTTCCCGCCTGCCAGCATGCATATCCGGATGCCCTTCTGTGCAACCTCTTCCAAGGCCTCGCGCTGGAACTCGGCAGTCTCTCTGTTGCCGAATTGGGAAAGCCGCGAGGTCGTGTTACGTTTCACCTCCTTTAGTAATTTGCTGTTTTGAAACTCGGGCGCCCATCCGGAGATCTTGAGGAAGAAGCTGTTTGGCGAGTGCAGCGCTGCCAAAAGCCCGTATTGTACTAGACGGGGATTCCGGGCCGTCTTCAACCGCATGTCGCGCAGCGGGAATGATCCCGAGGTCATGATGCTGAGCACGACTTCTGGATGCCGCCGCGCAATCTCCATGGACACATAGCCGCCTGTCGAGATTCCAACCAGATGCGCGCGTCCTCCGTGTGCGTGCTTCTTGATCAAGTCGACCACCAGGTCGGCCGCCAGTGCAAACGAGAAGGGCTTGATGTGTCTTGAATTCGAGTGGTGAGGCAGGTCGGGAATGAGAAGGTGGTACTCGGTCAACTTTGGTACGACGTGTGACCATTCGAGATGGCAAGAGAACAGAAGATGCAAGAGAACCACGGTGACCGGCGCATATGGGTTCCGCGTCTCAAAGAATAGCTCCTTCGGGCCGTCCTCGCAACACGATTCACTCTCGGTACTGGATCCCGGTGGGTTGGTGCTGGTTAATGACCATGTGCTATCCGCGTACGAGCCCTTGCTCGACGCCACACTTCCAACGCTCGTGTCTGTTTCGCCCCGGCTCCTGGTAGGGTAGACGTTTGAGAAGGCTTGTTGACGGGACGATGACCTCGAAGAAGGCATCGTCGCTCTCTGCATAGAGAAGGATGAGTCTGGCGAGATCGACCCTGTATGGTCAAAGGCCTCGACCCTGTCGAAGTCCATGGGACGAGGCATCGATGCTATTCGATATGATGCCTTGCCAAGAAGCCGAGGTCGAGTTGCGTTCGAGGTGTCGCCAAAAATATTCACTATAAGCTCGGTATGCGTTCGGAGTGTGTCTGTGTATGCCGGTGGGAAGTCGTCGGGTGAGTATACTTGAGCGAACAAGTTTAGTCTAGAGGCAATATGCAGAAGTGACAAGAGAAAAAGAAAAGATTGACGAGTGTGGTAATAGTCGGCTGAAGAGAAGAAAAAAGCAGAACAAACAGCCCTCCGCCGGGTTCGCCAAGTACCGGAGATGACAGCTTCTTTTAAAAGATGGACCAGTCGAATTATGGAGAGATTCCCCAGGATGCAACGACGTTGACGCTTGATATGATGGCGAAAAGCGACCCAACGTGCCTAGTCCCTGGTGCGGCCCACCAGTATGTTTGTCTGATACGAGGGTTACGAGTGAGAGCGAGCCGGCACACCCCTCGAAGGGATTTTCTGGTTATCTGTGCCCATGCCACATTATGGATGAGAGGCGGAACGGCCGTCGGCCATGCCAACCTGCCAAGGCCCAAGAGCTGCCTTACTGCGTATGGGTGTACCGTAACTCGTACATGCTGCCCTGATCTGCATCGGGAACAGCTGGGGAAAAACCCAGCGGAATCCAGTGACGGTTCCCAGGCACCAGGTCGACGCTTTGGGACAAGAGCCGGCGCCTACTTTCAAAACGTAGGGCTTCAGCTAACCTCTAAGCACTACCCTCTAGGCCCGGGCGGAAGCACCGTTCTCTGACTGGTCCCGTTGCACGAGCAATGACTAGCGGATCGTGATTCGACATTGCCGTCACACGTCAAACCCAAGTTGGAGGGCCATAGCAACCCTACTACCGTACGGTACTTGCCCGTTCGTCTATACTAGGGCCGTTGATGTGCGTATGTGTGCCTGGCGTGTGGTGTGTTGATGGATGCCGGCACTGCTGGTGCTAGGTATCGTCCGAAGGCCGCGGCGCAAAAAAAGAGGGCGATCGATGGCAGCCCGGATGCTGGGTTTTGCGATCGGCAACGAGACGTTTTTCCCTCGCCCTCCTTCTGCCCTTGCTGCGATGCGACACCACCGGAGCTGCCTCTCCACAGGCATTGAACCACTACTACGCGATAAATCATACCCATCAGGACCAGGGTGGTTGCATAGAAAGATCCGCTCGGATGGTTCACCTGGTCCGTGGGCCCCAGGAAGTCAATCTCAATCAAAGCTGAAGTCAGGTCTAGCGCCGACAGGGATCCAGATCGATCTGTAGATCTAGGCCCAAAACTGACCTGTGTCCTGACCATATGGCTTTTCTGCATGCACGCAATCACAGCCGACGGGGGCCCGTAGCGAATTGATTATGGCACTATCGTGTCTTTTTGGCGATGCGGCTGAGCTTGGCTGGCATGGACGAAGCCAGCTTGCCAGAGCTGGACAGGCGCACCTCGGTAGCAGGGCCGGGACGAGGCATAATTGACAGCTTCGTCTGTGCGGGCAGAGCGTAGGTAGTGGACAGTACAGTACCTATGTAGGCAAGAATCATGGATGATCCGATATCCTGAGGGCTCCGAGTCGACGGGTAGGAATGTCGTCTTCCAAGTTCCCGTTGTTTGATTCGCAGGTGGTACGAAGCACATCAGGAACTAGTCCGCTTGAGGGCAACCGCATGCAAGGCATGTGTCTGAGGGTCGCCATCCTCGAGCGGCTCCACAAAGATGGCTTGCAGTGAGCAATTCAATGTTTGACAGACCCGACGGCCTGGGTTGACGAGTGACGAGTGAGTGACCCTCCCTCCTACGCTGACGCCCGAATCTTGACCTGATGACGCTTGGCTCGCTGCTTTGGTTCACCTCAAGGCAAACCCACTCGTCTCAACAGGAAACATTGTGTTTGTTCACCAAGAAGGGATTCCCGTGTCTCTCATGGCCGTGACCCGAGCTCTGGCACCTGACTAGTCGTCCTTGGAGTAATTGCTGGAGGAGCTAGAAAAATATGAAACAGAAACGGCGGGAGGTTAGAGACGAACTAGAAGCAGAACTAGAAGCCTCAAGATTTGCAGTCAAGGCAAGGCTGAATGGGCTCTGCGCGGATCTCATAACTGCCCTGGCACTGGTGGCCGGGCTGCCTTGTATCTTCTGTCCGTCTGTCTCTGTAAAATGCGTCATCTATTAGTACGTAAGCTACGGATATTTTGAACTCGTCAGCTAGCTAAAAATGGAGGATGGGAACCGCTTTGCTCTTTTCTTTTTGTCGTCACAGTTGCGATATCGTGAACAAAGGATGCATGCTTCCCTTTCTCAATCTTGCAAACAGCAGACGGATTGTGTTTTGAGGCTTTGTATCTTTGAGGTCGGACTAATAAAATATCATCGCTCGACGGCTATAGACAGCATGCACGGATCACAACTCCGAGACACCAGAATCGATTGTTTGACTCTAATTTGGCGAGATATATAAAAAAGCGTTTGTGTGTCTAAAACTTGTATTGAACTTTTCAGTGTTCTCAGCCGTGCCAGTTCAGCCTTGTTTGGTTTTTGGAGATCGAATGTGTGTACACATTACAGTGTAGTGGTCGTGTAGACGGGGGGCAGAACGCGGGACCTTTCAATGTAGGTAATTACGGCCCCCAGTGGACCTGGGGGTCGCTGATCTCATTGCTTGAAGCGCTAACGACGCGTCGCTAACCGTGCATCTATCTGGCCTTGCTGTCTGCATTAGGATTTTGTGTAGGTACAGTAAAGGGGCTTGCTGTGCGTATCAATCAACGAATGCCAGGGAGCAGCTCACAGTCCATCTGTCTATTCGCGGTCTGGTGACGGCATGAGGTATCACAGAAACTGCTCTTGACACACTGCAGTTGTTTTGCTGCATCCCACTCATCCCACTCCAAGCGTGCATACGTAAGACTGCCTCAATCGCCCAAAGAGCACGTCCAAAGCAAGCTCCAATTTCCAACCAGTCTGGGCACGAACCTTAGCAGCCAACGAACGCTGCACACCTCCCACCATTGGGACCACATAACCAACCTACATACACAATCGCAGCAAGTCCGCCATCGTTCGATCGCCGTTTCGACGAGCGCAAACCCCTCTTGCCGAAGCTGTCCCCGTCGTTCTGTGTGCAGTTCTTCTACGACTCACATTCGAAATACTCGAAAACAACTGCTTTAAGATGCTTATGCAGCTCCCGAGAAACGACTAGCAGCAGATCCCCCTTGAACGCGGCGCATCGCCGACCACGAGGTATTCCCAGATTGCCAAAGTGACTTGCCGGTAACAACCCAAGTGGCCAGGCAGTATGGGAGTGCCAGATAGGGGCGAGTCGCCGTCGCCGACGTCACAAGCTCCCAACCTCACGAATCCTGCCCAGTCCCAGCAGCAACGACCGCCGGTCCTGGGCACATCAACTGGCCCTACTACACCTTTGACATCTCAGTCCAACGACTACCTGAGCGCCAATGGCACGGCTCTCGAACCCTCGTCCAGGGACGTGCAGCTCGAGGCGTTCGATTACCTTAATGGGGGATTGCCTCATGTCGACCCCTCGCCAGTTTCCGCTACCGTCAATGGCCTGCCAGAATTCCCGCCCGCAAGAAGCTCAGCAACGCCGGGGAAAGATCTATCCCCAAGAACTGTAAACGATGGCACTGCCACTCCGCCAGAGCCCATCTCTCCTGGTCGGCGCAGTGTGCAGTTCGCACGAGCAGACACTGTCCTGGATCCTCCACCTCCGATTTCCACGGAAACTACACGCCAAGACTCGTGGGATGGTGATGTCTCTGGTCGGTCTCGGAGTGAGAGATTCGTTTCCCGACTCAAGTCGCTAGGTGTCGCTGGGTCTTCACAGACACCGAAGCCGGCTGGGTCGTCCGAGACCCCTCTGCCATCCGCTAGTACATCGCCAACCATGTCCCGATCCCATCGCATTCCGACTACGACCGCAGAAGAGGGCAGCGATGCCGATGTGGACGACAGTGATGACGACGAGGTTTCGAGAAACCAGACCAAGCCATCCAGAAGGAAACGGATGAAGCATCGGCTCAAGACATTGGACTTGCGCCCTCCGCCCAAGATTGACGGTGATGACCTTGACTCCCCGTCCGAGGGCCGCTTTCGCACCATGATGCGCCGTTCAACTATGCCGGACGCCACTGAGCAACGAGCAGGAATGTCCGAGGGAGAAGGCCGCGATCACTTGGACCGCATGCGCCGTGGCAGCTCATGGCTGGCAAGATCCCGGCAAGATCCCGACATGGAAGGCGAATTGCCTGAACCCCGAATTCCTGGCCATCGGCGGAGAATATCCGACATACTCGGCGGTGGTGTGTCTGATGGTGACGGTCTTGCTACCCCTCGACGACCACGATTTGCTTCGGACAGAGCTACTACCTTTGGAGCGCAGACGTGGAAGCAAATCACAAGGACATTAAAGGCACTCGGTGGAGGCAGAAAACCCGCTGACGCTTTCGATTTTAATAAGTCTGCGGAGCTCATGGCCGAGTTACGAGCCGTCACACCCGCAGTTGTGATCCTTGCCAGCATGTTGCAAAGGGACGAGCATGGATATAAAAGAATCCCGGTTCTGCTCGAGCAGCTCAAGATCAAAATCATTGACAGTCAGCCAGACAAGGGTGAAAGTCAAAAGGGACACAGCGAACGACACTCTCTTTTCACCTTCAAATTGGAGTACGGCAGCGGACCCAGCCAGATGAGCTGGACTATCGAGCGGTCCGTATATGAGATTGCCGATCTACATACTCGCTACAGACTGTCACTTGGTGACAAGAACCCCTTGCAGCAAACACAAGCAACACTGAAGCACAAGCCAAAGCAGCCACATTTTCCTAGGTCGGCTTTTCCTTACCTCAGGAACATCAGAGGATTGACCCTCGTCGAGTCCGACGAAGAGGACAACAAGGCCCCCGAAAACGGCGTCGATGCCAACCGCATCGATGAAATCGGAGAGGCTACCGCTGGTGAGATGACCGCTGCAGATGGCACTGCGAGTGAGATGGACCGGCCTGGAACGGCAAGGCGGAAGCGATCCCGCATGAACTTGCTCGGCATCAGGAGACAGTCTTCCGGCCTCATGGAGATGCCCGAGGGCTCCAGCCTCAATCCTCAAAAAGCCGAGCGAGAGGCTCTCGCGAAGAAGGAGAGGTATATCCGGAAGCAGCGGACAAAGCTGGAGAAGTACCTGCAAGAAATGATACACTGGCTCATGTTTCGCGCCGATGCGAACCGACTGTGTCGGTTCTTGGAGCTTTCTGCCCTTGGTGTGCGACTTGCTGCAGATGGATCGTACCACGGAAAAGAGTGTTTTCTGCATATCAAGTCTTCTAAGGGTGTCGACTTTAGGCGAGCACTGACGCCAGGCAAGATAGCGGCTAGGCATTCTCGCAAGTGGTTCCTCGTCCGAGAAAGCTACATCGTTGTGGCCGAGTCGCCGTCCACCATGGAAGTCTACGATGTCTACCTCGTAGATCCTAGCTTTCGCGTCGTCAACAAGACCAACAAGCTCAAGCGGTTCGGCGCAAAGGCTATCGGCGAGTCAGATGCAAGCAAGCGCAAGCGCAAGGGCAAGGATGTCGAAAATAGCGACAAGGCCAAGTCGGCCAAGCATCATACGCTCAAGATCTACACTTCTGAGAGAAAAATAAAGCTTTACTCTCGCAAGGAGAAGATCATGCAGCAGTTCGAGGGCTCCGTCCAGAAGATGCTGAAGCAGACCCTCTGGGCTGAGCCACACCGCTTCGACAGCTTTGCCCCGCCAAGGGACAATGTTTTCGCTCAGTGGCTGGTCGACGGGCGAGACTACATGTGGATGGTATCTCGAGCCATCAGCATGGCTCAGGATGTCATCTACATTCACGACTGGTGGCTGAGCCCAGAGCTCTACATGCGAAGACCTGCTGTCATCAGCGAGAAGTGGCGTCTTGATCGACTGCTCCGAAGAAAGGCTCAGGAAGGTGTCAAGGTTTTTGTGATCGTGTATCGGAATGTCGAGCAAGCTATTCCCATCGATTCGGAACACACAAAGCATGCCCTGCACAGTCTGCACCCCAACATTCTGGTGCAGAGGTCGCCGAACCAGTTCAAAAAGAACCAGTTCTTCTACGCACACCACGAGAAGATATGCATCGTCGATCACGACATTGCGTTCCTCGGTGGCATCGATCTCTGCTTTGGACGATGGGACACTCCTCAGCACACCCTGACAGATGACCGCCCAACGGGGTACGAACAGGATGGAGATGCGCCAAAGGATGCTGACCACTGCCAATTGTGGCCGGGCAAAGACTACTCGAATCCTCGCGTCCTAGACTTCTTCAGGCTTAATCAGCCCTATGAAGAAATGTACGACAGGAGCAAGATCCCGCGTATGCCGTGGCATGATGTCGCAATGCAGGTTGTTGGGCAGCCCGCCCGAGATCTGACGCGTCATTTTGTTCAACGCTGGAACTACTTGCGGAGAGAGCGAAACCCGACCCGGCCTATGCCCTTCCTTCTACCCCCGCCGGATGCGAGGCACGAAGATCTCGAGCACCTGGGGCTCACGGGTACGTGCGAGGTACAGATACTGAGGTCCGCAGGCGATTGGTCTCTGGGCCTCCCGCGCGATGTTGCGGAGCACAGTATTCTCACAGCCTACATCAGCCTCATCAAACAGTCGGACCACTTTGTGTACATGGAAAACCAGTTCTTCATCACTAGTTGTGAGACTCTGGGCACAAGAGTCATCAACGGCATTGGTGATGCTCTAGTAGAGCGCATCATCAGAGCGCACGAAAACGACGAGGACTGGCGGTGTTGCATTATGATCCCGCTCATGCCAGGCTTCCAGAACACGGTCAGACAGGACAGCGGCAGCAGTGTCCGACTGATTATGCAGTTCCAGTACCGAAGCATTTGCAGAGGTCCGCAGTCTATTTTTGGTCGTTTGAAGGCCCGTGGAATCGAGCCCGACGACTACATCAACTTCTTCAGTCTGAGACAATGGGGAGTGATGCCCAACGGCCATATAGTGACGGAACAGTTGTACATTCACGCCAAGACCATCATTGTCGACGATCGTGTTGCGCTTATCGGATCAGCAAACATCAATGAACGCTCCATGTTGGGCAACCGAGATTCCGAGGTTGCGGCTCTTGTCCGTGACACCAAGGATGAGTGGATCACCATGGCCGGCGTGCCATACCGAGTTGGCGCATTTGCTCATACCCTCCGAATGCGCTTGATGCGGGAGCACCTTGGCCTTGATGTGGACAAGATCACCGAGGAGGAGAGGACCGATTCTATCGGTACCGAGGCAGAGTACGAGGCTGAAATGAACCAGATCTATCAGGAATCTGATGCTGACACGGATCCAAACGTGTCTGTGTCTGGAATCAACTATGACGATGACGATGTGGCACCAGATCAGGACCCGACTTCATCCTCTGAATCGGCCAAGGCCAAAAGACGGTCCCGAGCTCTGAGCACACAGCGACACTCATACATTGCTGCTGCAAACCGCGCGAATCGTGCAAGCTCTGGAGTGTCAAGCAGAGACATGCCAGAGTCTGGCAACAAGCGGAGTTCTGAAAGACTGCCGCCGCCGCCAGAGATGATCCGCCGGACCACTGCCGAACTGGGTCTCACTCGCCTCACTCAATTGCCAGCATTGCCTTTGACGGATGACACCGATATTGGCGGTCCACCCCTCCACCACGATGCTGAAGGAAATCCCACATACGAGCAGACCAATCCCCTGGCAGCTGATATCCAGCCTGCCATCTTCGACAAGGACATCATGCGCGACCCTCTCAACCCCTCATTCTGGGACGACGTCTGGTGCAGAATTGCAGAGAACAACACGAAGCTCTATCGTCGTGTCTTCCGCTGCATGCCAGACAACGAGGCTCGTAAATGGAAGCAGTATGAAGAATTTGAAGCCTATCAAGAGCGCTTCAATGAGATGCAGACTGGCCAGAAGAAGAGTGACGAAGAGCACGACGCCAGATCGCAAGTCAGCCAATCTGTAGGCGGCGGCGGCGGTGCTGGATCTAGTGGCATCCCGGCAGTCACGTCCACGGACGAGACTCTTCAGATGCCAGAAAAGTTGGGAGAGAAGTTGGCGCCCGACACAAACCCCGAGATCAAGGTGTCCAGCGGCGACGTCGATCTTGGTGGAATGGCAGCGAACCCGCAGGCCCTCGACGAGAAATCTTCCGAGAGACTCAAACTTCGACTTAACACAGAGGATGAGAATGCCAACGGGCAAACAACCGAGGCCCCTTCTCCCATTTCGCCGTTCCCGGCTTTTGAGCCCCAAGGCGAAGGCCAACAGGAGCCGCAGACCGGCGGTGCACAAGGCACCTTGCAGCCACAAAAGAGTCGCGACCGCCGCACGACGTTCTCTTCCGCCGACAAGCCCAGTTCCTCTCAAGGTGGAAGTTCAACCATCTATGCCGCTCCCAACAACAATGGGCAGCAGGAATCAGTACGCCGCCGGCGCCGGAACACTACCAAGGGTAGCCGACGAGCTCCGATCACCTCTCCCTTCGATGTGGTCAGCCGAGAGATGGCCGAAGAGCTATGCAACTTGGTCCAAGGACATTTGGTCCATTTCCCTTACGACTGGCTCGAGGGTGAAGAGGAGGGCAACCATTGGTTGTACCAGCCAGACATGCTGGCACCCAAGGAGATCTAGTAAGTCCGAACATGCCACTTTCTTGAAGAATGAATGCCGCAGAAGTGATTCTAACCTTTGCATAGCAACTAAATCTTGGTCCAAGTTCAAGTTGCGACCTCGAAGCCATTAGGCCTTATATGACTTGTATACACTAATTTCTGGCCGTCAAACACGACTTGACATACCATCATCAAACACAGTCAAGAGAGCCATTTTCCGAGTATTGCATCTTTCAGGCGTTGGGAGAAATGGATTGCATCAAGGCGGAAGGGGATCCAAACAAGACATGATTAGGCCGCCACAAAAAGCATCGGCCGGATAATTCGTTTTTTACATCTTCTTCTTCTCCGTAGACATTTATGAGCCTTGCTTTTGTTTATAAGTCCTTCTTCCTCTCAAGAGTCAAGAGTAGAGACCTCGGCCGGCGCATCATGGACACGGATTTGTATGCGTACGTACTCGGTTGTAGAGGGTCATTGCGTACCTGAATGTATACATAAATACTTGTACAGCTTGTCTTGGTGTTCATTCGAGACCTTTCATGAATCGCCCACTCTAATTGTTGTGTTTATTCTGACCGCGTATGTATGATTCAAAAGAACAAGTCCGTTTCATTCAGTCATGTGGTCACACATCTCGGGAGACTTTCCGAGCAGATTCAATAACCAATATGAAGTAGACATCAAATATGACTTGACAAGCCATTCATAATGTGCTGACGACAAGTTTCAAATTTTCATGTACTTTCCAGGAGAGACAGACGGGCAAGAAAGGCCTTGCTTATACGCAGAGCATTCTATCGTTTTGTGTATAAATGGTACATTCGAGTATTGGTCTATCAACATGATCAAGCACTCTAGATTTCAAAGACTTCGCCAACACCATAGCCCCCGCCTCGCCTTGAGTCGGCCAGATCGAGCCGCCAGCCCTCCCAGTTCTTGAGGCCTCGCTTGATCTCCTTGATCCGCTCGATCCTCCTCTTCGCGTCCTCCTCCTGGGCCCGCCTGAAGGCCTCCTCGTCAAACTCCATGTCATCGTCCTCGAGGAACCCTTCATCCTCGCCCGCCCCTCCTGGGGACGTCGCACCCGTAAGCGCGTTCAGGCCAGAAGCCAAGAAGTCTCCCAAGCCCTTCTGCTGCGAGTGTTTGCGGCCAGCGTCGGGCGAGAGTGGGCCGGAAAGGTCGATGTTGGTAAAATCGCCCCCAGGAGAAGTAACATCCTCGGCGCCTGGCTCGAGCTCCTTGCGGCGCTGGTGCCAAATGCCGCGGCGAAGATCGTAGACCTCTGTCTCGAGTTCGCGAATCTTCTTCTCCAGCCTCTGTCGCCCTTCATCCTCGAGCTCGTCCACGCCATCATCGTCACCACCGCCTTCCGCTGCGTCCTTCTTGCGCAAGCGCGCATTGTCTGCCTCGAGGCTTTCGACCTTTTCCTTGAGCTGAAGCACTTCCTTCTCGGCGGCTTCCTTCTCCTTGCGCAAAGTCTGTGTTCGGCTGTCGTTCTCCTTGTGCAGGTTACCCAGCGCCGTGACCTTTTTCTCGACTGCGTCATGCTTCTTCTGGAGCTCCTCCTTTTCCGCCTTGAGAGCCTCGTTCTCATCCTCCAGACTCCTGACCTTGGTCTCGGCGCTGGTGCGGCTGCTGCTCTCCTTGATGGCCTTTTCGCTCGTCCGCTCAAGGTTGCGCTTCAGGTCCTGCAGTTCATGAGAAGAGGTGGAGGCGGCTTGCTCGGCGCGCGCGAGCTTCTCCTCCAGCGCAGTGATCTGTTCCTTCTCTGTGCCACCCTCGCTGGCGCGGCGCTCGGCCTGAGCACGCAGCCTTGAGAGCTCAAGTTCCATAGTTTCAATTGTGGCCGACTTGGAAGCCAGCTGAGCCTGGAGCTCGGCGGAAGGGGGCGAGGATGCCGATACCGAGGGCGACGGGCCATGACCGCGACTCTTTGCTGCGGCGGATTGAAGTTGCGCGTTCTGTCGCTCGAGAGCGGCAAGCTCAGCTTGCTATGAATAGATATTGTCAGCTTCAAGAGCGAAACACTGGCGACGTCCCGGAAGAGAATACTTACCAACTTTGCAACCTCGGCGCCATCGCTGCCGCCAGTCTTGCCGTCAGACTCCTTGAGCTCAGTCAGCTCCTCCTCGGCCTTCTGCCATCTCTTCTCAGAGTCGCCGGCCTCCTTGGCCAACCGCTTGTTCTCCTTCTCCAGATCCTCGATGCGCGCAACCTGCTTGCGATAAATGTCGGCGGCGGTCTCGCCCTCGGCGCTGGGCGAGAAGGGGCCGCCCGAGATGGACCCGGCACGGAAGGAGGCCGAGCGCAGCTTGGACTGCTGCGAGGCCGTCTGGCCTGGCGAGGTAGGATCTTCGACGGCTTCGTCGCCCGTCGCAGTCTTTTCGGTAGGCTCTTCGGTGGCCTCGTCGTCGTCTTTGGGAGTGCTGGCGCCGGCTTCTGGCTTGGACTCTTCCTTGTCCTTCTTGGCGCCGGCCTTCTTCTTTTTCTTCTTCATCTCCTCGACCTGATTACTCCGGTATCAGATGATGACCTTCAATGGCAGCATATATTACAGTGTATGTACTCACCCTCTTCTTGGCAGCGGCCAGCTTCTCGGCCTTTGCCTTTTCATCGTCCGCCATTGCGCCGGTCTGCTGTTGTTGCACGGAAAGCGAGTGGTTGGGCAAGGTATTGTAGAGAATTCTCCCTTGGGGAAGAATTCGATTGTCGAGCAATAATGCGAATTGCCCGTCTGGTGTCCTGGTTATGCGTCGTCTGTTGTCTTGAGAATGAGACCTGTGAGAGACCTGGGAGCTTATGCGGATCTAATGACAGCTTGTCCAAACACTGAACCAGTGGCTTGCAGCTTGCCCAACTACAGGTAGCAGCTGCCGCTAAATTACTGTACAAAACGTTGTGAATCAATCGATTGAATCCTGGGCAATTGCATGACGCACGGGCCCCACTCCCAGTATCTATCAATCATCATGTGTAGAAGTCGAGGCATCCGAGGGACCATCCAACCGACCAAAGTAGTTTTTGAAAGATACTCGGCTCATAGGAAGATTGTGAACAGAGTCTTCTTCTTCCTGAGCACGAATATTGGCAATTAGAGACTTCGACCCAGATACAAACCCTTATGCGAAGATTACTGTCGACAATGGCGCAAGCAGCAGGCCCGAGGCGATTCGCGCCGCTGAGAGAGGGTGTCAGCCACTCCAACAACTTGCCCAAGCTGAGAGGAGTCGTCTTTGATGTTGATGGAACTTTGTGGTATGTCCATATCTAACTCTCTTGACTCGAGCTTCTGTTCTTCCTCCTTGAAATGTGAAGAGAATTTGTTTTTGTCCGGCTCGAGCTGCGAGTATTATATCCAGTCACTGGCGACTTGTCGTCTCAAGTTGAGTCATTATACAGCATCTTCTCCTAGTCGTGTTGCAGGGCGATTATTGGTACACATTCTGCACCATATGATATTCTATAGACAATCATATATCAGTTTGGTCAACATGGTGACCATCACGTGATTTATTTAACTGCATTAAACAAGACACAGCTGACATGAACGCAGTGAACCCCAAAATCACATGTTCGTAGAGATGCGAGATGTATTAGGGATCCCAAAGTCCATCGACATCCTGGACCACATCTACTCGCTCTCCCCAGAGTCGAAACAGGAGGAGGCCATGGAGAAGATCCGGGCCATCGAGCGGAGAAACATGTCAGCGTACGCTTTCTCCTTCCCCCCTCTGGTATAACACCTCGGCGACTCACAAACAAGTAAAACAGACAAGTCGCCCAGCCGGGACTCCAGCCCCTGATGACCTACCTGGACTCGCGCTCCGTGCCCAAGGGCATCTGCACGCGCAACTTTGACGGGCCGGTGACGCACCTGCTGACCAAGTTCCTGCCCGGGTCGCCGTTCCAGCCCATCATCACGCGCGACTTCCGCCCGCCCAAGCCGGACCCGGCCGGCATCCTGTTCATCGCGCGCTCCTGGGGCCTGAGCCGGCCGCTGTCCGGGGCCCGGGAGCTCGGGGGCCTGGTCCGGGAGAGCGGCGAGAGCGCCGACGTCAAGGCCGGGGCCCTGCGCGAGGAGGCCGACGAGGTCGGCGACGCGAGCGGCCTGATCATGGTCGGCGACAGCATCGACGACATGACGGCGGGCCGGAGGGCCGGCGCCGCCACCGTCCTGCTCGTCAATCCCGCCAATGAGCACCTGGTGGAGCACAGCCACACGGATCTGGTCATTCAACGGCTGGACGATCTCGTGGCAATTCTGGAAGAAGGGTTCGTTGGGCGAGAGGTTGCTGAGTAACCTTTTGCTCACTCAAATGCATAAGCACCTGGTGGCCTCTACCTAAGTAGTACTTCAGCTTGCGAAATATGCTGTAGCCAGCTGTAATGTAACAACATTCATCATACAAAAGGCGCATGCAGGCGGGCAGATTTGAAATTCATTGCAAAATGGCACGAGTCTCCACTGGATGCCTAGTTCACGACTATTCTCAACGTGCTTGATCTACTTGACCGGGAAGCTTTCAGTCATATTCATTTTTTTACAACGAAACAGGCGTGGCCAGAACCACCATAGTCCATTAGATAGGCTGTGGAGCCTTCATACTATATTTCCTGGAGATCCTGATCAGTGCCCGGCAATGATGCCCCCTTGATCTTATGTCTAGACAAGTAGACTAGACACCTTTCCTACATCGTTCCGCGCCCGCTTTTGTTGAGTGATAGATGCGTCCATGGCTGATCACACATCGACCTGCATTTTTTCCGGTAGAGTTTGCATTGGAGTGCCGTTGGCTTGCTTAGCGACAGGGATTGGACGACGTTTCTTTTTCTTTCTTTCTAGTTTTGGCAGGACACAATTCATTGGTAGATGCCATCGGGAGAACGGGCAAATATGGCGGTGGATAGTCACAAAGCTCGAATCAGACCATGTCTTCCATCATTAGTAATACCCGTTGGAAGGAGGTCCGAACGTGGCCTGCCGCCTGCTCTCCCTTCGCATTTCGTCGGGGGTTTCTTTTCTTGGCGGAGCTGGAGGTAGAGGCCCACCGGGGGGTGCGGGCCGGCCCGGCAGGGCGAACGAGGACTGGTTTGCACTCGCACTCGCCGGGTGTGACATATCGGGAGTGACGCTTTTGGGTATCGTTCCAGACGTTGCCGATCTCTGTCCCAGGCCAGGATGAGCATTCGACGACGCTTGGCGGCCAAAGGCCCCATTGCTCCTCGTGGGAGAACGGTTATGCGCTTGGTCTCTCGGCGAAGAAATAGTCATTCCGCTCATGCCTACAATTGGGATCTCGCCCGAAGTAGGCGTGTAGGCGGGATTTGTCTCGCCATCGTTGGTAGGAGTGTCGCCCGACCTCAACAACTCATGCGTTGCCGGAGAGAGCTGTGGTGCCAGATGCGATTTGCGGTTGTCTCTCTCCATCAGACCAACAGCCCACGCCCTCAGGTCGACAGGGGTGCGCTTGGCTGCTTGAACAAAAGGGTCGCGGTCCTATGAATCGTTAGCACACTTGAATAATTCCTGATAAGAAGATATATCTTACAAAGAGTTCCTGAGGTGTCGGTCGCTCATCTGGGTTCTTTGAGAGACACCGCTGGATCATGTCCTCCAAAATAGAAGGGAATGCATCGCTCTTGGGCAGTCTGGGTGCAGGCTCGTGGACAATCTGCTGCAGGAGATCCAGGATGCCGGCCGGCGCACCGTCGCCGTCGGATAGCTGTTCGCTTGCAGCAAATGGGAACTTTCCAATAGCCAGCTCCATGATGCTCAAGCCGAAACTCCACACATCAGACTTGACGGTGTACTTCTCTCCCTGGATACGCTCGGGCGCCATGTAGGTAGACGTGCCAACAAAGGTATCTGCGACTGAGTTGATGAGCTCTCCAGACACACCGAAATCGCAAAGCTTGATGTGTCCACGCGAGTTGACAAGGATGTTGGAGGGCTTGATATCGCGATGCATGATGTGGTGCTTCTCGTAGAGGTAAGTCAGACCGCCGAGTGTCGCCTCGGCAATCTTGCCCAGCACATCGACTCGGATGGGTCCAAAGACTCGGGAGATGCGGTCGAGAGACCTATTACCGCCATGTCAGCGCAACTTGGCCATGCCGCATGTCCTTCCGTATACTTACCCAACGTCCATATACTCCATACACATGATGACATCGTTGTGTGGGTTGAGGAAGGCACCGTAGAAAGTCACAATGTAGTCAGAGTGACAATTGTGCATGATCTGGAGCTCGCGCACGATTCTTCTCCGCATTTCCTTCTTTGCCTCGACATGAATGACCTGCTCCAAAGTCAGCAATTGGCGTTTCGAAAGATGCAAAGTCTCGCGGGGATATGTGTCGTACCTTGCGGGCCATGGTCGTCCCCGTGGGGAGATGCTTGATCTTGCTGACGGTACCTCCATTGCCGGAGCCAAGCTCCTTGATGATCTCCAGGTCTTCTTGCTTGAGGCTCAAGTTGAACTCGATGCCGATCTCCAGCTGGGCCTCGCTGCCATCTTCATGCCTGGAACCCCCGGTTCCCCAACCACCAAGGCCCGCTGGCGCGTTGGTGCTGGCAGTGGGCGGCGCTTTGGGCGCGGCGGGCGTGAGCGCAAGACCCTTGACGTTCTTGCGCTTCATCGAGCGCGGGGCAAAGTCGGCCATGGCGGGCGGTCGTCGATGCGATGAGGGAGGGGAAAGGGAAGCGTCAAATGTTGTATCGAGACCAAGCTCTTTGAGAGGCGAAGGCGAAAAGCCAGATCGAGCCAGGAAGGAAGAGAAAAAAAAGTCTCCTTGGGCGTGTCCGACTGATCAGGAGTGGCTTTCAGTCTGAGCGAAACAGCGAACTGAGTGGGTTGGGCGCGGCCCCGGGCGGTTCAATACGACGCGGCGATGCTGCCCCTCGTTGGCCGGGACGTCGTCAGGTTAGGTGTTAGCTGCAGATTCAGAACGCAGATCGAGATAGGCACGATGGTCTGCTTCGATGGCTGCGGGTTTGCAGTCTGTCTGTCCGTCTTTGTGGAAAGGCCGCGACAGATGAGCAACAATCCAGACTCGCTACTTTCTTTGTGAGAGCGATGCAGATCCAAGTTGGCCAAGCAGTTGGTTCGACGGGAGAGTGGTAGACGGTCAGATTGTTGGTAGGATACCACCTACTTTTAGATATCCTGTCAAGCCTGTGTCAGTCCGAGCCAGTGAGCCAGGACCTAGCGCTACCGTGGTCCGTAGGTGGTAGCTGGCCGGTGGGCGGTGGGTCTGGCGTGGGGTGCAAGCGTGGATACTGAGGTATGCGGTCCCTGTCGAAGAAAAGAATCGGGTCTGGATTCGCTACCGCCAACTAACCTGAGCTTAGGCAGGTCTCAGTCTTTGTCGGTCCGCTGGCTAGGTCGGGGGATTTTGTTTTCAAGTGTGCGCCTGCGTGGAAACCATGTGGCTGCGGACAGTCGAATACTTGTTGCCCATGCCTGGACCCTGTTTATCTAATATGTAGAATGTGCGTAGTCGTTTCCCAACGACGTCGGCTTCGTTTGCTGCCAGGTATTGTTGACCTCTCGAATGATGAAGACCCCTCTCTGAAATTTCTCTACAAAAAATGAGCTGGAAATTTCTTCGTTCGCTTGAGCGCCGTCTATCGAAAACGATATGGACCAAGACCAGTACGGTCTCCCTTGTATGGGACAGACAACTCCTTTGGCCTGGGTGGCACACATATATGATGTACAGTCGGCATCAAGTTAATTACGATGACCAAGATCCGTAGAATGGACGTGCAGCTGTCAACGTTGTCTAGCGGACTGCTGGGGACATGTTCCCTTCACGTATGGTTGGGTCAAATCACTAATCGGTCGGTTCCTCCTTACCAGTCGCTAGGCTTGGTCATGTTGCAAGTATGTGATGGAATATGGTTATTCGTAGTATTGCCATAGCTGTGACTGTCCATCAACCAATACAACCCATGAGATGCCCTAATAGCTCGACCTCATTCCATGTCACTACTACAGTCTGCATGTAGCGACGCATCAAAAGCTTGGATGGGACAAAATGCGACCCCCATAAATTTGTGACGACACACCTGGAGATGTGAAACTTCATAGGTCGAAGCGTCTACACCCGCGACATGATGGGTCAGGTTATAGCCAGGAAGCAGACTAACGACAGAGGGCGGGGAAAGGAGAACAGCCCACAGGCAGACAAGGGAATGGCGATCTTGGAGGAATTTCTGTTGTTACTGGCATGGCAAATTGATTTCGCGATATGGCTTTACTAGTATCACGATAATAAGAGCGTGGGTATAGTATTGATGGAGCACGCTTGAACGTTCAGACCATATTCTCTCTTTCAGCCGATTTCTAGTTCAAATCGGTCACTTATTACATGAGGCACATTGCCTCCTCTGCCCTGCCTGAATGATCTGCCAATAATGGTGCAGGTCTGGGCATCCCAGGTATTTTGTATGTTCTTTGTCTCAACTTGACTAGGTAGTATTCAGAACAACTGACAAAGCTTACGCCGCAACCATAAGCATTATCGACAACTCTATTTATCTCAGGGAACTCAATAGATTTATTACACCAGTGCTGATTCCATTTGGTAGGAGTATGTGCCCCGTCACATTCTGTATCAGGGGAGGAATCATCGCGTGCTAGGCAGGGTTTCATAGACGGGAGATTGGACGGATTGGTCGAGTCCTTACGGGTTCTATAAGCCACTGATCTTGATTGGCTGGACTTATACCCATTTGGCCCCTGTGTTTTCATGCCGTTGGGCGTCAATTCAAGAACAAATGCAATGGCTTGCCGTCTTTCTACCTGTCTTTTGGTATCTCTATTCAACCTGCGCACTAAGGAACTGGACAAAATGACGAATATTTCTTACACGGACAACCACCAAGTAATGGAAACGAGTTTAGGTCTTTGCTTGTAAACTGCCACATGCCCTGACTATATAAATCCAGATTGCTAGCAGGTAAGCAGGCAGATATTGGCAGTTGATAACCCATCAATATCTCCCACGCCCATTCACTAGGACCGATGCCTTATTCAATGATCTGCCTATACATAACTCTATGGCGCGCTGTTACGCAGCCTGCGATGGCAAGTCACAATTATCAGAATATACACCAACGAGCCAGGCCGTTTTTCTGAAAGACGATTCTGGCTCAATGGTTCTCGATAGCATATGTACCGATCTTCAAGCATATGGCCCTTCTCAATCGCACCAATATGGTCTGATCATCCTCATAAGATGGCATTCACCTTGACAAGAAACCGTCTTCCAGTATCTGTAGTGGGCTCATGGAGCTTGCAATCAAGATCGAGGGGCACATGCAAAATGTTGAATTTTGTGCCAATTCGGAAAATGTTCCATAAATGTTTTATATTTTATAAGTACGTTCTCCAGTATTTTCAAGAGACAAGCCTTGAAGGAAAGGGAATATGGAAATGTCGCGCCACTTTGTCTTGCATCTTGATAGAGTCGAAATACGCTGCATGTGCACTTGCCTTGTATCCTGTACAGCGGTTCTTATCGCTATCGATAACGATAGAGATCCGCCCGTTTCTCTCCTGCAGCTCACCCCTAGGTACAGCTTTCAGCGCTTTGACCAGCAGAATGCTTGAACCGCCTGCCCTTGCACCTGCAACGCAGTTCCATCCAATTGATCTGCCTGACAATTAACACCCGCAAGGCTGCTCAGCACGACGCGATACATTTTTTCTTTCAGCTTCGGCGCATAAGGAGGCCCTCGCTGACAACCGCGGCGCTGCCATCATTAAAATTGCCTTCAGCGACCTTGCGCCCCATCTTATCTGCCCCATCATTTTGTCCCTTTCCTTTCCTGGCGCCTGGCTTTGTTTTGACACCTGCTTCAGTTCTGCGAGTCGCCAACGGCCTTTGCTTGCAGGACACGCGATCCGACCAGCAAAGGCAACAACAACGTCGATTCAATATCTCCATTTCAGCACCAACTTTCCGACGTCGCAAACATGTCTAACACCATGAGAGACCTCGTCATGGGCGAGGCCGATGAAGGCAGCTCCGACGAGGAGTCGTACGACGAGGAGACTGGTGATGCCCGCCAGCGAAAAGAGCGCCGCCGCGATCAGAATGGAGACATGGACGACTCGAGCGAAGAGGAAGACGATGATGACGATGAGGAGGAAGCCGCCAAGGTAGATCGAATCTTTGACTCCAGGCTACACAGCTGCTAACCCCGCCATAGGTTCGTGAGGGTTTCATTGTCGACGAGGACGAGGAAGACGACATCCAGGACTCGGCCGAGGAGCGCAAACGTAGGAAGCGCAAGCGCAGGCAGGAGCGGGAAGAAGAGGCACAGCTTGACGAAGAGGATCTCGACTTGATCGGAGAGACCCTAGGCGAGCCTGCGCAGCCAGAAAAGGTAGGGGTTTGATTCAATGTCCTGCTTCACTCGTGCAATTGCAGACTGACGTTCGACAATCTCAGAAGAAGATGAAGCGACTTCGAATTGGCCACCGCGATTCTGACGAGAAGAAAACCGTGCGCCGAGGTCTCGATGATATGTTCTCCGATGAGGATGAGGAGGTCGACGAGCGAGCATACGCCAGGCCTAGCCGCCCGGGCCAAGACGAAATGGACGATTTCATTGAGGACGACGACCCGGTGGACGAGGACGAGCGCTTCCGCCAAATCGAGGATGCCGAGGTCGCCCGTCCCCGGGACCGTGGCCTGGCTGGAACCGTCTTGGACACGACCGGGCTTGATCAGGAGGTTCTTGACGACATGGAAGAAATTTTCGGCAATGGCGAAGAGTATGACTGGGCGCTCCAATTGGAAGAGGAGGAGGAAGACCGCCGCTTCCAAGATCAGAACCTGGAGCTCAAGGACGTGTTCGAGCCCTCCCAGTTGCAGGAGAAGCTGCTCACGGATGAGGATAACGCTATTCGTAACACGGACGAACCCGAACGCTTCCAACTGGACAGAAAGCCGTTCAAGTCGCTCCAAATCACCAGCGAGCAGTTCAAGGAGGAAGTAAAGTGGATCACAAACCTGATGTGGCCGAAGAAGCAGCTGCACAAGCGTCTCGAGGAACCGTTCCAACGTGCCATCGGCAAGGTACTCGAATACTTTGTTACTGATATGCTAGAGGTCCCCTATGTCTTCCAACATCGCAAGGATTACTTGATTCATGCCGAGAAGAGGGAGAATCCTGATCACAAGCATGATCCAGATGCTCCTGAAACCATCGTCAGCGCGGAGAAGCTCCTCACACAGGACGACCTCTGGAGAGTACTCGAACTCGATATCAAGTTCCGCGCCTTTATCGAGCGACGCAATGCTCTCGAGAAGAATTACGGAAATCTCCTGGAAAAGGCCGGCATCCAAGACGAGACTTTGGAAGAGCTAATCCCTGCAGCTCAACTCATGGAGGAACTGCAAGATCTGCAAGACTATGTCAATTTCCAGTACTCTGCTCAGCTCAAAGACATTGCCGCTATGGAAGTAACCGACAAGAAGGAGACAAAGCGTCCCGGAACGAGATCTTCGGCTTGGGAGCGCATCAGGAGGAGCAAGGTCTACAACTTCGTCAAAGCCTATGGTATCACGGCTGATCGCCTTGCACAAAACCTTCAACGCGATGATGGCAAGAGGTCACTTGTGGATGATGACGAAAAGGCACCTGAGGACCTGGCCGACTCCCTCACAGACGCTGATGCTCCCACTAGTGAGGCCGTCATAGCCCAGGCTCGTACGATGTACACGGAAGAACTGTTCGCAAATCCTAGAATGCGAAAATACTTCAGAGCATCATTCTATACATACGGTGAAATCAGCTGTCGCCGAACAGACAAAGGATTGCGAAGAATCGATGAAGCCCATCCTTTCTACGAGATCAAGTATCTCATCAACCAGACGATTCCCGATCTTCTTCGTCGCCCAGAGCTATTCTTGAAGATGATGAAGGCGGAAGAGGAGGGTCTGGTCGAGATTAAGCTCCGACTCTCGAACGAGCGCAAATTCCGACAACAATTGGACGCTGAATTCAAGTCAGACAACTACAGCTCCGCTGCCGACGCTTGGAATGAGGAGCGACGAAGAGTGTTGGACTCTGCTTTTTACAAGCTGGAACGAATCATTGCCAAGGGTGTCAAGGAGTCCCTGAGAACCTTCTGCCAAGAAGAGCTACTCAAGATCTGTCGCGAAGAGTACTCGAAGAGACTTGATCAAGCCCCTTACAAGCCCAAAGGAATGGTACTGGGCACGACACCTCGAGTTCTTGCACTGTCAAACGGCATGGGTGAGGTCTCAAGAGACCCCATCTTCTGGGCTTGGATTGAGGAAGACGGCAGAGTCATCGAGCAAGGTAGATTTGGCAACCTTGCCCGCGATGATGCCCAAAGAGAGGCTTTCACAGAGGTCGTTGAGCGCCGAAAGCCCGATGTCATCGCTGTCAGTGGTTTCTCTGCCGACACTCAAAAGCTTGTACGTGACATCGAGGGTCTCGTGGGCGAGAAGCGTCTCATGGGTCCCGATTTTGAAGATCCCGATACGGGCGATTACCGGAGCGAGTTGCTCGACGTCTTTGTGGTCAACGATGAAGTTGCCAGACTTTACAAAGACAGCCCTCGAGCAATTGCAGAGCACCCAGGCCTCCATGCGGTGACTCGTTACTGTGTCGCTCTAGCCCGGTATCTGCAGAACCCTATGAAGGAGTATGCAACACTGGGCAAGGACATCACATCCGTCTCCTTCCATCCTTGCCAGAACCTACTTCCTCAGGACAAGCTGCTCAGATCTCTCGAGACTTCCATGGTCGACATGGTCAATCTGTGCGGTGTGGACATCAACGAGGCCGTCGGAGATTCTTACATTGCCAACCTGCTGCCCTACGTAGCTGGTCTCGGACCCCGAAAAGCCACTGCTATCATCAAGGCAATCAACACCAACGGAGGTACCGTGAATTCTAGAGACGAACTGGTTGGAGACCCTGATAACAACAAACTCCAAGTGGTTGGTCCAGTTGTATGGCTGAACTGCGCCAGTTTCCTGTTTTTGGAGTATGACCCGTCGAATCCTGCATCCGAACCTCTCGACAACACTCGTGTCCATCCTGAAGACTACGAGCTGGGCCGAAAGATGGCAGCCGATGCTTTGGAGCTTGACGAGGAGGACGTTCAGGCCGAGACTGCAGAAAATGGTCAAGGTGCTATCGTGCGTAAGCTCTTTAAGGAAGACGAGCAAGACAAGGTGAACGAGTTGATTCTTGAAGAGTACGCCGAGCAGCTGGAATCCAAGTACGCCCAGCGGAAGCGAGCAACGCTCGAGACGATTCGGGCTGAATTGCAGGCACCATATGAAGAGCTTCGACGGCACCTTGGCCCTCTTGAGAGCGATCGGATCTTCACCATGTTCACCGGAGAGACCAAGGACTCACTCGCCGAGGGAATGGTTCTTCCCGTCAATGTACGGGTCGTGAAGGATGATTTTGCCATCGTCAAGCTGGACTGTGGCATTGAAGGACGGGTAGATGCCCATGAGGTCAACCAAAGAATCAACTTATCGATCAAGGAGATGTTGCGACCGGGACAGACTGTACAAGCTAAGATTCTTGACCTGAACCGGAAAGACTTCCTTGCGAAGGTTTCAGTGCGCGAGGATGCTGTGAGGAAGCCGCTTCGAAAGCACGCCGACCACGACCCTGATACTTGGGACTTCAGAATGGAGGATGACGACAGGGAGGAACTCCGTGAAAAGGACAAGGTCACTGGCCGTGTGCAGCGAGTCATCAAGCATCCAATGTTCAAGCCCTTCAATTCTATCGAAGCCGAGCAGTATCTCGGTTCGCAAGCTGTTGGCGATCTGGTCATCAGGCCGTCGTCCAAGGGAAATGACCACCTGACCATCACATGGAAGGTCGCCGACGGTGTGTTTAAGCACGTCGATGTTGTTGAGCTACAGAAGGAGAGCGAGTTCGCCGTCGGCAAGATTCTGCGTGTCGATGGCAAATACAGCTACTCGGATCTCGACGAGTTGATCGTGGAGCACATCAAAGCAATGGCCCGTAAGGTTGATCAGCTCACTGGACATGACAAGTTCCGCAAGGGAAGTTTGTCTGAGATTGGTAAGTATCTTGATGTGCACTGCGCTGATTTCGGTGAAAGTGGCAGAATGGCTAATTTGTGTCACAGAGAAATGGCTTACAGCTTACACGGATGCCAACCCCAAGGCTGCTGTATACACGCTGTGCATCGACCCCAAGCATCCGGGCTACTTCTTCTTGGCTTTCAAGACCAACAAGCAATCGAAGATCTTCTGGTGGCCGGTTAAGATTCTGCCCAACGCCTACGAAATGCTTAAGAACCAGTACCCCGACATGAGGGCATTGACTAATGGATTCAAATTGCGCATCCAGAGCGAGCTCAACAGGGCGGCGACCACTCGTCGGTAAGGCAAGATAATGTCTTGATTCTCCGCTCAAAGGCCATACTTTCTTGCCTTGACGGTATCATTTATGGGATAAAATGACAAAACAAAAATAAAGGCGTAATACAAATTACTTGTGGTAGAGAAAGGGGTAAAGATCAGTAGCGGGTGATTTAAGCTGTCATGCACAGCGGATGTTGCGGATGAGAGCAATGCTGCGTTTACAGGGCAAAAGTTGAGAAAAGCTACATTGTATTCGAGCAGGGACAATGACACTCGAGTATGTAAATTAGATAATCAGAAAGAAGCCCATGGCATCCGGCAAGAGCAACGTCTGCCAGATTGGAGACAAAATTCGATAATTTCAGGTTCAATAGTCGCTGACCGTTTGTCTGTCATATTGTCACACGTACTTACGGATATGTACAGACTTGAGATGATACGCAGCGGTGCTTTGGGCTTCTACTGGCCAAGATTGATAGATCCTTGTATCTTACGCTCGGGGCAAATGCTCGCGGGCTAATTGACGAGTTTGTGAATTATTGCCAGCCCCCTGGATTCCGAATCTGTCCGGGTTTGATTCGCTTCGGAGTTTTGGAAATACAAACAGCTGCCTCCTGAGCCGGGCAATGTACGTAATGCTGAGTCCTGACACGGTCAGCGACAGTCTCCAGCAAACTTGATCGGTGGCGCTATTTTAGGTACCTGGCTGACGGCCTGTCCTGTGCCTTGACAGAGACCCAGTAAGCAAAAATCAGCGGCTGGTCAGGCCACTTGGCTCGATGACTCGGGGCACTTTCAGCCCCTCCAGGCTTGGTACCTTTAGTGGCTGCCAACCTGCCAACCTGCCTGCCAACGTGTCTGCGTTACCCCTGCCCCCAACGGTGTTTAGCTCGTCTTTAGTGGCCCTTCCCACGCAGCGGACACCCGTCGACATGGAGGGGATGCATAAAAGTTGTGAGCAACATTACGAAGCTTGATTTAATTAAACCTGTCCGCTTGATCGTCGCCAGCGCCGCCGTCCCTTCCCTCCTGTTCCGAGACGCAACTGAGGCATGGGCATTTTGTTGCGACTGACTTGATCATATTCATTTGCTCTTCTTTTTGTTTTTTTTCTTGGCGAGTGCGTTCACCTGCGATCAACCGTTTCTCGGAGCTGCAAAATCCATTTACACGTCACATGCGCCTGTTCCGGCAACCGACTGCAGCATGGCGGGCATAGAACGGCTTGAGATTCATAGCAAGGTGTGTATACACAAGCTCTCTGCTAGTGACTGCTTGGTCGTGCCTTTTCTGGATCATACTTCCTTCTGCTCGTCGTGACATACATATGCTGACTGGAACTGCCACGGCCATTCTAGTCCTACATTGTACGATGGGTCAAAGTCGACGAGGGTCACACTATTTCATGGAGTCTGCAACCTCACAAGAAGTCAATCAACTTTGGCATCGTCAAGCATCCCGGCTCCGGCCCGATCAACCTTTCCTCCGCCGGCGCCATTGACGAACTCAACAACTCCTTCGAGAACCTCGAGGTCAATGTCAACAAGGATGCAAAATCAGGCCGTGGAGGCTTCTCTAAAAAGGATTCCAGCACGGCGCAGGAACAGCTGAGCAGCAAGGGGTTTATGCTTATGCACTGGCATGGCAAGTGCGAAGCCGACAAGGTGTCCAAGGGGGCGTTCGATGTGCCGCCTGGTCAGGGGGGCATGTTTGGGCTCATATTCGACAACACGTTCTCCAAGACGACGGGCAAGACGGCCACGTTCGTGCTGCTCACTTTCCCGACCGGCCAACCGCCACAGACTGGACAGATCATTCCGCACTTGGGCGCAGGCGGCCAGAGTGCTGCCGCGAGCAAGACCAGTCTCGGTAAGCCGAGCCCGCGAGTCGGAGCCGCAGCATCCGAGTCCGTAGACAGCCTGCAGAGCCATGGAAAGAATAGAGCGCAGTCCATTGCCGGCCGTAGCGAGGCGGGAGTCCCCTCGAGTGCATCGAGTGCGTACCATACCGGCAACCTGCTCAAGAGACGCAGAAAGAAGGGCCAAGGTTTCGCACGTCGTTTTTTCTCGCTCGATTACTCGTCCTGTACCCTGTCGTACTACTATAACCGCAACTCTTCGGCGCTTCGAGGAGCGATTCCGTTGAGTCTTGCGGCTATTGCTGCGGACGAGAGACGGAGGGAGATCACCATCGACTCCGGCGCCGAGGTGTGGCATCTGAGAGCCTCAAACGCCAAGGACTTTACCGATTGGGCCAAGGCACTGGAGAAAGCCAGCAGGATCGCTCGCGGGTTGGAGTCCGAGCCAACATCGGAAGGGGCCGTCGCGCCCAGTGACACGCTCAAGGTGAATACTCAGGTGCCGATCCGCACCGGATTTGCGCCACAGGAAGAGGCTCGTGAATGGGAACAGGTCGAGATTCTCGTGAGTCGTGTGGTCGGTTCAAGAGATGCCCTCAGGCGCCTTGTCAAGGACATATCGACCAAGAGACAGAGTACCGCTCGGCCTACAAGCTCATATCTTTCGCCCGGAGGAACGCCCGGGGGGACACCCAGCGGGGCAGAAGATGGTGAGGGCTATTTCCCCCAAGCACAACAGGAGCAACGGCGCTCTTTCTGGAGGCGAAAATCTAGTGCGCCACCAATGAGTCCGCAAGTCTTCCAGGCGATGCAGTCGTCAGCTCTGGCGGTGCCGTCACCAGGTGCCGCGGCTTCGGGGGCCGGCACTGATGGAAACTCCAGGTCGGCACAGGAAGAAAAGAATATCCAAGACCACTGCACCTCCTTGCTGAACGATCTCGATGCGGTCGTGTCGGAATTCACAACCTTGGTCGCAAAGAGCAAGAGACGACGAACACCAGCGCCCAGCTCCGCTGTGGCAGCATCTCGTATGAGTCTCGAGTCCACAGCGTCTACAGACGAGTTTTTCGATGCCGAGGCAGGTGACATGGACAATCGAAATCAAGTCATGGTCATTGACCATGCGGACGAAGAAGACTCTCAGGGATCCGAGGCAGAGGAAGCATCAATACACTCTTCCTCCTCTGTTTCCTCGGTGGCTGAAGACGAAGGCACGCTGGATCCCGAGGGTGCAGCAGCGCTGTTCCCGGTCAAGCCCAAATCGCTGCATCCTCTTCCTGTAGAGGCGAGTGTGGAGCGTCGCAAGACTATACCTCCTGCGACTGTTCCACCTCCGTCCCTGATCGCGTTTGCAAGGAAGAACGTGGGTAAAGATTTCAGCACAATCAGCATGCCCGTCTCCTCGAACGAACCCATATCGCTACTCCAGCGCACAGCCGAGCAACTCGAGTATGCTCAGCTGCTGGACACCGCGACACAGCAGAAAGCGCCCAACGAGCGGCTGCTCCATGTTGTTGCTTTTGCCGTGTCTCAACTCAGTGTGAACAGGGCTCGGGAGCGCGCAATCCGCAAGCCGTTCAACCCGCTCCTGGGAGAAACATTTGAGCTTTTGAGGGCAGATAGCGAGGTGCCAGGTGGATTCCGACTCATCGTTGAAAAGGTTTCTCATCGGCCTGTCAGGCTAGCAATGCATGCGGACGCGGCACTCTGGTCATTCACGCAGACTCCTGCACCAGGCCAGAAATTCTGGGGCAAGAGCGCAGAAATCACCACCGAAGGCAAGGTCCGAGTCGCATTGAGGCTACCAGGTGGAACAGATGAGCACTACTCCTGGTCACACCCGACCATGTTCCTGAGAAACGTTGTCATGGGCGAGAAATACGTCGAGCCCGTCGGCAACATGACCGTGACGAATGAGTCCACAGGTGCCAAAGCTCAGATCGAGTTTCGCGCCAAGGGCATGTTTGGTGGCCGTGGCGAGGATGTTCAAGCCGACATCACCAATGGCGATGGCTCTCAGACCGGCCTTGCCCTGGCAGGCACCTGGACGGGTAGTCTCAAGGTCACAGAAAACGGCAAGGCGCGAAAAGGCAACGACATCTGGAAGGTCGGAGATTTGGTTCCCAATGCCGCCAATACGTACGGCATGACAGCATTTGCAGCCACTTTGAACGAAATCACGTCGCTCGAAAAGGGACGTTTGCCAGTGACTGATACGCGGTTGCGCCCTGACCAACGTCTCGCGGAGCAAGGAAAGCTAGATGAAGCCGAGGAGGAAAAGGTCAGACTTGAGGAAGCGCAGAGAACCCGCAGGCGAGAATTGGAAGAGCGCGGCGAGCAGTGGAAGGTCAAGTGGTTTGTCAAGGCGGTTGGCGAAGAGGATGGCGGCGAGGAAGTATGGAAGCTGAAGACGGGCAAGGATGGATACTGGGAGACCAGAGAGCGAGGCTTCCAGGGTATCGAGGAGATTTTCTAGGCTGATATGTTGATGTCAATCATCAGACGTTGATACAAACTATGTACACCATGATCTGGGAGAATCATAGGCCTCCAATATTGTCGTGGAGTCCATCTCTACTCGTCTCTAGATTTTCAAGATCTATGGACACTCTATGGACACGGACTTGAGACCAAGGATAGATAAAAGGCGAGATCATAAAGGCGTTCTTCATTACCATGCCAAATCTTACTATTGCTATGTTTTGAGGAGACAAGATACGATTTCGATCCAGCTGATGAGTTAGGGGGGCCAGTTATTTGTGTAGTCCTCATAAAAGATTTGTCGTGCAAGTATTGACTGGTCTTTACCCGTATCGAGAGATTAGTTGCTGAGCAAGACTGCCATATCTACATTAGCTTATCCATGGATCATTTGGAATACGAGAAGAATTAGTCATGCAATGCGAAATATTCTTGCATTCTGAATAAGAAAAGATGTTAATCTATCCAATGGTCCTGTGAAAGACTCATCGTCGCTTGCTTGGGCAGTGCATTATAATGGCGGATGCCCAGCCTGAGTCGTTGTGAACTATTCATTATGCATTATACGACATGATGACTGACACTGACTTATAACGCGCCTTGGCAGCCGCTCTACGTCCTGTTCCGAACACTGATGCACTATAAGTAAAAGCATGTTGTAGCTGTACTCGGATTCAAAACCAAAAGAACGCCCTGCTGTGATCAACGTTGTCTTGCCTGAGAAGAGCAGCGGGTAGAACCGTATTGCAGAAAGGATATACCGAACCGTTAAGCCTAAATAGTGGATTAGCATACATAAAATCATCGGGCCCCCGGCCCCCAATGACCCCTTAACGTCCGACCCCACGTTATCCCCTGTCTCCCGTATCGCCTTTAGCGCGTTTTCAGTCGTCATAGCTCACGACAGGCAGTGCCTTACGCCAGATGCTAGGGGGTTACCGACCGACTCTCGGGAGCTTCGCGAATCGCTCCCAAATGTCCCGCGCGAAGCTCTGGTGGGGTTCCGAAAGTTGTCTGGCGCTCTTCAGCCCAATGGCATGTGAACTGCCTGCCATGTGCCTGTCGCATTTGTTGCGCCTGCCTAGGTATGGGCTTGTATGATCATCCAAAACAAGCCTCGCTTTTTTTTCGCCTCTTCGTCCACATTCCATCTCTGCGACAGCGCACCTGTGAAGCCTCGTCCCACAGCTGACTAGATGCTGGAAGGCCACCTGGCTTCGATAGTCCCTGCTGTCATCCATCGTATTGCCCAACCAAGAGACGTTGCGCTCTTGGTCCACCCACAAATCCGCTGACGCAACCATTTGATTAACTGGAAACGAGCCACTCTGCGAGTTCCGCAAATACAAGACGGTGGAACCGACGTGTAAGCTCCCAAGGGCCAGTGCCGACTTATTATATCGTCTCGAACTCCTATCACTCCAAACAAACACGTTGGCGCTCTCTTCGCTCTCGTCTACGCGACCAAGTTTGACGTCTTGTGCCCGACTCATCGTCCGATCTCACCACCGCCGTCTTTTTTGGAACGCACCAAGGGATCTCCTCGGATGGCCGCTTGGCCGTCCCGGTAGAATGTCTACACCTCCTCCGAGCAAAGAGGCGGGCGCCTCGGATGGGAAGAAGATGGAAGCCGCGGAGAAGAAGCAGGAAAAGTCATATTTCGCGAGCGCAGTCGAGTCGATAAATCCATGGAATTCGAGCCGGAGCAATACGCCAGCACCCAACAAGGACAAAGAGATGCCGCCTCCGCCAAAGCCGGCCCCGACCAAAAAGGCCGACGACCACTCTAGCAGCACACTGTACGGGCAGAGCTTCCGAAAGTACCCTCCGGACTGTCCGCCGCTCCATGTCAAGTGGTTCCACGCCGTTGATGTTCCGAAACGCAAGCCGCAGTATACCAAGAGCAAGAAAGAAAAAGAATCTACCAAACCGCCGCCGGTTCCAAAGAAGTTCAACCCGTTCTCCAAGAACGACTCCAAGGCTATTGAAAACGCCTACCAGAAACTGCTTGAGGAGTGGGAAGACAACCGCGGCAGGGGCGCTGCCATCAGGCATATGCGGTCAGACTCGTTGCGCAGGCGTACTGCCTCGACTAAAGACCATCAGAACACCAGTATCGATTCAGACCAGGGAGCCCAGCACCAGGCAGCAGTCCGCGTCCCTGTGAATGAGGACTTCCTCTTTGACGTCGATATCGAGCAGCGCGAGTTGGCACCGGTATACTGGCTCGGTCCTATATATGACGTCCAGAGAGGTACCTGGTTCTACCAAGAAGGGTCAACGTTACGACCCTGCGAAGAGAATCTCGCTGCGCAGCTCGAAGAAGGATATCTCAAGATCAAGCCATGGACGTATCCAGAGACTAGAAGTCGTAGCAGCTCTGGAGCCAGGTCGAGTCTGACGCCAAAGGGATCCAGAGATAGTTTGCGATCAAAACCCTCGAGGGACAGTATCAAACCAGTGACCACTGTGCAAACGGAACCCGTGACAAAAGGCCAACCTATCCCGACCAGCGCTCCGCAGCACCAACCCCAAACCTACAGATTGTTTGGTGCATACATGAGCTCAGTCGCGACGTACCAAGACTCTACAACTGTCTGGCTTTCAACGGACGGAGTTCTGTCGTGGGTGACGTCGTCAGTTTACCAGAGATTCGCCGGTGGCGGGTACATGAGCGGTGTCAAGCTTGTGCGCGGTTACACAGAGCCTAAGAAGACCAAGGACGAGAAGAGGCCGACCACTCCCACCACTGCGACGCTCCCTCAGCAACCACAATCCGAGGACGACAAGGAATCGAGGGCTCTCAAGCGGAGATCTGCACCACCTCTAGCAAGGGCAGAGTCGACTGTGGACCTCGAGGAAGAAGACGCAGGTCGACCAAGCCGTGAAAGCCAGCTGCAACGGCAGATATCGAACTACATGGAGACTGCAGATGACCCTGAAGCGCAACAGGAGCAGATTCGAAAACGAGAGGAGCAAGAAATACAAGACGATTACAACGCACAAGCTGGCGAAACTCAGGGGCGCGACATTGAACATCTCGTTCTCGTAACTCATGGCATCGGACAGCAACTCAGTCTTCGGATGGACAGCATCAACTTCGTCCATGATGTCAATGTTCTTCGGAAAACCCTCAAGGGAGTATACTCCCACTCGGACGACTTGCGTGCCTTGAACTCTGAAAACAATGAGGGCACCAAGGGCCCAGGGAACTGCAAAGTTCAAGTCCTGCCTGTGTGTTGGAGGCATTTGCTAGACTTCCCCAAGCGTCAAGAGAAGAAGGCGGAGCACGACATAGGCATGACGGTTGACGAAGAGGACGAATACCCATCCCTCGAAGATATCACGATTGAGGGCATAGCATTTGCGCGCTCCCTCATTAGCGACCTGGCCCTCGATGTCCTTCTCTACCAGTCCGCGTATAGGAAGCAGATATCAGATATTGTTCTCCAAGAGTCAAACAGGATCTATAAGCTCTTCAAAGAGCGCAACCCAGAGTTCAAGGGCAAGGTCCACATCATGGGCCACTCGCTTGGGAGTGCTATCATGTTCGACATCTTGTGCCGCCAAAGGGAAGCTACCAAGCAAGAACAGCAGCTGCGCAACCCGCTTCGCATCTGGCCATCTTCCCACGACCGGGCTAGCCGAGCCCGCGAAGAGCCCCAGGATCTTGCCTTTGATTTCGACACGGACGACTTTTACTGTCTTGGTTCACCCGTCGGCCTCTTCCAAATGCTGAAAGGGCGAACCATGGCAGCTCGACGTTCGGTCAACGCCAAGTCAGAAAGCTCGCGCAACCCCGACTATCTGGAAGACCCTTTCAACATGACAGATCCGACTGAACGGCTGTCGCCCATTACCGGCCATCCTTTCTCTGTGTCTTCGCCCAAGGTTGCGCAAATGTTCAACATCTTTCATCCATCAGATCCCATTGCCTATCGACTGGAGCCGTTGATATCTCCTGCAATGTCCACGCTCAAACCCCAACTGCTGCCATACACTAAAAAGGGAATTTTTGACGCCATGGCACCCCAGGGTCTTTCGGGTATCGGCATGAAGGTCGGTCAGTCCGTCTCTGGTCTATGGTCCAGTATATCCGGCAGTATCACCTCGTCGTTGCTCAACCGATCTCTTGGACTGAGCAATGATGACGTGGCAAACTTCCAGGCCCAACAACAGCAGGCCGCAGGAAACGGGACGAACCCGTCTCAGGCTGGCAATAACAACGGCAACTCCAATGCTACGGCAGGGGCCTCGGGTAAGACCTCAGGCGGCGCCGTCATTTCGGATACGACAGCACAACAGAAGCAGACCGAGGCACGGAAGAAGGCGCTAGCGAGGCGTACCACCGGCACATCTGTGCCAACTCTCGGCCAAGAGGAGAGCGACTGCGCGACACTGATAGACGACGACATGGAGACGCTCTTTAGCCAGTTCCAGAAGAAGCGCGTCGAGGCCATGAGCCGTGCCGACGAGGCCCACAAAGTCCTCGGCGACGAGTGGAAAGAGCAGGAGCTCAAGGCCCAGAAGCTCAGGAGAGAGGAGCTCAAGGTCCGCGCGCTGAACCGCAACGGGAGGGTGGATTACAGCATTCAAGAGTAAGTCCCATTTTCTCTTAATTCCGTTCGTCGCTTGTCCATACGTGATAGAATAGTTGCTGATCTATCGTCTGCCAGGAGCGCCCTTGATTTCAACCCCATCAACACCATAGCGTCTCACATGTCGTATTGGCAAGACGAGGACGTCAGCCACTTTATACTGTCGCAGCTGCTTTCAAGACCCAAGAAGGACCAATTGAAGTGATAGAAGTTAGGATAGATGAGCTCGGGCGTTTTGTGATTACTTAGCCGTTGTCTTTACCTGGTGGGACTGGAATTGGCATGCAGGAATTGTTAGACTAGACAGCGAAGCGACTTGATTTTTCTGTCGGGACGGCGGCGCCCAAAGAGACAGACACCACACTCATATGGAATCAATCACATTCACATATTCAAGCTAGACGAAGAACTGAGGCGTCTTGATATTTCTCTCGGGAAGGCGCCAGAAGGGACAGACACCACACATGATCACATCACATACAAGCTGGACGAGGAACTTTCTTTTTCATCTTCAGGTCACTGATTCAGCTTACAACTAGTTACGTAGAGTAGTAACTAAATGGCCGCCCGTACTATGAACTCGTTTCGTCTCGTCGGCGGCGGCGGCGGCGGGCTTCGCGCGCACACATATCGTCATGCCTCATTCCCGGAGATCCAGACACAATGCTGGAAAAGCGAAAAAATACCGTTGATCGCGGATTTGTATCCATGCAAAAGCCGGCCGAAAGTACCATGAACTCCCAAGAGCTTTTCCGTGTTGTGTGAGAAATTTTTGTTGGTTGCGTGTGCAAATAACGCCATGCAGGGTCGTATGGGGTCATTTAGAAAAGAAATGAGAAAGAAAACGTGAAAACAACAAGAAGTTTTTTGGATTTTGCCGCGGAAAAAAGAAAAAGGACCGAGACCCCGAAATCAAAAACTCCCACTCTTCTTCCCCTTTTTTATTTCTTCTCGAGTGAGATATCCAGGACGCCTAGCACTTAAGCGTTGGGACACTGGCTCTGGATGTGGCCGGTCTGCTGGCACTTGTAGCACATCTTCTCGCCGCCGGTGGACTCCTTAGGGCAGTCGCGGGAGAAGTGGCCGGTCTGGCCGCAGTTGTAGCACTTGGAGCCCTGGATGCAGTCGCGAGACATGTGTCCGTAGCCGCCGCAGGAGTAGCAGGTGCGGCCCTGGCCACCCTGGTTGCCACCGTAGCCACCGCCGTAGCCGCCGGAGCTGTAGCCACCGGCCTCGGGGCAGTTGCGGGCAATGTGTCCGACCTTACCGCACTGGAAGAGGAGGCGAGTCAGCATGGAAGATTACCCGGGATGATTGTGTGCGGACGGGCTGCTTACCTTGTAGCACTCGGAAGAACCGCCCTGGCCACCGCTCTGGCCGCCGCTGGGGCAGTCACGGCTGATGTGGCCGGACTGGCCGCAGCGGTAGCATGCCTTGTTGTCCTTGGGGCCCTCGGGGCAGTCACGGGACATGTGACCCTCGTTGCCGCAGTTGTAGCTAGAGTCCAACGGATCAGTACATTTTGGAGCAGCGAGATTTGACTTTGATGTTGCTTACCACTTGGCGGCGCCACGCTGGGGGCAGTCACGGGCCTGGTGGGTGGTCTGGCCGCCTGGTGTCTGTGTTAGCTACATGATACATTGCCAGCAAATGCGCGGTGGTGATTGTGGCTTACAGGTGAAGCAGGCTCTGCCGCCGGTCTGGGGCTGCTGCTGCTGGAAAGAGTCCATTCTTGCGTTTGTTTGTGGAAACCTTGAGGGCCTTTACACCCAAAGGTCAGTATGGGGTTTTCAAGTCATGACGACGATATTCGAGCATTGTGCCGTGGGAGGCAGAAGAAGAAGAAAAAAAGTGCATGATAATCAGGTGCGTTGCGCGGGGCAGGTATAGAAGGCACGGAGAGAAAGAGGCGGCGCAGATCAGGACGAGGGATCGTCGAGCTCGAGTCGCGCGTGGCAGAGCACGCAAGATGTGCTGGGCGCGTGGCAGAGGAGCAAGTCGGCGCCTCTCAGTGGGCGTTTGAAGTCGTCGCCGGTGGTGGGGTTATGGCTGCTGGGCTGTACCTGCGCCGTGCCCATGGTGGGATGTGGGGTTTTTTGGAGGGGTTTTGGAAGGCGGACAAGATTGTGTGGGCTGACGGACTTACTATCAAGAGTTGAGATTGGATCGAGGTGATTCGATGGCTACGACTGAAGGGTTCTCAGTGGTAGGTGGCCGCAAAGGTTGTTTTGGCTTTGTGGGGGAAGAAGTTGGAAAGGCGTAAAAAAAGATTGAAATCTGTAGTACCAGTGGACAAATCCAAGATTTCAGGTTTCGGGTTTTTGATGCGGCGAGGAAAGAGAGTGTTGAGGTGGAAAGAATTGCCAACGCGTCCCACAGCAGAGTTTTGGTTTGGCGAAAGAGGCGGTATGGGGAATTTTTGGATATTTTTTTTTCTTTTTCCACCCAGGCCCAGGCCGAGCTTTGGCTTCTGGTGTCCCCCCAGCTACTGCTGCTGCAGCTACTGTTGACTCTTCCCTCCAATCGAAATTTTTCATGGATTTTTCTGCCCTCCCCTTCCCTTGCCCATGATGCGGTGCCCGGAACTGATTGGGGTAAGAGGCAAATTTTGTGGATATTGCCGCTGGTTTCCCACGTTACGTACAGCCTAAGCTGTTGCCCATTGTCGAATCAGAGCGCCGAGTTTTATTTCAAAAAAATCTCCTACGTCTTTCTGTTGCGTCTGGCTGCATGGCACGTGCACCTATCAGCCCTGCACCCAAGACGTGCAGTGCATTTCGTCCGTTTTCAAGTTTGCACCTATCGAATTGAACACGACTGGCAGGAACATGGAAGACAGACGAGTTGAATCGGTGTTCTCTCTCCTTGCTGTTGCCATGTCATATTACCAAAATCTTGTGGAAGTGCGAACCCCCATGGTGAGCCCCTCAGGTCTGCGTGTGAGCACCAAAAATGTTCACGTCGTAATCATCGGTGACCAGCCCCGATGAAGAAGAAAACACCGTCTGGCTTGCAGTGTTGAATACATTCCGTATGCACAATCCAGTATCATGTGACATGAACACTGCATGCACCAATCATGATCATTCACAAAAATCTGGTCACATCCAGACACTGCCTTTTTGAGTTTGCGCTAACAACGGCTGCGATCCGAAGATATGGCAGTTGCGGCACCTTGATTTGCAAGCTTTTGTGATTTTGCGTCTTGTCTTATACTGGGATGGATAATATCTGTTCAATCTGACTGTATCATCATTCTTCCAGTGTGGAAGAAAGCTAGTATGTAGCCGGCGCTCTGCTACCTAGGTAATAGCTTAGAAATTATCACCCAGTGTAGAGCAAGCATATTAATCTTGCTTCCAATTCGTCACAAGTTTTGCAGCCACGCCATTCCCAGAAGCTATGGTGCTCCGGTAAACCGTATCTCAACCGTTGCAAACGATATCGGGCAGAAAGCTTACATGAACGAGCACCTGGGAACACATCTACTGCACGTAATTCGTCGCTTACACATGTGTGCAGTTATCCCAAAGTCAAACACCTGACAGCAAAGCAAGTTAATCACGAGGTTGGGCTTGCAGATGCTGGAAGCCACCACGATGCCAGCTGCCGGCAGATGAGAATCTACAGCTTACAAATTCGGCATCACACTTTGGAGTAGTGAAATATGATTAACAAGCAGGCATTTAGTAAAATGACTATGCAAGATTTCAAGTAGGTACAGTACAACCCACGAATGAAGCATGTCGGTACAAGCATCTGTCGAGAGCCCTGCAGCTGCGAGTGCTCCGAAGTCATCAGCCTGCGTCCACTGCTCTGCTTTTCATCTCTTGGCTGAAATTCAACCAGACGGGGCTCTCCTTCCTCACCCATCTCAGGTATTTCCTGTTTCTTCTACCATGAAATCCAGCCTATCCATCAGCTACTATTAATTTTCCGAACTTGAAAGTCAAGGAACGTCACTCATGATTGAATTGCAGGCAACTGCTCTGCTGCCTGTTGCTCGAGCCATGGAAATACCAAGGTACTTCCCAGCAATCAGTTTTAGGGGCGATCGAATTGGCCTATTAGACGATCGCCCCACTTTACTTGGCGCGCAAGCCAACAGACGCGTCTCACCTTTACACCTGCCATTTTTAAATCTCCTTTATAAAGCATTTAAATCGTCGCAACAAAACAATTGGAGCGATATGGAATCTGTATAGAACGATGGAGAATTGGCTGCAAGAGACTGGGAGGTCGGCGCTTTTCGACGCGCTCGGCGAGGCCTGGAGCCGTCTTGACAACGACTATCGGAGTGGTGAGTTCCACCTCTTATCCCGACTCCCTCTGTCACAATATTCATCAACCGGCAGCCTGCCACGCGGAGAATATCAGGGTTGCAGGCCTGGATGGCGAGATCAAAGTCTTGAAAGCACGCGTTGCGCAGGTCGAGTGGCTCGAGCAGCAAAATAAGATCTTGAGGGAAGAGTTGGAGCAACAAAGGTCCAAACAGGTGCAGCAACGACAACACGGAGACAATCATGATCTCCCCACGAGCCACTCCGAGCCAAGGACGCCATTAGCTCCCCAGTCAGTGAACAAATTACGAAACCTCGGCAGCTCTACCAAGCATGTTAGCCACCCGAATGTCAGTCGCCTCGGCCATGATGAGCTCGTCGCCGAGTACGGCAAGTTGGAGGAGAAGTACAACAAACTTCGCGGCCAAGTATCCATAGGTCTCGAGGCAAACGAGACTCTCAAGAAACAATTTCGCGAGAAGAATCAAGCCTGCGAGAAGTGGGTACAGTATGCCAAGACTGTCGAAGCACAGAGCAGTGCACGAAAGCAGAAGATCGAGAAGCTGAAGGCCCGCTTGGCTTCTATGGCGCCCATTGATGCTCCTGCAGATGCATCTTTCACATCGGAGACTCATTCTGTGGCGGATGTTGAGCATGACCAGGCAGAACCAGGCCATACTGTTGCGCCTACATTATGGCCAGCTGGCATTACAAGGAATATCAGTCGCGAGCCATCGGTACCTGGCGGCACCGGCCCATCAGAGCGCTCACCATCCCTACCACCACTCCCGGTCGTGGCGAATATTGCAGCTGCTGCCGCGGGCGATCAAAGTACGATCAAAGAGCCCTCCTCCGATACCCCTGTCGTCGTCTCTGAGCGCTCTGTGCGCAAGAGAAGACGTGAAGACCAACCATCTGCTCAGACGCCAGCTACCACAAGAATCAAACTAGAAGAGGGCTCTGATCCCGTCATGACTAGTGAGCAGCGTCGCTTCATGGCTCACGACAGTGTTGATTTCGATAATGCCGAAGACAGAGTATCGACACCGAGAAAGAGTAGACACCACCGCTCCCCGTCACCAGCATCATCACCTGCTGCTACCCGGACCGGCTTTCCGAGCGCGTATGCCCCGCAACGTGAACAAGCCGCCTCGGTTGATGAATTGAGTGAAGACCATCACGAACCGAGACCAATAGACAGGTCTTCAGCCCTGATTCCGTACAGTCACAGCGGACTACAACCAGCTGTGCGGAAGCCCAAGCGCAAAAGCATCCTGGGGCCCACCCTGCGTCATGGCATAGCAAGTCTCGCAGAGGATGGGGAATCCACGGAGGCTGTAGCATCACATACGTTTAGCGGACAGGAGCCCAGGGCAGGTCGCCTCGCTGGCCTGCTGAACAATCCAGCTCCACCGGAAAGGGAGGCTATCAACCTCCCTTCTGGCACACTTTCAAGAGATACAGCTACTAGTCTTGGTTTCGACCTTTCACTACCGCCAAGGCGCCAACTTCCCTGGGAAAGACCAGAGAGCACGACCAGCAAACCTACAAAAACTCCAGAAGCTCCCAAAGCGCACAACAAGCGACTTACACCAGCTTCGAAAGTGACAAAAGCTCACTCGGCTGCGCTTGGGAAAACACCGTTGAGGAAAGAGACCCCTTTGCGTCAGCGTCCCCTCGAAAGCCTGCACCGGGCAGACTTTAAACTCAACCCCGAACACAACGGAGGATATGATTTTGCCTTTACTGAGGTCGTGCGCGGCAAAGATCGTGCTTTGCTCCCGGGATGTAGCAAAGAAGAGTGCTGTGGTAAGCTCTATCGCCCCTTGGCAGAGGGCGAGTTGGCAAACACTGCGGATAGTGCTGTCAGGAACGCTTTGGAGCAGCACTTGGGAGATGGTGCTTGGAAGCTTGCCTCGATGAGCAAAGCGGAGAAAGAGAAGATGTGGGTCGATGCTAGAATCAAAGAGATGTCGCAAAAGTTTGGCAGGCATCGCGAACGACATGGTACCATGCGGGAGCCGCCGGGATGGGACCGACTAGGGTTTCCCAGCACCCAGGAAGATGAAGAAGACCGCCAGGAAGCCAAGCGACTGGAGCTGGAAGAGGTCAAGCATCGACATAGTGAGGCGTTGAAGAAAGGGAAATACTTGTTCAGAGACGAGGAGCCATAATGGGACAGCTGCAGTCCCAACAGTTATGAACATTTCGATCTGGTGGAACAAATGGATAATGGGTCTCAGCGACGCGCAGAGCCACAGGAAGTACAATGCTCAATAGACACGGGAGTTCACACTATTTTTGCTGAATACCATGGCCATGGTAGGCAAGGTGGGAGAAATGTAGTGACACGATTGAGCCTCCTCAGGATGTCAAAGTGCAGCGCATCATATGGATGCTTTCCGGCCTCCTTTTGGGAAATATTGAGTATCCTCGTGCACAGGAAGATTCGGTGACAGCAGTGCCCTGCATTTGAGTGTGCACTAGCAAATCATGGCCTCGACACAGTCACGATCCAACTGTGTGATACAATGTCTGACAACAAGCTCTGAGACAGACAGGTGAGTTCTGGAAGCTGTGAAATTGTTCTATACACGATTGCGCGTGTCATCGCGTGGCTCAAGCCGCCATTGTGCATATCCAAACATGACTCCTTATCGATGCGCCTCTTGTATATACTTTGATATATAACACCGGGAGTATGGCGGTGGTGCACCTTGATCACAGCAGCCATTGCCTTCAAAGAGAGGGAAAAAAAAATATGGCTTGGATGGCGTTCAGAAGTTCAAAGATCTGGTTGCATCGGTCGGACTCCACCAGAGCTTTACTAAGATTCGGAGCTGGAGTTCGCGGACAAGCCTTCATGTGGTCCGGGCGTTTGTTATTATTAGCCACTAAATGCCTGCAAACCGGCAAGCCGAAGAAAAAAAATGAGCCTAAGACCTTGGCGGGTTTGCTGAGAGACCCAAAAAGTTTAGAAATCCCAGGAAAAGGCGACTTGGACGTCTCTCCGCCTGACCGTGACTCCATCACCCTCGCCCACTCGTCACCTTTCTCCGACAAGCTCTATCCCATTCGACGCGTGCTCTGCCCCAAGTCCACAGGCCAGAGATTTCTGCTGACTTTTCTTGTGACGCTTTCTTCGTCCAGGGCTAGCGCTACCTGGCTTGTCTCGCGAGAACTATTTAGGCACGGTGTTTGCTGCGCGTGCGCCCTCTCCACTCACTCGATCGAGGAAGCAACCGCAATCGGAGACGGTACATACAGCTGTCTACGCAGCACTTGAGGCACAACCGCCACTCGCCTACCCGTTCCTGCCCACTCGACTCAGCTCCAGACGACCAAGAGGCCACCTTAGGTCGCCTTAGTGACGACTGCGCATTCATCCCGACGCCGTCGCGCAGTACTGCCTCGTGCCCACGCCATAACCGAGCAAGCGAGGCTATCAGAAGCGCGTTGCTACCCAGTGAACACCGGAAGCAGTGGTCGACTTCGCCGCTGCTTCATGAACCCCAAGCCGGCAAGATGAATCATCATCTGCCGGCTGGGCAGCCCATGCCAGGAGGTGTCGGTGGAATGGGTGGAGGTAGAGGGCCGGTAGATATGGGTTCCGGACCGGGGCCGCACACAGGCAATGGAGGCAGGCGGCGGCCGCAGTATTCGCATCAGCAGCATTCGTATACTCACCACGCCCAGCACCAACCCATTTACTACCAGAATAGCCATATGAATCCCTACGCCAATGCCTACTACCCCCAAGCTCCGCCGCACTACCAGGGTGCTGGCATGCCCGGCTCTCCGTACGGCATGCCGTATAACCCATACGCAGTACATGCTGCACGGTCTCCTCCCGCGATGCATCAACAGTACCCGACCATTGTATCCTCGAGCATGGCACCACATCCAGCCCAGCCTTACTCGCGAGCCCCTCAACAGCACTCGCCTGCTCCGACTCCGCCGCCTTACCACATGACACAACCTCCGCCCCCTGCACCGATTCCTCAGACCCCGTCTTCGACTCACTCGTCCCAAGTTGTTCACGCCTCTCTGACGCCCAGCACGCCGCTGAGTCAAGAAGTTGTCCCCCAGGTTCAGCCGGACGTGGTGGTTCAATCAGAGCCGGTGGTTCAACCGGAGGCGGCGGCTTCACCGGAGACGGAAGTCCTGCCAGCCAAGGCACCTTTCAAATTTCCTGTAGGCCATATGATTAGTCTTCAGTTGGTGAAATTCTGCTAATCCATGTACCTCACAGTTGCCGTGGTATTCCGACCCTGATTCCCCCTTCCCCAGTAGAGCGGCCAGGTCCCGGCGGAGGAGGAAGATCCAGACCTCCACAAATGATGGTGTTCAGTTGCCAGCCAAGGAACAAGCAGGGCCTACGGTCTCGGCTCCCGCTGAGCAGTCGGCGCCAGTAGAGAGTGCCACTGCTTCGGAGGTACCTACTGAACGACCGGAGACGCCGTCTACCCAGGATCTGCCATCAGAGAGCGCACAGTCTACTTCCCCCACGACACCTGCTTCGGTAAATACCACACAGACGTCCACTGTAGCAAGCGTCACACCTACGCAAACTGCCAAGTCGAATACCAAAGCTGCCATACCAGCAGTGCCAATTGTTCCTATCCTGCCAAGGGGCAGTCCTAAGCAGACAAAGGTCGCAAGCACTGACAAGGTGGGCGGAGAGCAGACCAAGGAGCCAGCGTCTTCCGAGGACAATGTCAGCGCGGAACCAGCGCCCGAAGTCAAACCCGAGCCAACTCCTGCGCCTGTAAAGGCGGCACCGAAATCATGGGCTGCGATGTTTGCTCCAAGCGCGGCTTCCGCTGCCACAGCAGCACGCGCTCCGTCTTCTGTTGTCAATGGCGCCAAACCCTCTGATACCACACCTGCCAATGCTGCCGCTGTCGCTGGATTCGCCAAATCCAACGCCAGTTCGCAGGCTGAGGCCATTAAAAATTTCCAGGTGAACACCGGAGCCAAAATCCCGTTCCTCGAGCCCAGAGGTCTCATCAATACGGGTAACATGTGTTATATGAATTCGGTAAGTTGTCTCCGCTAGAGACTGTTGAATCTTGCTCTAATTCCTGGCATAGGTACTACAAGTCTTAATTTCCTGCATACCCTTCTACGAGTTTCTGGACCAGGTCAGCAAGAAGGCTGCCCACAGTTTCAACAGCGAAACACCACTAATTGATGCCATGTGAGTTGTCATGTGTCTCTGAGGTCTTGAAATATGTCTAACGCGCTGGCAGGATCATGTTCATGCGCGAGTACAAGGTCATCGATTCGGCCACGTCGGTGGACCAATTGCGACGGCGGCTCAAGAACGAAGAGCTGGAACAGTATGGCGAGCCTTTCACGCCTGAATTCGTGTACGAAGCCATTAGAAAGCTGCCGCGATTCGCGAGCATGAGAGTAAGCAACGGACTCTGATTATCAACGATGGAAGACTAACATGATATCAGCGAGGCCACCAACAGGATGCAGAGGAGTTTCTCGGTTTCTTACTCGAGGCGCTTCATGACGAGTGCACAAATGTGCTGCGGCGCCTGCCAGCTACGTCGGATTCATCTGCCTCCGTGTCAAACGCCAACACACCAACCGACGCCAACAACACCTGGCTAGAGGTTGGACCGAAGCAGCGATCGGCTGAGACACGATCCTCAGGCCACCCCGATATAACCTCGCCCATTACCACGATTTTCGGAGGTCAACTTCGATCTGAGCTCAGGGTCTCGGGCAAGATTTCTGCCACCGTGGAACCATACCAGCCGCTTCAGCTTGACATAGACTCGCCTCAAGTACGAAACATTGTCGACGCGCTCAGGAACATCACAAAACTGGAAAATCTGACGGGCGATTTCGAGTCGGCCAGGGGTACTGCCGCCGCTGCCACCAAGCAAGTCTTCATTGAGTCGCTTCCGCCGGTACTCATTCTGCATCTCAAGCGTTTCCAATTCGATGCCAAGGGTGGCACCATGAAGATTTGGAAGAAGGTTGGATATCCTTTGGAGTTGGAGATTCCCATGGAAATCATTGCGCGCACCAGGAAGGCACCGATCATGCAAGAGTTTGGCGGAACACCAAGATACAAGCTGATGGCTGCTGTTTACCACCACGGAAAGAACGCCAGTGGCGGACATTACACTGCCGATGTGCGTCGTCAAGACGGACAGGAATGGATTCGCATCGACGATACCGTCATCCGCCGGGTCCGTAGCGAGGATGTGGCAGAGAGTGGTAGCGAGGAGGACAAGAAGTCATGGTCCAACGACAAGAAAGAGGCTCCTGTTGGTGGCTCAGGGAATAGGTTTGAGGGTATTTCCGATGATGCTGGCGACGACGAGGGCTGGAACAAGGTGAGCGCTCCGACTGGCGGTGCCAAGAAATGGAGCAGCATCGTCAACGGCAACGGCAATGCGAGCCCCTCAGCCTCTGCACCCAAGCCCGCCAGGGACAACAAGGCGGACAACAAGGTTGCCTACCTACTATTCTACCAGAGAGTCTAGAGAACTTTCGACCCGAATATTATGCGCAGACTTGATGGAAGAAAAGGTGGTTGAAAGGTTCGGGACATGGAAAAAAAAAAAGTACGGCACAATCAAAAGCGTCATGTGTATAGAAGGGATCGGGAACTGCTGTCTTTGTACTTCAGGCCCTGTTTTTGGGCATATTTACGACACCTTCATGAGTAGCTTGGCGCTGGATGTGCATCGTTCGGCGGTAAAGCCTAAAAGCGTATATCACGAAGGAGGGTGATTTCTGTCAAACGAACCGTGTAGACTTATAATACAAGACTTCGAACATATACTATGCACTGGTGCTGTTATAATTCTTCGCCAGTGAGCTGTCAGACATGTGGGACGTCATTTTCACAGCTGGCGCCTTCATATTATTCAATCCGTGGTCTGGTAGGTCAAGATAGATCGGCGGCCGGTAGTGAATCACGGTTCAAAGCTTTGTCCTGCGCTTCGTCTTATTCACTAGACTTGATATATTCCCGTCTAAGAAGTGGTTGTTCTAAGTGATGCAAACACCTTGATCTTACCAAACGTATCTGAAGTGGACGTTTTGACGATCAGTCAAATCTTTGAAGTCTGTATCTTCATGCACTCTTTCCCCAGCAGTAGCATCAATGCGATCCCGTCGGCAATTCTCCCAGTAACAGTACAACGCGTACATGGCGATGGTGATGATGGAAAGTACATAACTTCCCAAGATGGCTCCCGTACCCAAGGGATACAAGGGCGCTTGATCGTCCCTGAAGAAATGCGGTGCAATGATGTTGGAAACTGTGGCGAGTCGTCAGTTACACATTTGGGGAAAAGATGGAGGAAACAAGGGCTTACTGCAGTAAGCAATAAAGACAATGGCCTGCACGGTGACCTTCTTGGTGTGCCCGGCAATGTTGGTCACGTTGAGCGCCAGCATGACAATGTACGGGCCGAGGAAGAACTTGGCCATCCACAGCGCCGCCAGCCGGCCCCCGACGGCCGTGATGGGCAGCGTGTACAGGAATATCGAGGCGATCATGCCCACGAGCTCGCCCAGGATGATGATGGGCACGCGGCACTGCAGCCGGGGCCACCGCCGCGTCAGGTACCAGACGCCGCCGTTGCACAGGTACGCCGAGATGGTGGCGACGACGCCCTCGACCATGGCTAGCAGGAGGGCCCGGCGCGAGCTGAAGCCGAGGCCTTTGATGATGAGGCTCTGGAAATCTATAAGAAGACAACGTCAGCACCCTCCTGCTCGAGAATTTGTGCCTTGTGAGCCAAGGGGGTCCGACTTACTCGTCAGGGCGCCGTTGGGAATGCTGCAAAAGATATTAAACGCAAACATGAGCCACGTCTTGGGGTCGGCAAACGCCTCGGCCATCTGCTCCCGCTTGAACGTCTTGTTCTCGATGCCGGCCTGGTTCGCCCGGAGGCGCTCGACCGTCATGGCCTTTTCGCGCTCCGTGACGAACCTGGCCCGCGCCGGGTTGTCTGGCAGGAAGACGCCGAGCACGACGGACCAGACCAGCGAGACGGACCCGAAGATGATGAAGTACCAGCGCCACTGGCTGCCGCCGGAGATGGCGCCGACGCTGTTGCTTGATTAGTTCTGCGGGACCTTTCGTGGGACGGACATGTTGTGCAAGTAGAATGGACTTACCCGTATCCGATTGGACCGGACAGGAACACGGACAGGTTCGTGTACATGAGGCCTGATCGTAGAGCTTGCTCACTAGAAAATAATTATTAGTTTCAATCTGGCCTTGTCCGTGGGGTCGGTCAGGTTTACTCACTTTCGCGTATACCACATGGTCAACATCAGATAGCCTCCGGGAATGACAGGGGCTTCGAGAACGCCCAGCAGGACTCGAAGTGTGATGATGGCAGGGAAACTACGACTATACGCCGTGACAATGAGAATGATGCCCCATACTGTCAAATGTGAGTTAGAGTGGTCTTCATCGCGTGTGAAGAGTGTGCTTTATGAGGATTCATACAAAATATCACAACGGACATGAGTTTAGCAATGGGAAGTTTCTGTACTGTTCATTGTATTAGTTGAAACTTCATGAGCCACGAGTATCAGTATTGAAGACAAATTTCTAAAAAAAAAAAACTCACACAAAGAAGCGGCCGGAAAACACCAAAAGAGATACCCAAAGTAAAAGGCGCTGCCGACCCAGGCGTATCGGTCCCCCGTGGAGTCAGTATCCTCTCTCATGCCGTAGAGAGCACCGGTCGAGGTGGCGACCTTGTCGACGGCGCCGAGGATGATGTTGAACCAGAGAATTGGAATCAGTCTCCTGTCGAGCTTCCACCGCAGGGACGTCTCTTCTTTCAGCGAGTACGGCTCGTTTTCGGCAAAGTAGCCCGTGTATGCTGCGGCGACATCATCCTGTTGTCTTGCGGCCGCTGATGTCTCTCCTTCTTCGTCTGTAATGACGGATTGTGACTTGTGATCTTGAGACGCCATGTCTTGTAATTTGAATATGGATACAGAGTCTGGAAAGCTTTCCGTTCAGTTTATATATTTAGACGTGGAGATGAGGTGGCAGTCCGCAATTTCTCTATGCTTACAATACTGGTACGTCTAAATACCTAGTTATAAACATAAAATTATCAGCCATCACCGACCCGGGCCCTCTGATTCTAGTTTAGCTGGGTTATGTCGGAAGAGAGCCTTGTCGGGGCTCTCTTCCCGGCATGGTCATACAGAGAACTCGGGGATTAAGCTTATCATATGTGGCCTAGGTACAACTTCAGTGGATGAACTTCTCCGGAGACGACCGATATACCGTAGATAAGCCCCCGATTCATCATATTGGAATCCTTGGACCATTGCTAAAGTGGGCTGTCACGCTGCACGGAGTATTGAATGGAGAAATGTCCATCGGCTTTCGGCTTAGCGTCCGACACACAAGAGACCGTCTTGGCAGAGTTGTGTAAGTCAGTACTAGAACAGCCGTGTAGCTCATACTGTACAATATCTGAACAATCCTGTCAATCCTTCACTCTGATTTCTGTGCTATTTGATCGAGAAATGAGTATTCTTCGTATTGCTAAGTAATTTCAGCCTCCAAGTGAATGCAGTTTCTGAACAAGGGCGCACGAATTATGGTAATCACAAACGCATTCTCGATGCAGAGCGAGTCTATTTTAATGTTAATACTCAGTATTAGAGAGTCCGGATCCATTATCATCGGATGCCAATGGTCAGATTGCTTTCGACATCCTCGCCCCTCTTCACCCTTTCCCTGATATCAACGATCGTATCTGCTAGTCTTTGGATCCCATCTTTGATCTCGTCTTCTTCGTGCCAAGCCCAGCAGAGTCTGATGCATCCGGCGAAGCCTCCTTTGACTTCGGCCCTCGCGACGCTTCCCTGGTCGCCCGTCACGGCAAACATGTGCCCGAAAGCGACGCGCAGCTGATATTCTTTAAAGGCAATGGCCGCGACTACTTTGGCCGCCGGGAGGTCTCCGGGCAGACTGAGGTACGTGAAGAACCCACCCGCCGTCTCGGTGGTAGAGTCGGCCGGCTTGTTGACCTCGACCTTCATGCCGAGCGGGATGAGGAGGTCGTCGATGGCTTTCATCAGCGCATAGTAGCGTTTCCGGTACGTGGGAATCAAGGTATCGTTGATAAACTTTTGTAGGTAGCCGCTGCGCAGCATCTTGTCCACAAACGTCGCTGTGAGATGAGCGGGCGCACCGCCGGAGCTGGAGGCACCTCTGTAATTTCAATAACAATCAGCAATGGACATCATTTCGTTTTGCAGTGATTGATTGACAACGTACACTTCTGCCAACTGGGTCACCATGTCGGGGGAGCAGTCCGCCCATCCCACCCGGACGCCAGGCCCTATCACCTTGGAAAAAGAGCCGTTGCTCAGGGTATTGCCCCATTTCGTATATCCAGGCATGGCCCGATCGATATCTACCAGCCGCGGGGGCACTTCGGAGACGGCCTTGTCCGGCGCCGAAGAGTCCTCGGGCCACCGTAGAAAGTCGTAAACATCGTCCGATACAATCAGAGCGTCGTATTGGCGAGCCAGGGTGACCAAATCTTCCCGCATCCGCCGGGAAAGGGTCTTGCCGCTGGGATTCGAAAAGGTCGGCACCAGGTATATAAAGTACTTGTAAATTTTCGGATACGTCGAGCCGGTCTTGAAAGTCGGGGCGGCCGCCGCAGCGGCGCCGGCCTCGGACGCCTCGAGCTCGTGGCGCAGAAACTCTATGTCTAGACCCTCCTGGTCGTCCTCGGGCACGCCGCGCAGCTTCCCCTGGAAGCCGTTGTCCTCGAAGATGGGGCACGCCAGGAAGTACGTCGGCTCGACCATGAAGACGGCCCGCGTGTAGACGGGGTCGGAGAACTTGAGTAGCACGTTGGCCAGGTTTCCCGAGGCGCCGTTGGTGATGCATATCCTGTCCTTGGTCGTCGGGGATGACGACGCGTACAGGGACGACAGCCACTCGGCGATGCTCTCGCGCAGCGGTGGGTGGCCCGCGTGCGGCCCGTAGATGAGCGCCGCCGCGCTCTCCTTGTCCGACGTCAGAACCTCCTCGGCGCCCTTCAGTAGGCCCTCTTTCGCGAATAGTCGAGGGCTCGGCCAGCCGAGCTGGAGATTGATGAGCGGCCTCGCGGCTCCTTCTGGCACTGGTATGGAGCCCATTGCGGGTGCTTGATTTTTTATGAGGCGTGAAGGTTTCACTGTGAAGGAAATGGCTTTTGTCGGAGCTATGATTCTGGCATGTTATAAGTGATGAACCATTTAAATGCCAAGTATGCCGCCGAGTCGGAGCTCGTTCTGTTTAGTCGATCGGAGGTCCCACCGGCTCCGAAAATCCGGCGTGGAGTCTCCGGCAGTGACATAGACAAAGTGTCCAAGGAATAGCTGACACAGTACGGAGATAACATACCGAAGTCCCAATCGCCCCCACACCACCGCATGGTCCCCGACGACTCTATCATCGGATACGCGGCCGAGCTGTCCGAAGGCGGAGTTGTACCCATAAACTGTCCGAAATCCTACATACTGTTCTGGAGTGCTGTATGAAAGTCGGGGATGGATGTGCGATGTACTCTATTCGGATATCGGCCGAGTACGTATGTGACTTGGCATGGGGTAACTGGTGTGCTCTCAGTCAAGTGCACGTCCGTCGTCGGAGGCCACAATTCTACGAAACTTCAATGGACTTTGTATAGAAACAATATGCCTAGATTTTAACAAAGACATCAAGATTATCCAAATTCCAGTGCTACTCATATTCACTGCCAGAGATCCGTTTTCTGTTGGACAATATGGCACAGAAATATGCAGACATTCAGTCCGAGAAGGACGCCTTCACCGCAGAGGTGGAGGAAATCCAGAAGTGGTGGCAGACAGATCGACAGAAGCACATTAAAAGGTTTCCCCAGGATGATCTCATGGTGCTTTTGTATAAAAGCTGATACTTGGCAGGCCATACTCCGCCGAGTCGATTGCTGCCCTTCGCAACATTGGCTTCAAGATCGAGTACCCATCCAGCGTACAGGGGCGAAAGCTTTGGCGCTTGTTGCAAGAGCACAATGCAAGGGGGACATACGACTTGACGTTCGGCACTACGGATCCCCTCATCGCAAAGGAGATGCCCAAGGCTGGCGGTACGTGAACCTCCCGCCCAGAGAGCTCTCATAAGCTGACTATGATATTCAGTGCAAACTGTCTACGTATCCGGAGCTCTCTGTGGACTATCACAGGCTGCTTGGCCTGGTGCAGACCATGCCGACTACCCAGCAGATTTGGTGCCGTCCGTCGTGAAGCGCATACTGAACACTCAGTTGTTCCACGACCAGCGCCAGACACAGCTCCGAATGCGTTACAGCGAAGAGGACAGAAAGTCGCTCGAGAACCTGGACTATATGCTCCCCATTGTCGCTGATGCTGACATGGGTTTCGGAACCCTCACCGGCTGCATGAAATTGACTAGGTCCTTTGTAGAGTCCGGCGTCGCCATGATCCACATTGACGACCTGGCCCTGGGACTGAAGAAGTTCACCAACGGAGAGGGCCGGACGATTGTTCCGACGAGAGAGTACTTGGACAGGCTGAGTACGGTCAGGATGACATTTGACATTATGGGGTGAGCCGAAATGAAATACTTTCACGGCATTACGTGTGGTTGCTAATGCGTCGTCTTCTAGAGCTGATACGATGCTGCTATGCCGGTGTGACTCTGACCATGCCGAGTTTATCACCAGGTGAGGACTGACCAATCCTCAGCGAGTAGATTGACAATACTGACGCCGGATTGTAGTGTCATAGACCCCCGGGACCATCCATACGTGCTGGGAGCCACCAAAAACGTGTCCTCATTCATTCAAGCACTCGAGGACGGCAAGGTCTCAGGAAAAGACTACTTGACCGTCAAGGCAGAGTGGAAGGCAGCAGCTGGATTGATGACATTTGACGAATCTGTCAAGGCCATTGCCTCCGGCGAGCAGTACTCCTCGTATACGGCGGAAGTCGGCGACGAGATTTTAGCCCTCCAGGACCGCAAGGCCATTGCCAAGCGCATTCTCGGACAGGAAGTCCAGTTTGACTGGGAGCTGCCACGTCTGCCGACAGGCCAGTACATGTGGAAATGGTGTACAAAGGCAGTCATCGACCGCTGCGTCCTTGCCGCGCCTCTGGGTGACGTGACGTGGAGCAGACAAGGTAAGCCGACGGCCTCGTTCCTTTGCGCATCGTGAATCAATTGCTGACCATTTGCGAAATCTATAGACAAGCCAAGTAAGATCTAATAGGGGAATTCACGAAAAGAAGCAAGAAGACTGACAGTTTATCGCAGACAAGAAGGACATGCACGACTTCCACACGAGCGTGAGAGAGGTCTTCCCAGACCGACTCTTCGCGTTCGGCTACACGGGGGCCTACGACTACACCAAGAACGGCTACACGCAGGAGGAGATGGAGTCGTTTCCGGCCGACATCGCCAAGATGGGCTGCGTCTGGCAGGTACAGCCCATCTGGGCTACGCAGGGCCTCAGCCTGCACGCCAAGGAGTTCGCCGAGAGCTTCAAAAAGGGAGGCATCGCGTGGTACATGCGCGACGTCGCGGCGCCGGCGCGGGAGAAGATGGCGACGGACAAGTACGGCAAGCCCCAGGCCAGGGGAGACTATCTGGCCGACGCCTTTTTCGATGTGGTCGCGGGACGCGATATCGTGGAGCAGGCGTAGATGTGTGTGCTGGGTAATGAAACGATGACCTCTACGATTACGAGCCGAGATAGTGTCAATGGATCGTACTTGACTTGCTGAAGGGGTCGACTCTTGTCCCAGCTGTCACTTGTGGATCTCCCTTTCCAGGCACTCTGTATTGTGGTGTTGAAATGTTACAGCTCGAGCAGACGACCGATCTACTGAATGATACACTGCTCTTTTTGATGAACAGATGGGTACGATGACCCCAAAAGATATCTTGTTGCTTGCAGTGTTGAGAAGCAGCAAAACAATATGCGGAAGTCCTCCGAGACGAATCTGGTATACATCGCCGCAAACTGAATGACATGACTGGGCCATAGTAGTCGTTCCCTTTCCACTTTTTACCCCAACAACTTCCCCAAACTTCACCGCGTCAGATAGCCCCATTCTGGTTCGTTCCGGTCCATGATCTACGACTCTAGCCCCTTCATTCTCCATTCTCACTGCCGGGAATTGAAGCCAAGCTCACCAAGGAGCTCGAGTCGAGGCGCTACCCCGCACAAGACTTGTGTCACCCGCAGATTAACCCAGTTCCTCTTCGTTCATGGTCAAGGATATCGGAGCTTCATACCTTGCAAGCTACGTCTGCTGCATTCAACCGTAGCAACCGTAGCCAATTGCCATGACGCTTGGCCGTCTTCCTCGCCGTCATCCTGCTGTATACGGGTAAGCGACAGGGGCAGCTCTCCTCTCCCCACCTCGACTCGAGGCGCTCGTTGCCCACTTCTTGCATCTCCAAACCGTCTCAACCTAGGGGGAATAACTGTCACCATGTAGGCGTGTATGCGTGCCATCTCCATCCATTGGAGAAAGCTCGTCAGATGTCTTGCTTTCCCCTCCAGTCTATCATAGGTCTAGTTTGCCTGCTGCTAGATCTCACCCGCTCATCATAGATAGCCCTTGCACTTGATTCGCTCGCCTGCAATGAAACCGACGACCGAGCCAAGCGACCGGCTCTTATATAAGTCGCCAGGGTCGCACACATCTATGTTTCCTGTCGCCTCTGTTTCCCCTCACATCTCGTAGGCTTCTGCGCAACTGTTCCGCCCACTTCCACTGCGCCATCGCAATCCTGGGACGTAGAGAGACTACACGAGCTCGTAACCATGGCGGACCTCAAAGCCAGCGTCGAGCACGCCTCTGCGGCCGACGATTCGCCTCCCGCATATCTGGACGGCACGAAGCAGCCCATTGAAGCGGATCCGAATAAGCCTCCGGTGATCCAAGAGGCGCAGAGGCGCGGGCTACAGCCTCCCGCCATCATTGCCAACCTGACGGCCGAGGAGCGGCAAAAGCTTGAATTGAAACTCAGGAAGAAGATCGACCTCAGACTCCTTCCCACAATGATCATCATGGTGCGTGGCGAAGATCGTGCTTTTGCATCGCGCGTGAATCTCGACTGACATGATGGGCTGCGGCCTTGCTTAGTATATTATGAATTATATCGACAGGTAATGACACTTGAACCCTGCGCCGCTGTCCCGCGACAGATATTAACCGCCTGCAGAAACAATATCGCCGCAGCGAAACTCGCCAACCTCGAAAAAGATTTGGGATTGCCATCGGGCTCGACTGAATATCAGACTGCTGTCAGCATTCTCTTTGTAGGGTATGTCGTGTATCGCCCACCCTCATGACGAACAATTGCTAACACAGAACAAAATTTAGCTATCTGCTGATGCAGATACCCTCGAATCTTTTTCTCAACAAAGTCGGCAAACCTGCGATTTACCTGCCGTCATGCGTATGTCCCTTCTCCTTGCCTTGTATGGCCTGCTGCGCAGATATACCTCGTCCTACAAGGAAGAAGAACACATGGAGCCAGCGCAATCGCTAATCAGAGAGCAGATGATCGTCTGGGGCATCATTTCTGCCTCTACCGCTGGTGTGAAAAACTTTGGTGGGCTCATCGCTGTCCGTTTTTTCCTGGGTTTTGTCGAGGCTGCGTATTTCCCCGGATGCCTGTACTACCTGAGCTGCTGGTATACTCGCAAAGAGCTGGGCCTGCGAACTGCCATGCTCTACTCGGGCGCTCTCATTTCCGGAGCCTTCTCGGGCCTGATTTCGGCCGGCATCACGGCCAACTTGAATGGCGTCAGAGGAATCGCCGCTTGGCAGTGGCTCTTTATCATCGAGGGTGTCGCCACCGTCGGTATTGCGTTTATTGCCTACTTCGTCATTCCCAACTTTCCCCGCACGACATCATGGCTGAGCGAGGAGGAGAGAGCGCTTGCGATATGGAGACTGGAAGAAGATATCGGAGAGGACGATTGGACGGGCAGCGAGAACCAGACATTCTGGCAAGGCGCCAAACTCGCCTTCAGTGACGTAAAGACATATGTCTTGGTAAGTGATACCCATCCAAGCAAGCCACGTGACGAGAAGTCCGACCGATTGCTAACGCATGTACAATAACAGATGGTCATGTTATTCTGCTTTGTGGCCAGCGGTTCCGTGACCAACTTCTTCCCCACGGTCGTTGCGACACTCGGATACAACAGCGTCAACTCGCTGCTTCTCACCGCGCCCCCTTACGTGCTCTGCGTCATCACGTCCTTTGCCAACGCCTGGCATGCCGACAAGACGGGCGAGCGATACTGGCACGTCATCTGGCCGCTGGTCATCAACATGGCGGCGAACATTATCGCGGCGACAACCACGGGGCTGGCGCCACGCTACCTCAGCATGATGCTCATGGTGCCGGGCGTATACACCGGCTACGTGGTCGCGCTCGCATGGATCAGCAACACGCTGCCCCGGCCACCGGCCAAGCGGGCGGCAGGCCTGGCCTTTATCAACGCCGTGAGCAACACGAGCTCCATCTACGCGAGTTACATGTACCCCAACTCCGCGGGACCGCGCTACGTGGTCGCCATGTCGGTCAACTGCGCGACGTCCTTCATCGCCATCTGCGCGGCCACCGTGTTGCGGTTCATGCTCGTGAGACTGAACAAGAAGCTGGACCGCGGCATCCACGTCGAGGGAGCCATCAATGCGGCGCCTGGGGAGGCAGCACAGCATGGGTTCCGATTCAAGATCTGATCTTTGGTCTAGATGAGTTTTAGTGGTAGACTTTGTCTCAAGTTTTCGGAACAAATTTCATGTATGCCGCGTGGCACGTCGATAGGATTGAGAAAACCTTATCGGCGCTTCAGAATTGTTCTGGAAGTGGGCGTTACTGAAAAACGCCACCGGCTGCTGCACCAGTCCAAGTTGAGAAGATGGAACTTACTGCGGTTTGGATCATACAGACAGACACAATACAAAATGTAATAAATACCCGGATGGCGAATTGTCCACGATCAAGTGACTATTATAAAGAGCCGCGGACTAGACCGGCCTCCCGTTGCTCGATAGTATTCGATAGCTGCTGTTGAATGCGCAACTAAGCCGCCGACCTAGATTAAACGGTCATCTATGAGGACGAGCCGGTCATATTTCGCGCTTGGCTCTTATAGTATGCAGTAGTAAATGGATACCATGGGATAAAGCCGATTCATTTTAGATAGAATCCTGCTGCTTCCATAGAAGTCCCGCCCATTCATACGTGCGAACGGATCTCATGAAAAGTCACCAGTCATTCATTCATTCAGCTGGGTCGGACCACAAATTTAAGTTGAACCCTCGAATGCTACATATGGACCGTCTACCCCAGCTCGCCTATCTCTGCATACCGAGAGGCGCCAATCAGAAGACGCCCGGCGAATGGGAGCTATCCGTTTTGCGATGTATGAGCCGATGGGGGCCCCGCCACTAATTCATAGACTTATCTCTTCCTTCTCGTCAACACCAAGGATGCTTCAACACAACGGCCGCCGTCCGGGGTACCTCTTCATGGATGTGCGTTCTCATGGACCGGACTAGAGTCTGCTCCATCTCGACTATCTAGATTGTCGCCGGCGCAATGGCTCGAAACGCAACCAGTCGACCAGAGAATGCAGCCATGTGTACCGTGAAAGACTTCTAGCGATGCGACCAGGGCTTTTGTGGCTTGCAGAAGCCTTCGCCCGCCCAGCCTATCACGGCCCGGAACCTCAGCGTGTCACCCTTGAGACATGCCATCCCCCCATGCTCGCTGCCTCCCCTAAGGATCTCGGTAGCTATCTTTTTCTACCAGGTAGGTAAGGGGGCCTTGCGTGACGTTCCTTTGGGTCGCTGCGAGATTAATTGGATGGCCGAGTCGCCAATGATTCAAAATGCGACGTGAATCCCACGAGGCGCGCAGGCAGGCGACACACGAGCCTCATCCTCTTCTCACCTCACCTCCTCTGCCTCTGATCCAACTTTGGCCCCGACGAGTTGAGTGACGGCCAAACCTATCCGACACCAAGCCCCCTTCTTTCCCCGGATCTGCTGCATGCCGTGGAAAGGACCCTGATCTTCTTACCAAGGCGCCTGTGTCTTATCTCCGAAGGATCCCTCGCGCTGCCAAGATTTACGGTCGACACCATGGCGGCAGACAAGACTGACATTCACGAGCCCACGGTCGATCCCTCGATCGGCGGCGGCCCGGAGCTGGACGATGCCGACAAGGCGTTGGCCGAGATGGGCTACAAGCCCGTAAGTCTTGCTTTTCTACATGATGAGTCCGGTTCGAGCTGGACGCATGTGACCGTGACCATTGAGGGCATCGTCAGACGGGATTTCCTGCTGACGAGATATTTTTACCAACCCTACAGGTCTTTAGGCGCGAGTTTTCGCTTTGGAGTTGCTTCAGCTTCGCACTGAGCATCTCGGGTCTGTTCGCGACCGTTGCGACGACGTTTAGCTACCCGCTCTACGCCGGCGGTGGCGCTGCGGCTATCTGGTGTTGGCTCATTGCTGGCGCCGGCGCGCTCTGCCTGGCCCTTTCTATTTCCGAGATTGTGTCGGCTTATCCTACCTCAGGCGCATTGTATTTCACAATCAAGTATCTCGCGCCTGAGAAACATGTTGCATGGATCGCTTGGATTGATGGTGAGTCTTGAGATGTTTGAATGAAGTTGCATTTCATCGCTGCACATCAGATGAATAGTGACTTCGGACTGTATACACTCGTCGATTCAATGACTGACCAACGGACCCTAGGCTGGCTCAATCTCATCGGCCAGATCGCCGGCAGCGCATCGTCCGAATACGGCGCCGCCCAGATGCTGCTCGCGGCCGTCTCCCTCGGCTCCTATGACGGCGAGACGTACCACTACACGGTCGAGCCGGCGCACATCATCGGCACCATGGTCGCGCTCGTCATCTTCCACGCCTGCATCAACACCCTGTCGACGGCGTGGCTGAACAACCTCGCCAAGACCTATGCCGTCTTCCACATCGCCGTCCTCTTCAGCGCCTGCGTGGCTCTGCTGGTCCTGCAGAAGGACAAGCACGATGCGACCTATGCCTTTACCTACATCGACCCCGAGCCGCTTTCGGGTTGGACGCCGCCCGGCTTCTCATTCCTCTTCGGATTCTTGTCGGTTGCATGGGTGAGTAGTACTTCTGTGGGATGATCTGGAGAGCAAAAATGTGCTGACCCAGTGTCTCAAGACCATGACAGATTACGACGCCACTGCACACATTGCCGAGGAGGCCAAGAACCCGGCCGTGGTCGTTCCCCGGGCCATCTCAACCGCTCTGACCTTTACTTACGTCGTGGGCTGGCTTTTCAACATTGTGCTCGTCTTTTGCATGGGCGACCCCGAGACTATTCTCAGCAGCCCCATTGCCCAGCCCGTAAGTTGTGGTCTATCCGTGCACTTGAAAGAATCAGCCATTAATGCTTTCGCCCTAGGTTGTCGAGATCTTCTTCCAGGTCATGGGCAAGGGCCCGGCCATTTTCTTCGCCGTCGCAGCTTTCATCATCATGAACTTCGTCTGCATCACTGCACTCCAAGCCGGCTCCCGCACGATCTGGGCATTCTCCAGAGATCAGATGTAAGTGACACTGTTTCGCCTTGAAAAGGTCTCCAGCCAGATCGCCAAGCTAATCATCCCCACCCACCAGGTTGCCCGGCTCCAGGATATGGTACAAGATCTGGAAGAAGACGGACACGCCCGTCCTGGCCGTCTGGTTCTACTCGCTGCTCTGCATCCTGATCAACCTGATCGGCCTGGGCAGCTACACGGCCATCTCGGCCGTCTTCAACATCTGCGCCATCTGCCTCGACTGGTCGTACTGCATCCCCATCATCTGCAAGCTCTGCTTCAGCAAGTTCGAGCGCGGCCCCTGGCACCTCGGCAAGGCCAGCCCCTTCATCAACGCCTGGGCCTGCATCTGGACCGCCTTTGTCTCGGTCATCTTCCTGTTCCCTACCGCCATGCCGGTTACTCCCGACAACGTGAGTCAATCAGATCTTGTTTTCCTTTGCTACCGTGGGATTTTTGATGAGCTAATTCGTGTCGACAGATGAACTACGCCGTTGTTATTCTGGCCTTCGTGTTTCTGCTTGCCATCAGCTACTGGTTCATCAGCGGTCGCCACTATTACATCGGACCTCGCAGCGAGGCTCATGTTGTCAATGGTGGCGTTGTCGCTGAAGATGTGTCGCCCGACCAAGAAAAGGCTGCCCACGCTAGCGGGAGGCAGCTCTGAGCGGCTGCTGTAATTTTCTCTCGAGGATAGGAAAACGTGTACGATACACTGGACCACATATTCTATACCTGGAGAAGAACTTAAGCTGCAATTAAGGTTCTATAGATCATGGCTGAGTAGAAATGATGTTTAATGGAGACTCGGCAATATCGTCAGGTGAAAAAGGATGCGTACACATAGAGGCGGATCCGCGATGATCTCAGTCTGTACTGTCATTATTTGTCAAAGACTTGATATTCTCAGTATAACAACAAAGAATACTCTGTTCATAACATATGTACTGTATTGATGGAAGTGCATGAACACACATGAATGCTTGAAGTATTTACTCAACTCATCAGCCATGATCCATCAGGAATGACTCCTATGTCCCTGATTCGAATTTTGCCAACTATTTTCGGTACATCGTTGCCTCTTCGTGGCAATTCGTACCGTCCAATATCGCCCTTAAGAAGCCCACCTTCGTATTGCACTCCCTCCTGAGACCGTATCGTAAATGTGAGGCACGTCCCGAGTCCAAGAGATAAATTGTAAGAGAAATTGTTGTGGGTGCAGATCTTGGTGGTAGTAGAAGAAGCGTGCATTTCAGCGACTTTTTTCTCCCTTCGGAGAAGAGTAGTGACAAATCCTCGACGGACGATTGGAGTTCGAATCTGCTCAACACTGGAGCAGCTAATGAGTTGGGAGGAGGGTCCCACCAACAGGACCTGCAAGTGCCAATAGCCGCGGCCATGCTGGTACCCGACCCGAACAGGTAGGACGTATCCTGGCTTCTTCCGTATACTTCGTGGTTTGGTGCATCTCTCACGAGTAGACAGAATCATCGATCATGGAGCGATTACATCTGGCTTGAAGCGCTCTCCGACGGTTGGGCCACGGCTGCTGAACCCAGAGACTCTTTCTGGGCTTCCTTCAGATTGCCCGGGGTCAGCCGTGCCATTCAGATCCATACCACCCATCAAGGTAGCATAGTTCAGATTCTGACGGACGACTCTTCTTGGATGGCGGCGCAGACGACTCCAGTCCGAGTACTCTAGGTCGTTCACCGACAGCCGCCCCTCATGACGGGGAAAGGAGAGCAGAGTAGATCGACATTACCAATAATGGCTAAAGATGATAGATAAGAAATTAAGAGATGAATTAGGTAGAAAGGTGAGATAGAGTAGATTGTTGAGATGATAGTTGGGATGACAAGCGAGATCGTAGTTAAGATGATATTTGAGACGGCAACAAGATTTGAGGAGGAGAACGGAATAGAGCTGGTACGAGCAGAAGCCATGGTAAACATGAACAATAGAGTGTCACCGCGTTGTTACGTCTTTGTGGGGGAAACAGCCAACGTCGAGTACTGGGATGAGGCTGCAGCAGAGATAACGCCTTCCATAAGCCTGACCGTCAGTCGGTGCAAAGATGTGAGGGCCTAGCTTCATGTTGCAGTATAGTGCTTGCTTCGGCTTGTCAGAATGTTTCACCTCATAATTCTGCTCCTGCATCGAGACCAGTCTAGCTCAATCTAGATCTCTCAGCGCCTTCCTGAGCTCTATATCGTACCCGAGTACCTTGGCTCCTTCTTCGTATCCCCACACAATGCTCGTTGATACCAGTGACCATATGCGGCTCCTGAGAGGTTTGTATGGTGGTAGTGGTTGCGGACTACAAGACCCTACGCCGTATGACAAAGCGCTCATGCCGCCAAGGCCAATTCCGTAGTGAACAAGGTTTGGGCGTCGTTTTATTGACTTGTGCCAATTGAAGCTGTAGCGAAAACAATCTCTCATGATATGTGGTGGTGGTTCTTCGTTCCTTCTTGCAAGCCAATTGTTAAAGGCTTCCTCGAAGGGATCGGGCTTTCTCACATTGGTTCGACAGTCAGAGCAGTAGCAATCTCTCAAACATCTGCCGGGAAACTTTGAACAGGGGTGACAGGAGCGGTAACGGCAGTTCTTTGAGCACCCGTCGCGACGGTCTGGGTAGAGCCAGGGGTAATCGCAGTAGCAGTGTCTCTGACTCCTGCCGAGACCTTGGTGGTAAGTGCGGTAGGGACCGCCGTGGAAGTCCCCTGGGCAGCCATCGCGGTGTTCCGGAAAAAACCAATGGCGGTGCTCTGTGCAGAGTTCAAGATCTTCTGGACAGCCATGATCATATTGACAGCCCAGGCAGATTTGTTGCGACTGCGCCCTTGTGCGCTGGCCAGGTCCGGCTATCTCGCATCTGCTGTGCATTTGGCCAAAATAGTCCCTGTCTCCTAGGTCTCCCGGCCAGATTTGATGAGTGACCGATTCATGACATAAGTTTTCGGTCAGATAACGGATCGAATCGTGCCGTTGGTAAAGTTTGTCGTCGCATCTGCGATCAATGATACTCGTCACGCTCGAATTCCCGGATAACTTGGGGTCTGGCCACTGGCTAAAGAAGTTTGGACTTGGGGGAACCATTCTCTCGACTCCTAATTGCTGAGGCGTTCTCGTCTCCGGGCTGTTTCTGCTGCGGTCGTGTCGTGTTTGCCGGAAGCGAAGATCCCTGAAGACGGGATTCCTGGAGACGAGCGCGAGTGAGAAGAGAGACTCGTCCTCGGCCTTCTTGCGTTTTACAAAATTGCACCGCCAGCAGAGCTCTCCACCCCGTGCCTTGCAGTCTTCGCAGGGGACTTTCCACCTATCGTACCATGGCAAAGCATCTTCGTCCCCATCGCCAGAAGAGCCTGGGCGCTCTGTCTCGAACAAATCGAAATACAATGAGTCCATTGCAGTTGATCAGTCGCGTGGAGGTTGTGTGGACGACTTTCGTTGCTGCGTAGCTGGTGCGGTACACAGGATCAGGGGAAAAACCCGTCCGAAGGAAGGAAAGAATTCTACAAAGTCTTCAACGGATTTCATATGCGCGGTGAAAAATTTAACGAGGCCACAAGACGTGCAAATGCAAATGCAAAAACCTTTTTCTGTGTGGCTGTTGGAGTGCATTTTGGTCGTTGTGTCTCGGGAAACACAATAGCGGATACTCCCTGTATTCTTTGAATTTGAGGGAAAAGAAAAACCAGTGGTAATAACCGATATTTATCATACAATTGAAAATCATATGAAGCAGAAGTTTCGCAACTCAATATTCACAGAGATTCCTTCTCTGTAAGCCATGCTCTGTTGAATCATACCCCCAGTACCGACAGGGCGTTATACCTGAATGCGGGGCGTTGGATTGGACCTCCGGCGGGGCGTGGCAAGCTGCGCCTAAATATTGCCGCTCACTCAACTTCCTGCCAGGTCAGACGGAAATAAACGCAGCCTGCGCCATGACTTCCACACAGCAAGACCATATTGTTCTCCTGGTAGATACTCCGTTCTTTGAGAATATACCCAGCTGGGTCACGGACAACTTTACCGTTACCCCGGGAGGCTATCACGAGGGTCAACCATCTCGCAATAAATTAGTCATTTTCGCCGATGGCAGCTACCTGGAATTCTTCAACTGGTACGACAAGCCGCCGTCTCTGGACGATGAAAACCTGCCGATGAGGTTCTGGGGGCCCAAGGCCCCGGGGTTGATCGACTTTGCCATCACCGATACCACCCACTCGGCCGAAGAGTCTGTGGGGATGGCCAACGAGCGACTATCCAAGGGACCCGAGAAAGATGCCGGCCTCGGCGTCAAATTCGGCAGCCCGGTTGCGGGATCGCGCAGGAAGGCCGACGGGGTGGAGATCAAGTGGAAAGTAACACGGCAAGACTTCTCTACAGGCGAGAAGACGCCCGGTCCAGAGCTCTTTGCCGGCGGCAGAATCGATGTCCCATTCTTCTGCCACGACACCACACCACGAACCGACAGGGTCCCGAGCTTGGATGAGAGCAAGACGACGCACCCTTGTGGCGCCACTGGCATCGCAGCCTGCGAGATCCTCGTGCCTAAGCACTTGTTGCCGGAATATGCCAGCGTCTATTCCAAGATTCTGGGCTCCAAGCTCGATCCTGCCGCTGGGCACAACTCGTATACCCTCGACATTGGCGTGCCCCAGGGACCAGGCCGTTCCACGGTGGTAGTGCGTGCTGCGGAGACGGGAGCGGACATCAAGCGGATGCACGAGAGGGGGATCGGCTTCTCTGATCTTGTCATAGCCACCAAGTCCAGTGAGCCCGGCGGCAAGACGAGGCGACCATTGGGCTCCACGGGGATCGAGTCCACGATCTGGCTCGAAACATCGGAGTGAGCAGGTGATTGGTGCAAGGTTGCCGCGTATCTCTATATGGAGTTCGCTGTGGTCCTCGCTTGTTGCCAATAGTAGACACAGACGTCACCGGCGCATCGCTTGATCTTCCATCGACTGTGTCACACAACAAAAGCTCGCAAGCCAATAATAGGGAGAAAAGGAAATATGGCGCATGATCATTTCTGAAGGTGTGGAATAGTTGTCAGTCCCATCAACTTCCAAGTGCAAGCCAATTATTGCTCAGGATGCGACAACCCGTTCGAATGGCAAGACATTGCGGTCCCTTAGTTTCCGATGCGGCTGATAAGGCTCTGTGTTACTTGAAAGGATCATTGTCTATACCCAGGTCGTAGTTCTACTGGTCACGTCACTCATATGCACTTCAGCCAATTTAGAATCGGAGTGTCAGTCCTAGAATTGGAGCAGTAGTCCTGGTATATCTACATGATATCGATGACCTCCATCCGCCACTTCCGTACGCCTCACACCTGCGTACGCTTGACAGCTCACTAATCTACGCCGTTCCTGTACGACCGCCTGCATGGTTGTCATTGGAGCACTTGAAGTTATTGCAACGGATGCAATAATGCTTATTTTTGCGCCTCGACATAGGTAGTGAGTTGTTATGATTGTGCAAGCCATAGCCCTGATAGTGGCCGGCAGCCTGCCGACGGCAAATTGTCGTCGGATAGTGTTCTCCTGGTTCTCGTATTCTGCTTGTAAAGATTGGTCAACACATGGTGGTCCTCCATTTTCCAGTTTCGGGCCACTTCTTCTTTTCCAATCGCTCATGGCTGCTTGTCTGCATCAAAATGTGATCAGCGGCCTGCTGATCGAGCAGAATTGGTCGCATCCAGGTGAACTGAGATGGATAGATACAGAGCCTTATAATTTTCTTCGGAGCAAGGTTGCAGTCAATTTCAAATATCCCAAGGGTATTGCTGCGTGTTGTTGCCCGACTCGTAGGGCTGGCAGAGGCGTCACAAGTCATTTAGGCGCCGCCCACCATGTGGCTTCTCCCACTTATTGGTTGATTGGTTTCAGAGAAGGGGGGCGCATTTTGTATACCAAAGCAGCGAATTTTGGGGGCTACGATGCAACCATAATTCGCGAAGCATGTTGCGCGAGGGTGTTGGATGCGTACTCGGTCGCTAGTCCCAGAACAACGAAGAGCATCGTCACTGAGGGTTGCATCGTATCGTGCCAATATGGGATTGCGATCTTCTCTGGTCATCGAAAGGCATCTGGTGAGATTCTACCAAATCTCTTCATCAGGTAGGGTAGAACAAACCGAAGCAATAGCATATTCACCCATGATTGGGCATGATTCCGTACTTATATATGAACAGCACAACTCCGTTTCATTCAGGCTATCGCACCGTCACACTGACTCTTTCTGTGCTTCCTTCCGGTAATTCAGCGGCACAGCCTTGCTGGCCCCAGTGCCCATTATCCATAGGTATTATCCGTTGGTCGACGTTAAAACTCTTTCAACCTCGACCCCGTTCTATCTTTCACAAGCTCTCTTGTGGCATGACTATCTACGGTCTTCCTTGAGGTGAACTTTGGGTACGAATACAAGTAGATCAAAGACATCCCTGGTTGCGTTCCAGAAAACTGTACGACACCGAGCATATTCCTATTACTTCCGCCATTATGGCCCAAACTTCAGCCCACGGTCCTTTGACAACTATTTTCACGCCCCCGGCGGACTGTGCCACATCTGGCTTAAAAGCTGAAGCATCCACTTCTGGCACTTCTACTGTTTGGTGGTTGGCAACTCGAGGGCTCAACCCGACTTGTTTCCCGAATAATTACTTTCCCTCTGATGGATATTTCTCCCCGGGGCGGTGCCCAGAAGGGTACTCGACCGCGTGTCTGACATGGGCAGGCCAAAAGACGGGTTTGGGCAACGAAACTACTGTGACATGCTGCCCATCGTGAGTACTAGTTCATACAACTGTCGGAGATTATTGTTCACTAAATCAAATTCTAGGCTTTCTGGCACACTTAGCTTTACGTGCCTGGATACTGATTTCGCAACGACTGATTGGGGAGCCAAAAATGGGTGTACTTTTATCGATCCTGAAGTGACAGTGAGATTTTCAATTTCGGTATCGCCGTCGGTGCTGTCCTCGGCGTCGAATCGCCATACCGATGTTTCTGGTCATCTCATTCTCACATCTCCCATCGTCAACGCCGTCGGTCTAGTCATACGGTATAGAGAAACAGACTATGCGTTGCTGGGCCTCACAACGACAACAAGCAGCACTGGACAGCCAACCGTTACAATTGACCCAGCCGACCATCACGACACGTCTCGACTCAATGGTGGTGCTATTGCGGGAATCGTCGTCGGGGCCGTCGTGGCACTTGCTCTGCTCATCGGTGCATCTGCATATCTGTTTATTTCAAAGCGGCGAAAAGCTAGGGAGATGTCGGCGGCCGCGCCTCCTACGCACGGCGTTGAAAAGCCGGTGCTGCCAGAGAATCAAACGCCGGGAACAGGTGTGTTGAATACTCCACAGAGTAACCGCATATCCTCGCCGGACACAGCGGCCACGATGTGGACATATCCTACGGAGCTTGGAAACGAACCCAGGCCGGTTGAACTTCACGGATAACCCCCAAAAAGGACATTTCGTAACTTGGCTGGATCTCTACGCGATTGATTGGCGCGATGTTCGAAGTTGGTCGTGTCCTCAACGTGTCGTGTAGTTTTAATCTAAACAACGTTTATCCATTCTACTCCCGAGTTGAATACATGCAGCGTTTCCAAGGAGACTTCAAATGGGAGTACCTGTCCAAGTACAGAGACGCTCCGAGGCACAGACAGAGACAAGAGCTCATCAGAAGGCTTGAAACAAAAGGTCCGCAAGTGAAATAACTGGCAGCCGCCCGCTTTGCCACCCCCGAAGTAGTTGTCGGTCAAGTAGCGCACGTCAGGTTTCGGCAGTGGCCGTTGGGATAATTGCCAGGCTTGGCAAAACAGGTCGCAGTCCTTGCATCGGCGGCAGTCGAATTCGTCGGTATCGAGTGCATCGCGCACCCGTCACCTCGTTGCCGACAGATTGGCAATGGCAGACCGGAGGTAACTACAGAGGCAGTCAAGGCCTGTGAGTCACTCAGTGGTACTGGCTACGTCATTGTCTTGTTCTTTCCGATTTGGAAGACGTAGCCAAGTCCATACCTCGGGTTGTCGAGCGCGCCTGCCTGCTACAGCTGGTGAGTCTGAGTGCCTTGTGATAAGGTTTATTGCATGGTCAACTCTAAACAAGAAAACCCAGATTGGTGTAGTGGTTTAGCACATCTGGAGTCACCAGGCGGAAGCCTGGCCCTTCGGGGGTAGAAGACCCGGGTTCAAATCCCGGATCTGGGATATTAGTTTTGCTCATTTTTCTTCCTGGGTGCCTCTGCATTCTGTGATCAACGACCCCCATCCCCACTGCTTCTTTTTAATTTGTTGGTTATCCGCGAAGTATTGTTTGAGAAAGTATTTATGCAATCATAGGTGTCATAGCGGATGAGTCTGTATTTAACACGTGCATCGTACAAGATCTAGCTATTGAAGTGGCATGGGTTCCGGTGTTCGGCTATCTCGTCCTGTGAAGTCCTATGTTCCAGGGAGGTTGCACCGACCTGACTGCGCTTCGATACTACCCAATCCAGCGAATACCACCCAAATGTTTGAATGGAATTCTTGATCATTAAACTTTTATTGTTAATTTCTCTCCAATTGCCAGGGCAGGAAGTTATTACACCACTAGTAGAGTGAACTCGCGGGGATGTCCGGTAAGCAAAGGTCAAGTTGACAGACAATCAGTGTTAGGATTTACACGTTGCCTCTATTTCTCCGCCTTATCTTCACAGGTACTTTGCCAACTGGATGTGATACACCACTACCAAAACCTTTGAGTGTAAAGTCTTCCTGCAAGTTTTTGCCCTCTTCGAAAATCTCGCAGTCGAAAAGGCTGACCATCAAGGCGGTCGTGAGTAAGATCTGTCGTTTCGCAAAGTGTCGGCCGGGACATTGTCTTGGCCCACCACCGTAAGGAATCCACGATCCTTCGAACTCTTTCGTCGAAAATGTTGGAGATGCAGTATATTCAGGTGAGTTTTTGTCATCCGTGGGATCTTTGGATGGAGCCTTGAGAAACCTTCCGTGCCAGAACTGATCCACCGGGTGCTCGTTCTGCCAACCGGTGCTCCAGGCTTCGGAGTCCATATGTGCAACTGTCGTCGGCGTGACAATGACCTCTTGTCTCGGTATCACACACCCTCGAATACTCATGTCGGCCTTGTCTGGCATTCTGATGATGTAGAAATGCATCCTGAGGCGCAAAGTTTCGGCGTAGACGGCTTGGAGGACTGGCAGGCGGAGCAGTTGGTCGATGTCAAACCGAATGCGACCATCTTCACATTCGCGCGCACACGCGTCAACCTCGGCCCGCAAGCTAGCGAGCAGCTCGGGGTCGCGATATATTTCATAGATGGCCCAGGACGCGGCAGAAATGGAGTTTCGTACCCTACAAGAAATGAGCCAGAAATACCAACAAGGGCAATAGTATGCAGGGAGTGAAACTTACGCCCAGATTGCTCCAAAATCCTCGGATGCGATGGCGGCATAATCGAAACCGTCCATCTCGAGGAACATCTTCTGCCTTTCCCGGAAGAAGCTGCTCCCCCAGTATGGATCATCGCCGTCAGAACCGACGGCCGAGTCATTGTAATGGTTTCTGGCATGCTGCTGCCAAACCTCGACGGCGCGCAATGCCCTCTTCCGAGCTGCATACGCCCTTGGAGCGAGGAACCAAGGAATACCTGGAACGAAATTAGAGGAGTGCTTCCACTGTATACCTTCGAGATGCCGTACCTTGAAGATAAGTCTGGAGATTACGGTCAAAATCCCAGTAGTCCTGTAGAAAGCCAGGATTCAGACTCAAGAGGTAAGGCCCGCAAAGCGCATTGATAATTGAGACAGCGGTCTCATCTCCGACGAGTCTCATCAAATCGCCATAGCAGTTTCCGTCTGAAACAAGGCGATCGTGGATAGTGTGTAGTTGCTCCGTGATGTTGTCCGTGAATCTGTTCCAAAAGGGCAAAAGCCCTTTGCCCTCCAGAAATCTAGTCAATGAGTGATGCACTTGGTAGTCAATACGGTTGCGGGCTTCCACAGAGCTTCCCGGGTGAGGTACGGGACCACCGCCGGAGTCATCCTTGTCGTATAGGCTCAGTGCCTTGGCTGGTAGGCCAAACGCATACCCAAGGGCGAATTTGACCAAGGGTATGGATATGCACGCCGAAGAACTCTTGAAGAGAGCCTTGATGTTTTCTAGGCCGCAGATATTATAAAACTCTTATATAAAGATTTTAATCTTTAATAATTTTTAATAATTTTTAATAATTTTTAATAATTTTTAATAATTTTTAATAATTTTTAATAATTTTTAATAATTTTTAATAATTTTTAA